>JAACJT020000036.1:10985326-11014317 GCA_009936485.2 Gymnarchus niloticus
CCAGCATCTGTAACGACCGATTGCTTCAGGTCCTGTAATGACCAAGTCAACCAGGTTCTGAATAGAACAGGCACCCAGGGTTCTGTACTGACCAAGCGCTCCATGTTATATACTGACCAAGAACTCCAGCATCTGTAACGACCGATTGCTTCAGGTCCTGTAATGACCAAGTCAACCAGGTTCTGAATAGAACAGGCACCCAAGGTTCTGTACTGACCAATTGCTCCATGTTCTGTACTAACTAAGCACCGCATATTTTGTTCTGGCCTTGGCTGGAAGCCCACTTGTGTCCTGGGTTCAGCCACAGCACCAACTCTCACATGCAGAGAAATACCACCGCACCTCACCTTCATTCTTGTTTATATACACACAGACACTATGCTGTTTCCCCATTGGGAGGTCATGACCCCTCCACTACCACCTTGCAGAAGACCCTGTGTCTCCATCTATGTTCTTTCCTCTCACCAGGTACACCTCGAAAAGCCAAGTTGCCTAAATGGTGACTCCAAGGGGAATAAAAATTCCCACTGAAAGATAATGGCTAAAGCTGAGGCATCCAGAAAGAACGCCCTAAAGGTCCGCTCTGCCAATCAACACTGTCCTAAAAATAAAAACCTGACAGGTTGAACACCAAGGACTTTAAAATGCAGATACGGCCACAGCTCTTTTGAGTACGGCCAGCTTATGCCAATGCTGGCAGAGGTAGAATGCAGATTAGTGTGCTTGAGGTCTATGGCTTATAGCTTAGAAGGATGTAAGCATATCCAGTTGTCACTTTCTGCCACTGTGTGCTAAGATCATTTCCTTAATATGATGCCGCTCTTGACTTCTGTCCCCTACTGGTGTCTTTGGAAAAGGGTTCCCACATCTGTGACCATGAGAAAAGCCCCCCACCATACTGATTGGTAGTTGTTATGAAATCTAGACTCAAACAAAACCTCCGATGAGCTCAGTTTATGAATCTTTAACACGTTCCACAAAGTAAATATGGGGTACCATTGGTTGAACGTGAACTGAATCCTGTGACATGGAATCATTTAGTCAGTCTTTAGAATGACTGTTCAGTCTCCAGCCTCGCTCACCGATTTGGCAGCTCTCTCCGGAGTACCCTCTGGGGCAGTGACAATGGTATCCTCTCCCCTCAGGCAGGCAGCTTCCACCATGGAGGCAGGAGGTGGCTTCACATGGGTGGTCTTCAGCTGTGGACAAGAAGTTAAAGATGTAACACAGATACACATTGAGACATATGCATTGTAAGGGCTGATTGATTTATCACCACTGTTAAGCAGCACGACAAAGACTGAATTTAATTGGCTTTGTCGAGGATAAAAAGAAAATTTGCTCAGGGCCTTTGGTTGAGTATGGTGAGGTACCATTGTTGCCATTCAAGACATTTCAACTAATGCCCAGAACCCCAAAAATTTAAATTAATTAAAATGTCTGATCGGCCATAAGCTACAAAATTAGTGTAATTCTTGCTGTTTCAGCCAAACCCACTATAGAGAACAATTTGAAGCATAAAATTAATAAATAATACATTGAGAATAAGGCAATAGGCTTGTGAAGTGAACTCTATTAATCGTCTGTACCATTTCACACAGTACCCTGGAATATGGTTTTTCAGATATCCCATCATGCTCTGCATGAGGACACACACACACACACACACACACAGGTGAGAGCAAGCCTGGGGTCTGAGCACAAGGTCAGTTATTTTTCCAGTGCCCCGGGAACAGTTTTTTGGGGTTAGGGGCCTTGCTCAGGGACCCAATGGTGACACTTCGTGCCAGCCATAGGATTTGAACCAACGACCTTCCGATCACAGACATCTACCCCACTGAGCCACACAAAGTACAAAACAAGAAGTCAGAGGACATGTGCTAACGACGCATCTTTTATAAGGTGTCAGTAATCGGAATAAGCGCATCTATTTACCCAAGGGGTTTCACTTTGTTTGAAAAAAGCTACCTGAACCCCAAATAAAATAAGAAATGAGAACAGCTATGAACAGTTGCACTGCCTAACTGGGTGTAGGAAGCACTAACAAGTCCATGATTTAGGCCCATCTTTTTTCTGGGGTGCAGTGGAGGTGAGGTGGAGGAGGAGGTTCCTCCATCAGTAGCCATAGCATGGGAGCGTCAGTGTGTGTGTGACCATCATAGGGATGTCAGCCCCCATGAAAAACTGCTGCCTCCACCCTTCGAATGTTCCCACTCCGCCTCCCTGTTCCGCCTCCATCCTGCCAGAAACTACTCAGGCCTGTAATGGGTTTCCTGACAGAGGCCTTATGGATTTGCCCCGTTGAAATTCCCTTTTACCCACCCAGCACATTCTATTGGCCTCTATTAAGAATGAGTCAGAGAGAGAGAGACGTGTGGCATGTCTACACCTGAAACAGTAAAGGACTCAGCTGCCTTTAAAAGCTGATTACACTTAAGCATTTTTGGCTGACAAAAGAAGCAGAGTAAAAAACCCTCTCAGTAGTAACCCTGACAGAAAGTTTGCGTGAGGTGCGCAGTTCTCTGCTCGAACCGCGTTCTCTGGTATCACCTCACCTGTCCATTAGCTGGTGTGTTTAATGACCCGATGACACCCGCTGCAGGAACATGAGTACCGCCACGGAAAACAGGACGCGTCTGCTTCGGAAAGGCGTGCTCGTAAAAAGAGAAATTCTCAGCTGAAGTCAAGAGAGGCCATGGAGAGCATCTGATGTGTGAAACCTGGGAGGCAGACAGCTCTGGCATTTGAGCAAATTCAGCTGAACTGCACAGAGCCGGGAAAGTCCGTGCATCGCTATGACAGATGGGATGACGAAATGTCAGCACAGTGCCCTCCCGAGCCGTCAGAAACAGACGGCTGGAACAAATGCTGTGGGTCTCATCTAGCCCCCTGTCCTCCATCAACCCTACATCCCAATCTGCCCCAATCACACCTGAACATGGAGGCATCACCTGGAGTCAATTCACGCCATGCCTTTTCGCATGAGGAGGGGGGTAACGCACGGGCATCACACAGTCCCATTATTTCATTCGGCAATGCAGAAGAACACGGAGAACCGGGTGAAACCCAAATGGCTGTAGATAGACTTAGTGGGGTTCTTACAGCCAGCTTGCTGGATTCAGGATGAGGCGGAGATTCCATGTGTGCTAAATGTTTGGATTTTTGTTTCTTTAAATCCTTGTGTCCAGCATCTCCATCTCATCCGCTTGGAAACCCCCAGCTTGCCATCTACCACAGTATTTATAAACTGAGACGTCAAACAAAAAAACAATCCACAATAAAATTGATTTCTGTCATTCTGAGTATTCATTCGAAGAAGATGCAGTAGAGTGTTGATCATCCAAAGTCATGGGGACCAAGGTTAGTTTGCTGAATCGAATAGTTTGCTTAAATATTTCATCTTGAAACAGTCATGAGCTAAAATTGGAACACTGGATGGTTAGAAACCAAATGCCTGCAATTGTCTCATGCTACAGACTGAGTGAACGCTAACCGCCACCCCACACCACAGTGCTGTGTTCACGACAGTCAACGATACAATGTCATGTCAAGGTCACGGGAGCCTGTCTTGAGTCCACGCAGTAGCTAAAGCCACTGCTGGATTTTTAAGTCTTGTAATAACAAATTAAGACTATTTCTATGCTATGCTGCATATAAATTTGTATAAATAATGGGAAAAGAATGCAATCAGAGACAGGGGTAATACTTCAACATAACAACCAGTACACTAAAAGTCGATACTATAATTCTTTTTGGGAGGGTGACGGTGGTTCAGAAAATTGACGCTTACGATGATCAACGTTGAGCTGTATTATATTTGCAGTAATGTCAATGCAATAAAGTTACAATTGTACAAATATCAGGGACGCATTCTGACATACATGCATGTAGGAACAACTCATATTATAAAAGAAAATACACGATCGAGGGTGACGCAAACAAAGAAAAGGTGAGAGCCATTATTTCACTCAATGGCTTACTGCAGGAGATGAAACAGTGTCTGCCTGGGATGGTGAAATCAACCACATAACCTGGGGCTGGGCAGGAAGCAGGGACCACTGTCTGGGGAAACTGTCTATCTCGGGGATAACAGGGATGATGCAGGAACAGGGTGGAGAGAACATGACAGACTCTCACAGCAACAAAACTGCAATTTTGGTAGTAGCCAATAAAAAACCAAAGAATGGGAAGGAAAAACAGGAGGAACTGGACTATGATGTCAGGGCTTTCTTTGGGTTACTAGGGGCCAAAAAACCAAAAGCCTTCAAATTGCACGAGGAATGCGGGATGGTGAAACTGATTGACACTCAAGATCACGGTCACCAGACTCTTTGTCCTAAGTCTGCAAATCCTTCTCCCTGCAACATGAGGAAGAAACCTAAGGAGGATTTTTTTTGTATAAACTTCTCTAGGTAGCCTATATGTATTAGGGATACTCACAATGTCAAATTTCCTGATATGAAATGGACATTTTTGGTGCCAAAATCCACATATCTGTGGTATCAGGGCCGTTCCTTGGCATCGGTGAAGTTGCCTGTTAGTTCGAGCCTCACCAGTTGCACGGGTGCCAAAGAGAAGCGATTTATTTTAAATATGTGCAGCCCCCCACGGCGGCAAGTCCCCCCCCACTCACACACGGTAATTGGAGTTTCTTTGGGGTGGTTTCACCAAGGGCACCAGAAAGCCAGAAACAGCACTGTGTGTTGTTCATCTTTATCATTAACTGAAGCCAGAATCCCCATCCGTTCATTTTTCAAACCGCTTAATCCTATTGAGGGTCACACGAGATCTCAGGCAGACTTAGGGCATAAGGTCTGGGACACCCTGGATGGGGTGTTAACCCATTGCAAAGCTCTGTCACACACACACCCAATCACACACACAACGGATAATTTAGCCAAACCAACTAGCCTGCAACACATCTTCGGCCTGCAGGAGGAACACGGAGCACCTGGGGGAAACCTACGAATCATGAGGAGAACAGGCAAACTCCATACACACACAAAGCCGGAGGCAGAAGTCGAACCCCCAACCCTGGAGGTGTGAGGCGACATCATTAACCACTGAGCCACTATGCCCCAGAATCACCATAATTTCTCTATTCATACATGGCTTGAATACATGATTTTTTTTTCTGGGTAAAGCACAATGATAATTATTCTACACAATGTTTGTTGATTAATATAACCATTAAAAGTTGCATTCAAAAGCATTTTTCCCCAACTTTTACTGCTTTCTGAAAAGAAAGAATTTGTGTTATTTAAATATGCATGAAAAAAATTCAAAAACACCACTCAAAAACTATATTGCGGATGCAGAATGAGGAGACGTCACTATCTGCACATAACTATTATTGATCCAGCTCATTTTAAAAATGTGGTCCATCTGCTGGAAATTAAAACCTTGAGAGAAACCAAAAAGCTTTCCTCTTCACGTTCAGTTTTGTTTGTCTGTTTAAATTCAAGTATAAGCAAATGAACAGCTGCTCATGGGACTATTTGACTAGCCTGTAAACCTGGATGAATGGATCCTGAAGGACCCTCTGCCACAGTGAATGGCAAACGGCTATGGATTACGAGGTCTCCCTGCCGACATCAGGTAAGGATGGATTTCTTTTTTATGTCTTTTGGATGCAAAGTTATAAAACTTTCGTCCAATCAAATATTTGACTAGTTACTGTTGGTTTTACCTCAATATCCCCAATACATTTTATCAGAGCTATGCAGAGCAATTATTTTACTTCTATTAGAATTAGTAATAAGAGTTTAAGCCTTTGAGAAGAATTGACATTTAAAATGAATGGGACCTGTAATTCATTTTTCAAGAAAAGGCACATGTCATGTAAAATGACCGATGTGGTTTGGCCAATAAAAATGGGAGAAAGTGGGCAGGGAAAATGGGACACCCTAATCTAATGCCTCTATCAATACCGAATCTTAGACAGGTGCCTCCAGACAAAAAGCACCCATATCGATTTTCCTATAACAAATCTGTTCCTCAAAGGCCCATCATGCATGTGCCCCATATATGTGCATTTCGAAGAATGCTTAGGGCTATGTGAAATTCAAGCAACAGTATGAAAACCTTCCCCCATTCAGCAGCTCACAATGGTATAGACTGTCTGCAACACAGAGAGTATTGCTGGATATACACCTGCTTTCTGTGCATCCAGACTAGCTGATCAGTATCCATCCATCTTCCAGAACTCTTCATCCTAGAGCACAGGGCAGGGGATACTTTGGATGGGGTGCCAATCCATCGCAGGGCATTGTCACTCACTCACACTCTACCCACGCCAAATAGCCTGTGACACATCTTTGGATTGTGGGAGGAAACCCACAAAGCACAGGGAGAACGTGCAAACCTGCAAGGAGTGAGGCGACACTACTAATCACAGAGCAAGCATACCGCCATGAGAGATCAGTGTAATTTCCTATAAACAAGGCTGAAGATATTTGGAAAATAAACATGCAAAGAATTGATAACCTGAGTATTGGTGGTTACCCTGTATATATACGTTCAAAATAGATCATATCTTTTGCACTTTGCTGTTAGAAACTGAGAAGTTCAACTTTTGATCAAATTTGCATGCTAAAGCAGTTATCATGCCATAATGGGTTAGTTTACAATCATTATTTTCCAAACTAAAAACCATCCATCTATCCATCTATCCATCTTCCAAACCGCTAATCATAAAGGGGTTTAGATGGAGCCAGAGGGGGAGAGGTGGTAACTGTTGGGTGCTGAATCACCCTCTGGGGCAGGCTGGATATTGGCACTGGTGAGAGAGACCTCCCCCAGCCAATGGGAACGACCATCTCCTGGGACCATGCAACCCTGCCCTGAAGTCCACCTTCCCTGTATGTGGTGTTTGTCTTGCTCTGTTGCTTAATAAACGCAACTCCCTCTGGGAGATGTCCCCGCATCTCTGGTGGTCCGTGACGGGGAGTTCATAAAAACGTCATTTTTATGGCTTTTTGATTATCCGTGCTGCCCATTGTGTACAATGTGTGCAGAGAGTCACGATCTTACCACAGAGGACTGGTACAGCGATAAAATGTTGCTTCCTGTGTGTGAAAATGCCAGATTACAGAGTTTAATGTATATGTAATATATTTTAAATTGCATATAATTCTGCGAGTTATTCTGAACTCATCACATGCAAATTCAGAAGAAAGCATCTGCCTTGTCTGTTTCGTGTAAACATCTGTCGACTTGCAAAGCCGATTATCCAATACTTTAATAGCAGGCTCTTCCTCTTTGATTTCTACTGACATCATGATCTGAAACCAAATTACAGCTCATTCACAGTTAAATCTTTCCTTGAAGCTTACACCATCCTAGGGAGAGCCACATGATTATGAGTACTGCAGATACAAAGTCAAACAGCCCCAAGACACTCAAGGTGTGAAATCTTGCTATTTTAATAACACCTTTATGGCTGAAAAATACAACATATGAACTACATTTTTCTCAAATTAGCAGACATATACTGAATAAAATGTATAGACTAATAGACTAACCCATCCATTTTCCAAACCACTTTATCCTATTCAAGGTCGGGGGGTGGGGGTGGTGGACCCTATCCCAGGCAGCCGAAGGCACAAGGTGTGGGACACCCTGCCCTGAATGGGGTGTAATAAAACATCATTATAAATGTATGAATTAAATTCCGTCTGATATGTCTCAAGTTTGATGCTGTAAAAAAGAGGCAATATAAGATCTTGCTGCTTGGAGGTTTTGCTAGATCTTCTTCTTAATTAATTTGCTCTCATTTAGCTATTGACTGAACGAATTGTCAGATTCAAACCTGATAAAACTGAGTATTAGACAAAGCTGTAATGTTTTACCCCATGACCCTGTCCAGGATAAGTGGTTAGAAGACAGTTAAATGTAATTTTTGTTTGCCATAAATATGTTTAAGATTAATAAAAATATTTTGAGAAATGTATATCACTTGTTGTTGCAAATAATCAATGGTGTATTTGTCACCCTAAATTCCTAAACAGTGAATGTATCCCAGTGTTTCCCCGGGGTACACAAGCTCACAGTATCGGCCAAATTCATGAACCCTGAGGGGTGAAACTGGAGAACATGGGAGAAACCAATGCAGACACGGGGCGGATGTGCAGACCAGGAGGTGGGGGTCGAACCCAAAAACCTAGTGACATGAGGCCTCTTCGTAAGAATCGAATAACGGAAAAGCAGTTTTCAGGAACAAAGGCACCTGTGGTAGATTGCCACAGAGGACGTATTGCTCTACTAACACAGATCTGCAATAACTAGACTAACGTCTTCAGTTTGACTTTGTGCAAAGTCATTTCTCATTAAGCTAAGAGCTTAATGGGTTTCTAAACCACCATGGCCTCTTAGCCACGGGGTCTGGAATTACCAGCCCCTACTTCACCGGTATTAACTGCAAAAAGCTATTTTATTTAAGCAATTCCAGTGAGGTCCCACCCATCACAGAAACAGGTCAAAATTGCAGCTCCTTAACCACTACGACACCTACAGGTGTATTCATGCATTTGTAAGATAATGTGCATAAATACTGTACACTGAGGTTGGTGAAAGCAAGGAGCGATTCTAAATGTCACATTCCAAATGTAGGAAAACTATCACACCTCCACACGAGGAATCAGACCCAGAGAAAGATGGAGCTTCGGGGTGAGTAACGCACACAGATGTAGGTGACTTGGGAGCACATTTTCCATAAAGGGACAGAACCGCAGGCCACAGCCTGGGGTTCGCAGAACCTCTGACGCTTTATTGCACTGTTCATCTGTTCCATTTCTGCTCAGTTCTGTTTTGCCGGGTACAGCGTCAGACGGTACACACGCCTGATATTATCTCAGAAAACCTGTCCTGCTATCTTCCATCACCATCAGGGTCACAATCACATATACAGTCTCACACTATGGACAGCAAACCAGAGGAGAACACGCATCCCGCACAGATGGAGAGCTGTGGGTAGGTAACAAACCCACAGCCCTGGAGGATCACACAATGACAAATCCCTTTTACAGAGGAAAACTTACCTTGCATTGTAAGCATTACAGTGACACCTCCATAAATGCATGGTATCATATACTAAATACAGTATACTTTACAATGACGAATGACAGCTACGTGTATTTAAAAATGTCCACACAATAATCATAACCTTCTAACATACTTTACAGTATATATACAGCATTACCTCTATCAGTATGTCGTACACGGTATGATCTATATACACTGCATTAGTGTCCAAGTAGAGTGCGTACTGCTGTGGTACCGTGATACTCAAGCATGTGTGTTAAAGCTACACGGAGAATTGGAAGGTCTGTGTATTTCTCCATATGTATGTACGTAGCTATGTGTATTTATAAACATTCTCACCTCTGTGTATGACAGCTACACGGAGAGCAGGCAGGATAATCGGTTAAGGACACAAATCGCAACATGAAGGTTGCCCGTTCACACCCTTGAGGGGGCTCCTGCTTGTACCCTTGAACAAGGTAATTAACATATTTACTCTGATAAAAATACAGAAGATTACTTATGTGCTGTATTTTCTTTTACGCACATCTAAATGAACGGATCTCTATATATAGCTGTGTAATGTATTACAGCGATCCTGATGACCATATGTGTTTATTTGTTTAGCTGAAGGGCGTAACACAGAGGAGGACAGAGAAGCTGGCAGGGTGTGGGGGTGACGCTTGCTGGGGACTGGGATTTAAAAGGCTGCAGAGGTGCCTTGTTGGGGGACTCTCTCCAGCAGTTAATTGCTAATTAAAGACGCCCAATCCCTGCCCATTTGGCAGCGATACAGAAAAGTGCTCTCCAGCCCTTACCGTGTGGCATCCTGTTAACCTCCTTCGGCTGGTCTCAGCCCAGTCCTAATGGAATACATGCCATCTGTTCCCCGGTAAAACGGCGGAGTGTTCCGGAAATGGGGCTCACGCGGTCGTTAGTGTGCTGTGCTGTGCTGAAGGTGCGCACTGCTGTTATGTGCATGCTGTTATGTGCATGCTGTTTCCAAACTGATGCTCCAAAACAATGAGTTGCATGTAAGGTGTGGTGAGTATTTTGTTGTGGCACTTTTGAGTAATGGAATCCCTGAGGCTGATTTTAGATGTCCTCTATATGATTACACTGCGACACATGCAGTGTAAACATAGCATGTCTCTTTCATGCAAAGCAGCAGAGGATGGTCTTGACAAGCTAGGCGCTCTACGCAGAGCAGGTTCGCTGCTATCAGCGATGCTAAGTGTGCAGAAGCTGCGGTCACCGTCTATGTTGACCTGCCTAGACCGATGCTGAGCTTTATTATCGCTGAGGGTTACTGTTGCTTGGGCAAAGCCATCAGTTACGAAACATGCACCCCTGTAACAGCACAGGCAAGGCAGGTGGTATTGCAGGTAAGAGACCTACCATGCGATGGTCGCGTGCTGTTGTCACACTGGAGCTCAGTCCTGTTGGGATTCACTGCTCTCTTCTGGCCGGACGGCCGGGCGGCGGAAATCTGAGCCATGGATGGTTCGGGGTTCCCCCTGGGGGAAGGACGTGCACCGTCGTCCATGGCGACGGCCTCAGCCTCCCTGTGGTCTGGATTCACGGTTTCATTGTTGCTGTCATCATCATCGCAGAGTGTCTCCGCTGGAACAGGGGGGGCGTCAGCTTTTCCAGAATGCAGATCTGCCCTCTGAGAGGGGGAGGGGATGCTGGCAGGCTTGTCCACGGCCGTGACGGGGACCCTCACGACTACGCTCGACCCCGATGTAATGCTGGTCTCAGCTTCGGACAGAGCAGCTTCCCGCTGTACCGCTTTCATTCCTCCTGACTGATTTGAATGCAGAAGTTCCTCCGGCGCCACTGCTGAGCCACCCTCCAAGACGCGTCCCTGTTGTTCGGTGCGGGACCCAGCCGGGGTGGTAAATCCTTGACGGAACTCCCATCCCCTGCTACCTTTGGTATCTCTCTCGGCCTGTGCTGGGAGCCCCTGTCTCTCTGGAGCAGGCTCTAGCTGCCGCCCTTCCCCTGAGAATCCCTCGGGGGTGCCAGTGGGCAACTTGGAGCCGGAGGAAGGAAGTCCCTGCGGAGTCACATGGAGCGTCACGGTACTTTCCCCCGAAGTCATCCGGGAGACCGTCATCAAGGAGACCGATGTGGGTCCCTCGTCAGTTCCTGGGGCCTGTGCGTTACGGTTTGTGGGGACTGGGGTCCATGTTGTCGTGCCCTCGGCACTGAGGGAGGGCAGGTCTGGAGTTTGTGTCCACATCTGGCCCTGCACCATAAACTCTGTAAGGAGGTGACAGAGAAACTCACTTAAAGTTAGACAAAGGCAGTAACAGAACACCGCCACTCTTACGGCCAGGGTCGAGGTGACAGCACCATGCACTAACTCAGTGTGTATTCTTCCTTTCACAGATCTTTTGCTTTTTACCAAGCTGTTCTGTTACAGACAGAAGTCCACTCTTTATATAGACGTTCATTTCGCAGTAAATCATGGGAAACTGTGGTGCCAAACGGCCTCATTCCCACTGCCTGTCGTTGTGTGTTTACCGTAGGTGGAGTGTGACATTTTGCTCCAACTCTCTCTCCCAGAGCGAAAGAGAGAGAGAGAGCTCCTCACGGTAATTTATTCATGCGCTAATGTATTCATTTGTTAACATATTCATACCATTATCCTCTTTCCACTTTATTCCTCACTCTTTCCTAATTAAGAAGTACTCAAGGTTTTATAATTCAAGGGGGGAAAAAAAACAACAAAATGCATAAAATAATCTGTATGTTATCTGGTCGGCACACGCATAAATTGGTCTCAGTTAGCTGGGCACTGAATGTGTGACTTCAGCAGATTAGTCTTTTGACCTATTCAGTGCATGGAGCACCTTGCTCCAAGTCTGCAGTGTATTAAGCATTCAGTCTTCCATGTGGTGAGCAGACTAATTCGTCTGTGCCCCTGTCTAGTGTGTGGAGGAGCTTACGACTATTCTGGGCCGTGCTTCGTATGTCGAGCAGCTTAATGCCTGTCAGAACTGGCTTTATCACCCAGCGTGGTTATTAGCTTAAAGTTAGTGGCTAGCCTGTATAGCTTCTAGCATGTTAAGCAAGCTAGTGCTATTCTGTATGTTGCTTAGTGTTTTGCATGGCTATCAGAACAATGCTAGCCCGCACCATGTCCAGACAATAACAGCAAGAGGTGGAATAAACACATAACCAACAGCTGTTAAGGAAACATACATGAATATTAAACATTAAATTACCATTCATTTATTCAATGTTCTCTCTATTCTATGGGTGCCTTTCCATCCAATCACTGGCTACTTAATGCATTCTGCTCCATACCCAGAAACACGTTCACTGATGCCGGGGTGCCAAGCACTCCACAGACACACAGGGTGACTGAATATAAAAGCTAGGAGTGTGGGCCAAGCCGGTGGGGGTGCGAAAACCCTGCGTGCACTGGGTATCTCTCTGAGCACTCCAGGCCCATGAAGAAGTGCTGACGGGCGTGTACAGCGGGACAGCCAGTCTACTCTCCTGAGGATTTAAAGCAGTCCCCATGAATGATAGCAACCTTCTGTGGTCACCGCAAAACACAGGCATCCGTTTGGACGGGGAATGAAAGGCAAGCCGGACAGCGATAGAGAGAGCAGACTTTCTCCCTTTGGTTCGACTGTGTCCTCCTCATATGTTCCTGGACAAACCCCCTGAGGTGGAGCCCGTAAGGATGTCTGCTTTAAGGACAGCTCCATCAGAGAGGCAGACCGCAGGGCGGCCTGTCGCTGGTCGGAATCAAATGCCGCTGTCTCATGCTGCTGAGGCGGCTGTTTAATATTAAGTTGCAGGGGCTGGGGGGGGCATCCATTAGGGGCCCTCCTGCCAGCCCCACATGCTGGGTCAGCTCCTGCTCCTCTCTTCCCTGTCAGCGCCATCCACAGGAGAGCAGAAAAACAACAGATGGCAGATGTGAGGATTACCTTTCCCATTTAAAGGCTGGATTCCCTTTAAATCGTTTGACCGTGCAAATTTGTTTGTTGCCGTGGGTTTCGTTTAATTAAATTGTCAAAACCGCTCTTTGAAACTGGTCAATACAACTTCTGGGTTATAGTCGTGTTTTAGCTTTATGACAACATCAGTTGACAAATCAAGCTGTTTCATTAACTGCTTAATTGATCAGGTTTTAATTCAGTTCCTTAGTTAAATATCATGTGCCTTTGACCGTGAAGAGAGCTGAGTCGACACCATTCGCCAAGTGTGCTTTTAATACTCTTCTCACATCATCAGTACAGAACGAAATGTTTGGCCAGATTCCATCCAGGGAACATCAAAAATGAAAATAATAAACAGCGTCACTGATACAACTCTGACACAGTGATTTTTACAGGGACGTCTCACAGCATTCAACAGTAAACACAGCTTGGAGACAGAGCCGGTATTACATACCAGGGGAAACGTGTGACACTCCGTTGGAATCCATTAGATACGTTTTTGTTTGGCTGTCTTCTGGACTGTAGGGGATCTTTGTATCCTCCCCAGCGGTCTCCTTGCTGCTGCCCGTGACCCAGAGTAACCCCTCACTGCTGGGGTTCTCCAGAATGGCACCTCCTGCCAGGTTCCCCTGTCCCCAGGTCACCCCCTCAGCTGGGCTGGTGGGCACAGCCTTGCTCTCCACCTGGCCAGAGTTACGCCCCAGCTTCCAGGGCCTGATGACAAACTTGAGGAGGTTCGAGAAAGAGCCGACGCCTGCTGGAGTCTGAGGTAAAGGGGAGGGCGCAACAGAGCCCACAGCAGTGGGCGGTCTGGAGTCTCCTATCTGTTCATCCTCCATATCCACCTTGATGTCTCTGGGCAAAAGCTTCCCTTTGGACAGCTTATTGCCCTGCTGCTGAACAGCTGAGCCTGGGCCTGCAGGGTCACTCCAGCTCATGGGTGTCCCTTCTGTCCAGGAAGAAGTCTCCAGGCTTGCCCCAGGAGAACCTCCAAGCCCACCTTTGTTTCCCAGATCAGTCGGAGATGCATGTGAGTTGGGAGGATTGCTCGGTTGGCTAACTGAAGGAGGGGTTTGTCTGGCATCACTGTGATTGGCTGGACGGTGCCCCACAGTTTGCACAAGGAGACCACCACCATCTTGTTCTGAAACTCAGATATTAATGAAAGCACTTACCATTTAATCAACAATGTTTACATTAATACACTGGCTTTTAATATTAATGTTTCATTTCAAGTAAGTGATTAAAACTGCATTGCTTTTAGGCAAGTCCCCACTGCTTATTTGTTTTTCCATACACTGAGTATAAATTATATATACATATTGTATGGTTTTGAGAACTTTCAGAGAGACAGCATTTAAGGAAGTACTCCTGTATTATGGGATGTTTCAAGCTTCTAGGGGTAACACTAAACCCCTGCTTGGACAGATTGTGACAAATCAAATTCGTAGAATCACATTTCTATCACTCTGACCATGGGTTTTAAATTCACCACCAGTGACGACTCAGCATGGGTGGTCAGGGGCTGTTGCAGTTACCTCTATAGCAGTAAGCGCCAAAAAGGGCTGAAGTCTCAGGCATGCCACTGAGGTCAGCATCGTAGGAGAGTGTGCGGATGCCAGGCTCCTCCCCTCCACACCAGGCATGTGGCTGGTTGACAGGGTAACGGACACTACCGTCAGCCAACCAGCCTGGCTCACAGTGGTCAAGCCCCGCCCTCCAGGCCAAGTACAGCTGACCAATGGTGGCCAGGCGGGCACCTTGGGCATGACAGTGGGCAGCAGCTCTAACCAGACTAAGCTTCCCTGGCACACTGGAATGGAAGACTTCTCCTGGGGAGGCAAACATGGAGGTGAGCGAATGTAGAGAGACAACAAAGACGGACAATCAGAGCAGAACAAATACACCTTGGAGGTGAATACGAGTCATAGATAAAACTGATAGAGCAATTGTTAAGAGAACTGTCTTCCTGGTGAAACTTACTCATACGTTGTAACCTCTTGGTGCGCTCCAGAGTTAATAATGTTTTAAAAGTCTCCTAATATATTCCTGGTCTTTGAAAATTTATGGCTGACCAGATTCCCTACCTTGTAGCTCTCTTGCATAGCAGTAAACATCGAACAACTCATTAGGATCTCTGATGCCCAAATTTTTTACACCAGGTGAACCATCCCCGTTGCCGTAGCAACCAGGCCTCGGAGACTGAATTGGGGACCTGTGGAGCGAGAGACAAGTGAAAGAATGAGGACATTATTCCATGCCAGAGATTTGTGCCAAAGGCTAATCGGTTTTCGGTCTCTAATTGCGTGATCACTCTGGAGCGGCTTGATTTAATTGGCTGTGGGGTGGATGATGAGATATGAAAAGATGTTAGCTGTCAGCACTGCGAAGACTTTAGCTGTTTGAGGGGTGACGGAGAATCCAGCCACAATTCTTTGCACATGCCCTCTCAACTGTGATTAAGAAAACATCAGTTCACCTATTAAGATAAAAAAGATTCGCACAGATGAAAAAGCAAGTAGAACCTGTACAGTGGGGTGTCAGCATCTCCTGAAGGTCTGCCATATGACTCACCTAGCAGTTTGGTCTGCGAGCCACCCAGCACTGCAGCTCTCATAGCCATCCTTGAAGGCAGCCAGCAGCTGGGCTGGCGTGGCCACAAGGGCGGCACTCTCTTCACAAGCCCGCTGGGCACGCCCAAAAGACATGCCCCTGTGCTCAGTGGGTGCCCGGTAATGGAACACTACACCTTGGGAAGAGGGGAGTCAGCTCATAGAGGAAAAACACACTCGCATGCAAACACATGAACAGCTCCGTGTACCAACACACACCACACACGGCAACATGCACCACATGGTCACACAACATCCTTCCCTTCTTGCGAAAAAAACCTTAATCACACGTGCAACAGCTCAACTGCATTTCCCCAGATATCTGAGACAGTCAACATACTCCATTGTTGCAGCTTCTGTGGAATATCAGGCTGGAGAGCAATGGTGTAAAGAACAGCCTTGGAAAGGATTCTGAGGGATTGTACAAGGTCAGCATAAACATTCAAACTCCACTCCACCGCAGAGCAAAACACACATTCTCAAGGGGGCCTCCAAACAACACGACGTGCTTAAAGTGGCCTGGAAATGCAAAAAAGGCAGCCTTTGTATGAGTCCGATCCATTTCTGGTCCAGTACAATAACAGTTTCACAGTGCAGAAATACAGAGGAAAAAGGAAAACACTACAATACTTAGATATCATACACATAATTGATATGCCAGTATTAAGACATGTTAATTAAGCTAACATGTCTTAGCCCTAATTCTGATGTTGTGGTCTGCTAAGTGATAGCCGCTTTGGACAGGTATGCATTGGGTAAAAAGCAGAGATGTCCCCGCCTTCCCTCCTACGACACTTGAAGTCCCCGCCCTCAGTCCTTCAACACTTGAAGTCCCCGCCCTCAGTTTTACAACAGTTGAAGTCCCCGCCCTCAGTTCTACAACAGTTGAAGTCCCCGCCCTCAGTCCTTCCACACTTGAAGTCCCCGCCCTCCCTCCTACAACACTTGAAGTCCCCGCCTTAAAATCAGAACACCTTAAGAACTCAGGATAATCTTCACTTTACGTCATAAAGACTTTTCTTTGTGCGCACAGAAGATTTCCACTTGATGGCACAATGGCTCCAAAAAAAATTACTGCAAATAAAGTACATTTGGATAAAAATGAACTGATTATGGTGAGATGTGCGAGACTTGTTGAAATCAACACAGGAAAGGAAACGTTATGTGTGAAGTTTAGCTGTCTGAATATTCACTGTGTGCATAGCTTAGGTGAGAGCTGAAAGGTGATGGTGGCTTACAGCCAGCACGGCTGTACTTACCAGTGATCCCTAAGAGCATCGTGTCCTGCTGCACATCCATCCCCGCAGAGATGTTGCAGTGGTAAGTGCCAGAGTCGCTGTAGCGCAGGTCCATCAGAGTCAGGGTGGCATTGTAGTGGTTACTGGAATATCCCAGCATGGCCACCCGACCCCAGAAGGCCTCCTCTACGTGAACAGCGCCATCCTCAGTGCGGAGCAACAGCTGTTCCCGTTCTTCGGCTGACCCTGGCTTCCTGGTCCAGCGTATGCTGGGGGCTGTTCCATGCTGCAGGACGTCCGGCAGGGCGACCACGCAGGGCAGAGTGGCACTGGATGCCAGCGGCTGGCGTACGTCCGGGTAAGACCGCTGTGCAACAACTTCACCTGCGCCTGTAAAGGGAGACGGAAGGCGGAAGCTCAGTTAGGGACCGCACCAGGCTGCCAAAGCCCCCTAAGTTGCTGCACCTTCAGTCCCACAAGAAATACTCTGGCACAGTGGTGACTGCTTGTGTTGGAGAAATTAAGAATTAGAATTCTGTCCTTTGGAGAACATTTTCCCACCAATTATAGTCAATGCCAAGATAACAAGGCAGTATGGTACAACGAGGATCATTTCTGTGTTATTTCCATCCTTTCAGCCTCCAAGTCACCAGCTCGCCCACCACAGAAAAACACAGTATGAGAAAGTGTGAGAATACGATATTAGAGGGAGGGTCTGCCCCGGGGGGGTTAGACTGCACCAGTACAGCACCCTCATTCTCACCTGCCTGAGCAATTAAAACCAGTCTCTTCTGCTTCTGCCCTTGGCTAGGACCCCCTCTCTTGTGTGACTGCAGTCACTGAAGCAGGGAGATTCGTTATTTGTCATCTAAGTGGAGCCCAGAGTGGGTGAAAAAAAAATACAAAACAAAACTTTTAAATCGTCCTCTTTGCATGTGGAAAGTGTGAAATCTGATTTCTGAACGGACACAAGCAACAGGGCGTGTCAGACGTCCTGACAGCCAGCAGAGAGCGTTTTGTGACGGAGTAGAATACAGTAGTACTATGATGAGTACAGCGATGGTGTGTAGTAAAATGCTAAAGTAACGTGAAGGGATGTATGAATGGTGTGATAATGCAGGAGTGCGGTCTACTACAGCAGGGCAGGTGTGTGGTGAAGTGCTTGTGTAGTGTAGTGGAATGGCAAAGCGAGGCAAATGAATCCGTATAGCAAAATTGACGCAAACTTGAAATTCACAGTGCCATACGATCAGGGGGGTGTCCTCTTATCAACAGTCTAGACCACAACCACTGGCCGCCTTAGAAGACGGTTGGTTTTATTAACATGTAATTTGGTTGCGGTTAGGGTTAAATGGTATAAGCCTCTCCAACAGATCAACTGACCCCAGCTTAGCCCCAATATTTGAAATGGTTTAGAACCGCCACTGCTTACAAATAAGAAAAATAATACTAATAATAAAATTCATAATCATTTTTAACATTTAGCCATAGAGTCAAAAGCAAATAAAAGAAGAATTTCAGAACATGGAAAAAAAATAAAATGAGACTAAACAGAAAGCCTACCATTAGACACTGCAGAATAAGTGTTTTTAATCTTGATTTGAAAGTGACTGTGGCTGGGGCTTGTCTGATATCTGCTGGAAGCTGATTTCATTTGTTTGCTGTGTAGTAACTAAACACAGCTTCACTGATTACAGCTTCACTACCAGCTGATCTGAGCTGTCTAGTGAGTCTCAACTCCAAGCAAATCTCAAATGTCTATTGGCCCAGAGCCATTTAGAGGTTTATAGACTAAGAGCAGTATCTCAAAGTTATTTTCGTAATTCACTGGAACCCAATGTAGACTTACAGGAATATTAGTTACATGCTCATGTATTTTTTGTTTTAGTTGAAATCCTAGTGGCCCTATTCTAGACAAGCTAAAGTTGTTTAATGCTTTTTTTAGGAAGGCCCAACAAGAGAAACTACTGCAGTCATCCACTTGGTTGGAAACAAAAGCATGAATGAGTTTCTCTAGGTCTCTGGATATAAAATCTCTAAGTCTTGTTATCTTTTTGAGATGACAGAATGGTGATTTCGTAATCGATTTGTAATCAATTACTGCAAAAACTTAGCTCTGACTCTAAAACAATACCAAGATTTCTGAACTTGTCTTTGGAGCGTAGATTCCTAGTGTCTCGATATGTGTTAATCTTAAGTCTATCCTGTTTTTTTAAAATAAGATGATCTCTGTTTTGTTCTTGTTTAATTGTAGGAAACTTCGGCACATCTAGTTATTAATTTGCTCTAAGCACTGACACAGTGAGTCTATTGGACTAAAATAATCCCATGACAGAATTATGTATATTTGAATGTCATCAGCATCTTCTTAATTTGAGCAAGAGGGAGCATATATAAATAAAGGAAGGCCATGAACTGAACCTTGAGGAACTCCACACGACATGGTTATCTGCTCAGATTGATAATTGCAGATGGAAACAAAAGACTCTATCAAATCTAAAACATATTGTATATATAATGTAAACCAGCTAAAAACTGTACCAAGCATCCCATCCCAGTTTTGCAGTCTGTCTAGAAGGAATGCAGAATCAACAGTGTCAAAAGCAGCAATGAGGTGCCACCAAAACAGACGTTTTTCCCAAGTCAGCATACAGACCAATGTCAGTTACCACTTTCTAAAGACCAGGGAAATGGTGCAGTCAAATATTGCGAAGGTAATGTCAGAAAACTCCTTCAGAACTATACACCGCAAAAATCCACGGAGCTCTTTTTCTGCGTGTTCATGGTTGTCTACAATTGTCTCATCCACCTAACATCCACCCTAAGTGGGATGGGTCACCTGCCCACCCAAGCAGCTCATGGCAGACACTGCATGGCCCAGCCTCCCAGTTCAGTACATCGTCCTGCAGCAACGCTGGCACCAGCTGGAACCTGATGATGAATCTTGGCTATCGTCCTCAGCTGCACACACGGCAAACACAATTTCCGTAATCCCCGCTGCCCTCATTGTATCTGCTCTTCCATGGCAGTAAAACAAATGCACGCTGAATTAATCAAGACTTGAGACTGATTATCCCCCTCCTTTGTCAACTAGACTGAAATCTGTTTCGTATTTTCTTCTCACCCCGTTTTATTTACTTCTGCCTATGTCCAATTTGCAACGCTAAATCCAGGCTAGTTGACTGCATATGCTTCTCTTTCAGAGGCAAATGACTGCTTAAAGGCAACTCCTTTATTCTCACGAGGCAGAATAATGTGGCTCGGCAGAAGGACGTGGGTAACAGAAAATCTGCATTTAGATGGAAATGTTTTTACGACTGTGCTTTGTCTGAAAATCAGCTGGCACGGGCGGAAGCATTGTGAAACGACAGACAGTTAAAGAGGTAAAACAGTGAGGCAGAAAGAAGAATTTTCAGTAGGCTGGATCTCAGACAGTGTTTCTGCTTATTTCTAAAAGAAAGTGCCTCCTTTGTTAAATGTCTTTCATTTACTCATTACAACTGTAGCCCTTCAGGTAAGAATAGCCTAATAGCTCACAGCAACAATACAATCCAGCCTTTGATTGTCCACTTGTAATTGGTTTAGTACTTAGATCTCTGGGGTGTTAATTTTTCCCCTAATGTGGATCACTCTAACATGACATCCAGGGCTTAAAGGGAGTATGTGTTAGGAAACAGCGTAGAGGCCAGCACAGATTACATGTCTTTCATATATAGGAATCTGCAGAACAGAACCAGTAGGGTGTGTGGAACCTTACAGGGATGAATGGGTGCTCACTTTGATTGGCCAGAGGTGAAAAGAGAAAACCCCACACAGAACTCACGACAATAAGCGTGCTTGGTGACCATGAAGGCATCGATTTGACAGCTTTTACCCATCATGCTTAGCTGTTTCACTTGCTGGACCGTAGAACCCCCCATCTCTAATAAGTGCCATGGAAACCGAAGCTTGGAAACTGGGTGACCAAGTGCGCGAGGAGAAAATCCTTCTGTAACAAGGGCCCTGCTCCCGCCAGAGCTCTCAAAAGCACAGATTTCCTTAAACGAGGCATTCATTTAAAATCCTCTTCATGGCTACCCATCATTCCAGGCTCCAGGGCCAGTTCAAATAATTGAAACGGTGCTTATCTTTCAAATACACATACGTTCTAAGGGAGCAGAGCTCTTGAAATCAATTTCGGAGCTGTGAAGAGACGGGCCAGGCAGTTAACATAGAATTAGGTGTCATTTCAGGCCCGGAACGAGGGCCGCTCATCAGGATGCGGTTACACTGGCGAACGGTGGTCACCCAGGGTGCCGGTTCGAGAGCCAGAGGCAGAGCACCGGGATGGGAGCGTCGCCCTTAGATGTCATGCTCATCCCCGTGCGCGGGGGCCTCTCCAACCAGAATGGCAAGCAGGACCGTGTGAGACAGAGATTAGACAGGGAAGCGATGTTTATTATGGGGCCAGGAAAGCAGTCATGTGTGTAGAGAGGGAATCTTAGGAACAGGAAGCACATCCTCAGACAGCAAGTGCAACTGCCTCCGCTTGTTGGTGGGTTATAGCCTGAAACAAAACAGCAACAAATTCTGGAAGGGAGGGACAGGTGGTCATCACTCCCGCGATGGCCATACCCACACATACTCGTATCAGGATCACGCTTGTGTATCGTTGCTATGGAAGGCTTGCGGGAGCAGCCTCCACCCCCCTGTCCAATACTGCCCCATTTATCCTTCCTTCCTGTTGAGCCTCTCAGCTGACATACTCACGGGATCTGTTCCAGCATTCCATTTTTATTTACCTGAGCTGGAGGGGCAGCTTTAATGAGAGGAAAACGAGACGGGGGCAACGCCTGAGTGCACCTGTAGTTCTGTCAGGGACCCTACCGCCACCACCACAGCCACGTGTGGATTGTAGTCTGGAGAAAGCAAGTGCCGGGCCTTAAGGTTCTGGCCATCCAATGGGTGAGCCGGCCGAGATGTGTGACCAATCACGCAGCGAGCCCAGAGATCAGCTTACCTTGTCCCACTATATGGAGCAGGAAGACGGACAAGAGGGCGGGCACCCTGGACACAGGAGCCTCTTTCGGCATGCTGGACCTGGGGAGACGGGGAGAGATGATTTACCCTTAATGGAGAGACAGTCAAAGGTAGCTTACCAGACAGCACCCTCTCTCTCTGCCTTAGCTACCGTACGAGATGTTTGTACTCATACCTCCCCGAAACACCTACCCTCCTTGAGATACTCTTCTGCTGGGATTAGAGCCACTTTACACGTGACGGAAACAGAAGCAGCAGACAGTTGCAAAAAGAAAACGGCCACATTTTTTGATATCCCACGTGAGGCGATGCGCACTTCCCCCATGAGACAGAAACCCCGGACTCTGCAGCACGGTGGGGACAACTAAAGGAATAGCAACAGGGGAGTCGCACCCGAAGTCACCTGTGGGGTGAACTGCAGCGCTGTGGAAGGCTCTGGAGCGAATGGGAATTAGGATGTCTGTGAGGGATGCAGTCTCATTTCAGAGACCGGGCGAGAGAAAAGGCAGCAGAAGACCTTTGGTAGTATTGAAGATAATTTACCATTAAATCCACAGCTGTGCATTTTACAGTATTAAAGGTAACGGCCCATTCTACACACAGTTGTGCCATTTACAGCGTTACAGATAATTGATTATTAAAGCCACAGCTGTGCACTTTACAGTATTAGAGGTAACTATCGTTCCACACAGGGCTCCTGCAGAAGATTCTTCCCTCATGCCTCCTTCACAGACAGCAGATGAACTCTGGGGTCTGTGGGTGTCTGCCGCCAGCAGGAGACGGGCGTGCAGATGGATCAGGGAGCAGCGGAAGGAGGTGCAGTATGGCACGGTCTCCCCCTGTCCCCCAGAACGTCAGCCTGACAGCGGGCTCTGCGCCGTGCTGCAGCCGATCCCACAACTTTGGGAGTTCGAGATCCTCTGATTGTCTGACCTTCAGGAGGCATCCTGGTTGAAGCTTATGTACACAATGTTGAGGCGAAGATTCATTCGCTATTTATTTTTAGTTCCATGGTTGATTGTCAACTACCACATAAGTCTGACCATTGTGAATCAGCGGGCACTTAGAATTTCCCATATTTCCAGAGTTCGTCGGGGCTGGAGATTAATGCTGCAGCCATATGCTGGCCATGAGTACGATCCTCCGCTCTGAAAGCACGTCCAAGCGAAGAGCACTTCGTTAAAACAGACTAACACTAATACAGGAGCATGCGGACGTGTGTGTGGGTGCGTGTGTGTGAGTACGACGGCTGCCTGCCTGCCTGCATGCTGGCGTGTGTCTCCCAGTCCGTGCATGTCAGCTAGAGCGTGCGTGGGCTGCAGGAGCTTGAGTGAAACTTCGGAAGAGGAGGTGACCTGATACAATAATGGCCGCCACTGAGCGACACGACGTCGGCAAGGCAGATCGGATCCCTGCCGTCGCCCTGTCACACGATCAGCTCCCTGGCTCCTCTTCCCCTGATTGCGCTGAACATGGGAGGATGTGACCGAGCTGCAGATTGCCCCGCATTCACCCTTTAAAAACCGGAAGCTTTCCCGTGTCCTCTGATTCTATTACTGCATATGCTACTATTGCAAATAAATTGTGCTAAAGCCTGCTTCGCTGCTAACGGTGCTGTTTCCTGCACTATGTGTTTGTCCAGTTCAGTGGGCCAAACACTGAGAGTGTCCAAACTACCCTGGTGGTCTCAAGGAACTTCCTGCTGCCAAACCCACTGAAAGGCATGGATACGCCGGCAGGTCGCTCCTCGTAGGAGAGCCCTCGACTTGCTCGGTGCCCACTCAACAACAAAGTGTCATCGCAACCAAAAGCTAAGTCAGAGAAGTCACCTCTATCCCTGACATTGTTTTTTTACTGACCACAGACACCCCAAGCTGGCAAAGCCTCCCATGCCACAAATCACCGCAAGAAATAACTGCAATGACTACAGTATGGTCTGTGATACACACACATGCTGTGGAAATCTACTGGGTCAACAATCCTGGATTACATGCCCGGGGTCCCCAGACAATGCCAAGAAGGCAGAGCATGCTTGATTTACCAGCAAGCTTTGGCAGCTCCAGACATCGCAAACACAATAAGGGCTAATCACTAAGACACAAGCGGATCAAAGGTGCGGTCCCTGTTCAACTCAAAGACAGCATAAATATTTCAACCATGCTTTTGGCGATGAAGACGAACACCAGCTTTATCATTCCTCTGATAAGTCACTCCAAGCAAAATCATAGCCGCAGCTGTCACACGCATCCATCGGCGATCCGATGGAACAGGAGGCTTCTGGAAGGTCTCCTAATTATTCTGTACATTCACTTCTCTGCTGTCTGGAACCTTGAAGAACACCGCAGTGTCGTTTCAGGGGCAGCAAAGTGAGACATGATCAAGTCATGTCTGATGTGCTGATTTTAATTAAAACTGTAAACAGCGATAGCGGAGGCCCTTAGAAAACGTAAAAACACGTGCGGCTTCACAAAGCTCTGGAAGTAGGCTTCAAAGGAGAACCAGTGACAGATGACAGAGCCATGGCCCAAAAATCAAACAGAGAGTCATAAAGATGAAGGTGGGAGGAGTTGTGTTTGCGTCAGGGGTCAGTGCAAGAGGACAGAGGTAAGCTCAAGGATGACTAGAGCAATGAAGGACATTGAGATTCACCACAAAGCAACAGCTAGGGCAGGCTGCTTTTTTTGAGGAAATAGACACATTGCTTGTAGGCGGACTTTTTGAATTGGTGACTGGTGAGGTCAGGGAAAAGGGACAAGACTGTCGCACTCGGTGAGAGAGTCACAAAAACTGAAGAATCACTTTGGAGGCGAAGCACACTCTATCACCCCCACTGGCCTGTATTTGCGACGTGTTACATGAACCCCAGCTACAGTGTTTAATGAGTTACCAGAAGTTTCCAGAAACTTCTCACAGGCTCAAACAAAAAGTGGTAAGACAAGTTCAGCTCAGAACTAAAAGAACCCCTGCGAAGGAATATTGCAGGGGAATATTTAATTATTATTAATGCATAACCATGATTAGGATAAGAGGTAAGAAGACAGACGGACAGATGAACGGATGGATGATTACTCTTTGCTTAACGTGTTAACATAAATTGGTTTACATGGATTGCAATTCTAAAATGATCATCCTGGGATTGAGCAGCAGTCCCTGCCGACAGACAATAAAGACAGGACCGCAGGGGCTCTTCACAGAACAAGCAGCTCCGCATGTGTTCAAGCTGCTGAGATGCTCTGCTGAAGAGGCAGATCCACAGGAGCCGGTGGGATGTAAACGAATCGCTCAAGTTCACTGGTAGCCTCGGATGCCGGGGCGGCTCGCAGTGAAAGCTGAGAGCAAAGCGTGCGTGTGACGTGCGTGCAGAATGGCCGTGAGGCTTCAACGGGGTGCATGGGAGAGGACAAGACAGGCCGCGCCCCCCAAACCCCTCACGCTTTTCAACTGGAACTGATGGGTGTAGAGTACCAACCGGCGACTCAAATGTAAACGCTGCGAGTCTTTAAAATTTATGAATACATACGGAAATCGTACATCACAACAGGATTGTGCACTTAGTTCCCTCGAGTGTGCCTTGTACAATCTGATGTTAGAATACTCCATTATGTGATATTGTGTATGTAATAGCTTGTTAATGTTTTTTGAGATACCAAGTGATCCTGGACAGCATGTGACAAATTGCTGAGATTCACAGTGCCTCTTTGATTTTGCTGGTATCTCTTCGATCACATAACTCAACAGCCACCATGGGGATAATCCCATAAGACAAAAATGTCTCATAGCACCTTTTATTAATTTATTTTACCTCGTGCATTATATATGCTCAATCACACATGACTCTTCCCATCAGGTGACTGTGAGGCACTGCTTACTAATTCGACCCGCGCAAAGAAAGGAAGTCTTCATTCATCTTGCATCCCGACGCTTTCATGAAATGTCTCTGGCATCACCGCAAACATGTTCTCCCCCATCCTTCTTTCGCTGTTTGTTTTTGAAGCGCAAAGCGAGCGGATAATTACATTTGAATGGATTGTTCAAACAAGGCGATACATTGATTGGTAACAAAGCTCTGATGCATTGTCTTGGGTGTTTGTCCCTGGCAGCAACATGCTAATGCAGCAGTGAAAAATAAAGACAGAGCAGGCGAAAATATCACTAGCCGGGGTGAGGGGTCCGGTAGGCGGACTTGCTCGCATTTGGATACTGACAGGAGTATAATCAACGATGATGCTTGAAGGTAATTAGACTGAAATCCTCAATCAGCGATCTCTAATAATGAAAGGAGGACAAAGCATAGCGAAAGTTTATCATTAGAGCACCTCAGATAAGCACAGGTGGCTCTCTAACAGAATTCTGGTGGTGTTGCGTACAAAACAGGAATTGAATTACCTTTAGGCTTCGCCCAAATGAGTAGCTTAAAGAGGATTTTCCATATGAGTATTGGCCTGCTCGAAGTCATAACCTCATTCTGCACCAGAGAACCACTGCTTGATGACAAAGCCTGCAGCTAAAGGGCACGTATTCACCCACGTGATGGTGAATAGAGAAGTCAACTGCTGAGGGTCGTGAGGGCCCTGGCTCTGCAGGACCCATGTGGCCCAATGTGCAAATGTTAATCACAGACGCTTCCGGAAGCTTCCATCACATAATGAGTCAATATGACTGGCCCCATGACCTCATTGTTCCTGGGTTCCATGCTTATGGAGTCTGCACATTCTCCTCACTCATTCAGGTTCTCAGCGTGCTCCAGTTTCTTTCACACAGCCCAGAAACTTGCTGTTTTGGATGACTGGTGTCTGAAAAGTGCCTCTAATGTACATGTGCAGTGAGGGCACCCAATCCAACAGGTCCCCTGTCCTGTGCCCTGTTCTCCAAGCTCACTGCAACTACCGGATAAGTGCTTAGAGAAAATGTAACACATGGATGAATGCATTTATTTTTTGCCTTCTTCACTCAGCATTCCTGTAATAATGTCTGCAAAAAGCTCTCGTCGATAATTTGAAAACAAACTTCTGACTGACAGCACATGGTAAGAATGTGTCTGAGTGGATTTCACCAAATCCAGGAACATCACTACCGTGACCCAATCGAACCACACCTTCCCCTGGGGGGGAGGGTCAGGCAGATTGTCCCCCTATGCCTACACAGCCAAGTTTTTGCGATAGCTGCTCAGTGTCAGTCAAGACTACCGGCCAGGTCTCTCCCTTGAGAATCCCTGAGCGTGGATCGTTAGGCCGAAATTCTCTCCCTGATTTCTCGGGAAGCTTCAGTGAGCTCAGAATTGGCCCTGTGGAGGCATCCAACCTGGGGGCGCAGTACGGTCATTCGGCCAAACAAATCAAACACCAGCAGCATACAGATGGCCAGTGCTCAGCGGAGTATCAGTTTGTGGACAGAACCGAAAAAGCATCACATTCCCGGGCCCAGCCCAGGGTGGGGAAAAGCTCAGCGAACAGAAGGATCTTCATCTCATTGGTTCCCATCAAAGACATTGAGTCAGATTATTTGCCCCCGTTTAGGTTGTATAGCAGCCCCCTTCTTCCATTCCCCCTGAAAGGGGGCTTTTAAACTTCAGTTCCCTTTCCGCCAAACTCCATGTGTCACTCACTCATTTATGGCCTCAAAACAGGCCAGCTTTCCCACCGTGCAGTAATGCTTCTCCAGCCATGGCAACGGTGCATCAGCGACGGATGCGGAATAGCCGAGACCAGCGAGAACCGCAGGGGTCAGACACTGAGGCCAAAGCTCCGGCACGGCACGGCGATTCAGAACGGAGATACTGCTGACCAAGAGCCAGAACTGCTCTGCTCTGTTCCAGGCTCAGCACTTTACACCGATCCGTTTATTTATGTGTATATGTAAGTAGGTGACAGTTAATCACAGCAGGGAATTAGCAACAACACTGACAGCTCTGTTGAGAAATGACGTGGAGTCGCTTGGGTAAACCTTCAACCGTGGAGCTGGTGTGCGTGAAAAGTACCCTATGCAATAATACTGAATTAAAAAATGAATATACGCTCAAGAACTTTTAAAGTAGCACTGTTTTATCAGACTACGTACTGTTTAATATCTGTATGCATACACTCAGTATGCTTAAAGCAGTGCCGTCTTTCCCCATGTGAACACCTCTACCCTGTATCTAAAAGCAGACAGGTGTACTTTTTTCCTCCTTAAAACAAGGACTAAATGGACACACAAGATACAGAAATTGCTTTTATAATTTACAGGTTCCTGGGTTATGAGCTACACAGCAATATGCAGTGAAATCATACCGAAAGGGTGATCTTTTTCTTTCCACAACTGAACGATCATTTTCTCCCTTCATGGACCAACTCATTTAATGCGTGAGCAGGTAGAGCACGCTGGCAAACACACACCTCCACACACCGACACCGAGAATATACCACACACCCGCACGGCAGACAGCATACACAAACACACTAACTGAAAATAGCTGCGCACACCTTGTGGGCACCACACACCCAGAAATAATAACACAGACCAGAAGAGTGCACCACACAATCAAACAGAAAACGTGCTTCACGTAGAGAGTGTAAGAGGAGGAGCGCAACTGCCGGGGGTCATCAGACGAGCTTCCTGAGGAGGGCTGGTTGCCAAAGTCTCTTGAGATAATTTGGCATTAAGAGATAAACACACCAGGGCAAACTGAGCAAACAATGCAACCAAAAAAGGGCTTTTATCACAGCGAAAACTCATACATGATTCCCTAACTAGTTAAGAACTGCTACTTGGTCATGGGTTTGAGATGAATAAGAGCAACCAGTGGGAGCTACAGCGAGATCACAAACAGGAGTGCAGCATCTTTGCAAAGAGAGTGAGGCATAACTGGAATACCACTGGAATCTGGGAATTTGAAAGGGATTTATGATATACGATAGAGCACCTCAACAACCTGTCTTTGAGCTTAACATCAGTGTAGATATCCCTTCCTAAGGCTGTATGTTTCTGCTGGTATCACAGGCAGGTTTGGTACTGTATCTCAACACTAGCCTGTATGTTTCTGCTGGTATCACAGGCAGGTTTGGTACTGTATCTCCACACTAACCTGTATGTTTCTGCTGGTATCACAGGCAGGTTTGGTACTGTATCTCCACACTAACCTGTATGTTTCTGCTGGTATC
>JAACJT020000036.1:11017399-11037859 GCA_009936485.2 Gymnarchus niloticus
CCTGTATGTTTCTGCTGGTATCACAGGCAGGTTTGGTACTGTATCTCCACACTAGCCTGTATGTTTCTGCTGGTATCACAGGCAGGTTTGGTACTGTATCTCCACACTAGCCTGTATGTTTCTGCTGGTATCACAGGCAGGTTTGGTACTGTATCTCCACACTAGCCTGTATGTTACTGCTATGTTAGGTTTCCATACGTTTCTCACCTTGCCTTGTGAGGTCACCCTACTCCTACGAGGCCTAAAAACAAGAGCTTATTCCACAAGTCTCCAGGGAACTGAAGAGCTTTGATCCAGCTGTCCTGTACATCATGTTCTGGTGGCCAAGAAGACTGTGGTGCTGTCAGCTTCAGTCCAAGTCAAATGTGGCAGTTCTTTGTTGACCACATATACTGGAGAGAGAGCCTGCCTAGTATTTATTCATGCTGGGGACCAGCATGAATAAATGCTCTTGTGGTCTCTAACTGGGAAATGGGCATTCTGCAACACTTAATAAAAACTACATAAATATGGAAGGTCATAAATGAACATGCATAATAGACAAAAAGAAAGCATTTGACCCAAATTTGACCCTTTAAATTAAAATGTGCACTAAAGCAGCAATGCCTGAAAACAGGACGACATAGAATACAGAAAGAATGCCCACAAAACCTGAAGACAACAGAAACATATATTGTCACAAATATTTACAAATATAAAGTCAGTAATAATTTTGAGTGCCCAGAGTTAACAGCACGAATGAACCAGCCAATAAGAGGCCAGAATTAAATGCCGAGAATCATGGTAAATGTATCGCCCTATCCTAGCACAGAACGCAAAGTCACCATATGTCACACACACTGCAAACGATTTTATAAGGCAATTATTTGCAAAAATCAACAGACTAATTTCTCTTCCCGTTTAAGCAGATGTAAATGAAAACACTTGAGATAATGCAACCTAGGCTCAATGTCTAGTTGCAGCCTTTGGTTTCAAGCAGTCTGCTCTGTCGACGAGCAATAAGTTGCCTGCAAAATATTTTAATGCAGTGCACACTTAAAAATGTGCATACACTGCAGGTTAATATTGCAATGGTAAACACCCAAGGGTGCATTTCATCACGTGTGGGTGGTGCTGTCCACGGCAGCTCTGATGTCTGACCAATAAGAACTGCCCATATGAAAACTGGAATCTGCCGCCAAACAGATGTGTCTACATGAGCATCACTGACCAAATTAAGTTTTTTTAAATCCTCTCTAGTTAAAGACACTTACACAAAGACCATTTTTAAATTACATATTCAAGTCAGAGTATACAGTGTATTTCCCATGTGATTTGCACAATGCAGAGTAAACACTCTCTGAAAAACACAGCTGAGGAAGCTAATGTGTGCCATTAAACAGGTGGCTCTGCACCACAGTGGTGAAGTACGTGGAAAACACACCAACTATGTACACTTTTGCTAGGCTTCAAGGCTCATGAAGAAGGAGGTAGCCCCATGAGAGGCACTGCTGTTGTACCCAACAGAGTGTGTCGGGAAGAACTATCATATCCAGCGGAATCACTCAGTGAGACTGCGTGCTTAAATAAGCATTTTCTACGATTCAATATAATTTGAAGGACACCCAGATATTATGAGCACTCTGCTGGACACCTGAGAGACCTGAAGCCAAGTCAAACAGCTGCGTGATCAAGGAAACACGCAGGGAAAGATGCTTTCACACATACACACGGTGAGATGCACCTGAGCAGAAATGGCAGCTCAGTCTGTTGGCCTCTCCCCACGGCAGAGCATGCACTGCTGCAGTCGTGAGTCTCCCCACAGGTAGCTGAACTGCCCCCCCCAGGCAATAGAACTCTTTTAACACTCAGATCAGTCCCTTCTGACTGCTATGAACCTGACACTAGTGTGAAAGGAAGGAACTGTTTAATCTCTGGTCAGTAATGGCAATGGGATAAAGTTCTTGCAACACCTGTGCACCACATATTTAATTCAATCCCCCATTCTCTTACTAGCTGTCACTCTTCCTCCTCCAAGTGCTTCCTTTATTAGGCCCATGACACTTTCTTGCGATGCCTGGACTGAGAACCGTTACATGAGTAGCAGGCTGTCAGGGACTCCAGCACACATCCAGACAGAATTAAACATGTGTGCTACTGAACCAAGCCTGCCCTCTTAATTGGATCAGATATTGTCTGCAGGAGCAAACCAGCTCTTGTCTCTTTTTTAGGCTTTTGGCTAAAGCCCAAGTAACATTTTAACCATGACCAGGAATTCTCAACACAGAACACACCAGTGTGTGTAAAGAAACCACTCATCTTCTGAGTGGAGATTTCCTGAGACGTATACACACACTTGTGCATACAAATGTGTTCTCACTCTCAAAGAGCAGATGTAACAGAGAAGCAGCCCAGAGATGCTCTTGTCAGTCCAAAGTGCATTCCTGATTTAACCATACAGCAAAGCGGAGGCGGTAACGTAGTAGCCCCTTACTTTTCAGCGTGTCACGCCATTCACTTTCTGATACCCAAAGACAGGCGCGCCTGAAAAGTGAGCTTTGTCCCGGAGTACGTGGGAGACGTCGAGTAACAAAACATGCGGGCCACGATCGAGACCGAGACTGACTCCGGATTTTACTGATCTGGAATAAGAACTCCTGCGTGTCACTGACAAGGTTCCGTCAGAGATGAAGAGCGGGCTTCTTTCCATCACCACCCGGGAGTCACAGCATTACTCGCTGCTCTTTCCGTGGACTTCTGTAGTTAATATTACGGTTCATAAAAACCGCTCCTAATCACACAGGTCGTCCTGATAATTCGCCTTCAGCTCGTCAACGTCTGACTGATGCGATGCTTTACGAAAAGACGAGGAAAAATTTTTTCCTTCGTGTTCCGTTCTAGTCAAAACACACTCTGGGAAGGAATCCTTCATCCGAGGCTCGTATTTTACATCTTACCGAACACTTAAGTCAGAGAATTTTTATGCGCTTTAATAACTGTCACGAACATATAATATTTAAAAGGGAGTTTCATAATTAGAAACGACATTGGCTAGTCCCTGGGCACCGTTCAAATGTGATTTTTTTAGTGATGCATGACAGACATCGAATTTTAGGGAGAGTGGGCAAACACTGCAAAAACCTGAAGCCGTGTGCACATGATGAAGGTTATATCTCCTGACGTTCAGGCAATGCCGTATAAAAAGAAAGACTAATTACCGCATTTTTTTTTTTTTTTTTTTTTTTTGCACGCCAGACATATTTAGAGTCCGCATTTGAGGGTTTTCGATCGCAAATTAAATGCACATAAAGAATTCTGCGTTGACTGAGGAGCAGTAGCGTCACTTCGCGTTATAAAACCGAGGACTATAACGCAAGTACAACAGAACAATTGGAGAATAGAACTTTCAAGGACATATATGCATTAAGCACTTCCAATTTAATAATTAATGCAATAATCACAAGTGAGCGATACGGCTAAAATTCCTAACATTATGACTCTGGAAAATATCTTTAAAAGTGAAGCAGCACAGTCTGGGGTTTATTTCGATTGTGATTACCTGTTTCGGTGGTGGTCTGCACCGTCGAGCGGCCGGAATATGAAGCGGGGTCTCGTTTTAAGTGAAAGGAACCTCGGTCCTCGGTGCAGGTGATCCCTTGCTGTTTCTCCGATGCTTTCCCGATGCTGTGAGTCAGTAGAGGCGTACGACGTTGAAAGATAGCAGTTTTATCGGATGGAGAAACAATGAGGACGAAAAAAAAAAAAAAAACGAGAGAAGACTTCTGAACCAAAAGCCCATTCGTTGTATGGCGTCCAGAGAGCTTTCGGTCTGTATGAAACAAATCAGGAATTTTACCTGTGACACATCTGAATTCAGGGTTCCACTCTGGCAGGTTCTACGGTCTCCAGTGAGCTGACGGTGTTCTGCTCACTCGCGGGATACAGAACACGATGCTGAACAAAAGGGAGCGGACAAGAAACAGAAATTCAGGAGAGGCGATGGAAGGCAGTGGGGGATGTTGTTTTAACGACATATAGCTTATTTAAGGCTTCGATTAATAATCTGCTTCTTGCTTCTTGTTGGAGTCACGCGACGCACAGTCATAAAGCAATACTTCAATTAATGACAATTAATCGTTTGACTGGCCTTCTCACATACGTATCTAGACTTAATTGAGGTTGCTTTTGAGTAAAATGAAATGCCTTTTGCCCGTTTTTGACTTATCGAGATGTTTATAAAGTTATATGGTAATTGATTTAGTATTCTGAACAAAGAAGCCTTTCAAGTATTGAAATGAACTTGTGATTAACAGAGCTAAACACACTAGGAGACAGCGCGGGTTTTCAACCCGCCATCCACGACGCCCTGGGGTCCGCAGATACGCTTCGTAAATTGACGAAAAGGCGGTATTAACAGTCGATTTAGGAAAAAAAAAAAGAACATTATAAGAGACAAAACCCCCATTCGTAACGACAAATGGTAATGCATTAGTGGTCTGTTTTCATTTCTCTGCTTTAAAAAAGGTTGAAAACCTCCGTGCTACAGAAACTACAGGCCCTTTGAACATTTGTGCTTCTGGGTAAGGATATTTTTTCAGCATCTCAGAGGTTCCCTAGCAACAACATTTCTTTTTCCCTGTCATTATCAATATGTCCTTTACATAGTTTACCTTTGCAAATGTATATGTCAGCATATCAATTACTGATTAATTCATTAAGCTAAAATGAACAGGCAGATTCATTTTTGTTTTCTCTACAAACCGACCTCCAGTGCATCCACTCACTCCTTGTAAAGGAAACGGTGCACCTGTTAGCATAGCCATGTCTCAGCTCATATCTCAGGGGAAAGATATTGAATTGCAGTTAATATTTTGTTGGTTAACCAACATGATGTCGGTTCAAGTGCCAATTAGGGGTATGCCAGCAGAAATGGACAATATACCTAATTAATTCTGCTCATTCCAAACATGTAAATCCTGGAGGTAGCACTGGATAAAACGTTAGCTAAGTGAGTAGACAACACCACGCTGAGACTGCTTAATCTCTGTGTCTTGTATTTTTTAAATAGTCAGAATACTCATAATCTGGCCAAACAGCTTCAGATAGGCTGTAGACTTATTCTAATCAATGACGCAGATTTAATGGTGCTGTCAACAACATAATTATGTTGTGCTGTGCTTTATTGTCTGACAACTTTGTGAATCATCTTGTTTATCATTCCCATTCTGCACCTGCCACAGAAGTTGTGCCTTGGATTCACTGGCATCAAGTAAGCTGGTTGATATTTGACAGCACAAAACTAACACAGGCTAAAAATGTTACTGGGTAAATTTTACCAGATGGACTTCTTTAACAAAAAGACATTAATCAAATCTAAGCCATTTACACTAATGATCACCTAAAATGGATTGCTTCCTCTTGGCTCCATGCCAACAGAATTCATTTTGACATATTTGTTCTCTTTGTAGCACAGAAGTGACTCGGCACTTACACGTTGCTTCATGCTGTTAAATATGCCTCAGTGACAATCAACGGTTTCAGCTCCATATCAACATGACAGGCTTGTAATGAATACAAATGGGAGACACCAGCAATAAGCCTGTATTCCTTAGGCTAGTCTAACAGGAAAAAAGGAAGATTTTTGCAACAGGTTCTGAAAGCTGCAAGGAAAATAAATCTAGTTAGGCAGTCTGTGGTTGGATTGACTTCTTCTACTGCCACTGTCCCCAAGGAGCTGTTGGAATAAAGGAACAGGCAAATCAAAAAAGAAGATCGCACCTCCGTCTTGAAAACTTTCTCTGGAGATAAATGGGGATCACTGTGGTTTGTATTTTATAGGATTATGAGTTGAGACATAAAACTCATGAATTCACTGCAGATGCAGAAATAAATCGTAGCTTTCATTTAAAGGAGAACTTTATAGTAACATGCTTAAAAAGTCAGACCTGTGGAAATAAAAGTGACAGGAAAATGTATGTAAATGCAAGCTGCTGAAGGTGTTGTGTCTCTGTGCTGACAGTGGGTGAGCATTTAGTCATGGAGGGGGGTGATTTGCTGCACCCCCACCATGGAAAAAATAGTTGGTTCGGAAGCTGGGCAACAAGCCAGGCCTGGAGAGACAGGAGGATGAAGTCAATAGCAAACCTTCTGCTATGTAGTTGGTGTCAGACCGGGTGAGAGGGTGCAAAAAAGGGAAAAAAATGTGTGGAGATCAATTGCAAATGAGTCTCCATTTGACCAGTCAAAGAGTTTGTAGTTCAAGTTAATCCATGAGCTGACTATCAACTTTGTCCACCGAAGCCATCTAAAGCAGACCATTCTAAAAATAGTTTATCATAACGAGATACTCAATGCCCATCCATGGGCAAGCCTTGTTAACTAAATGATGTAAACGGCAAGCTTACATGCTTCCTCAAAATCATTATACATTTATCTAAAACAGAACATAAAAATTTGAACAAATACAGTAGAGAAGAAAATCCGCTCATACATAATTCATGGCTGCTTGTCCAGTGCAGGATCATGCTGAACGTGGAGCGCAGGGCACACGGCAGGGGACACTGGATGGAAGGTGGAGGACAAAATACAGCTATGAAATCAACTGTTCTTGGTACCCATACTTGAGCAGTAAATTTAATTTTACAAATAATTATTATAAAACAAATCAAAGCATGATTTTAAATCAAATTAATTGGCATTTTCAACAGGAAAAAAATGGCATCATTACATCACACGAACAATTGTTTCCACTTTGAACGCTTCCCTCAAAGGCCCGGAGAAAAAAAAAATATCAAGTGCTTTAGTCATGATTTGCTGGGACTTGGGACCCCTGAAGGTGAGTGCTCACGTGCACATGGACCATGGCCTCGTTCACACAAGAACATTTCCTCCAGCAGCCACATGAAGGTCGGTGAAGCAGCCCAAAGACACTCTGCATTTTGGGCTTTCTGTCAGCTCAGAGCCTTCACCCACCATCCTGTAAAGCCCTACTAGCAGCGACACAGGATATAATTTACTGTAGTAACTGCATTAATGGATTACAGCTCACACCAGTGTGGTTTTCCTGTTCTGTACCTTGCAAGTGTGATGCTGGTGGTCACCAGAAGCACAGCAAAAGGCCTCATGAGGCTGTGGGACGAGGCATTGATTATACTGGAAGAACAAACCTTCACTGACACAAAGGGACAGCCTCAAATGATGGCATTTTGGGTCTGTAATTGCCAAGGTTAAAATCAAGTCACAGCCAAGTCCCACTGCAAGGTGAGCTTGGGGCTTTGGACAATCATGACAGCCAAATGGTTTTAGGATCTAAACTGTTATGCCCTCCCCAGCCCACCCATAGTGTATCCAATGCCATCTGCAAAGAGTCGATGTCGTCCAAATGCACCATTTCAGGCTTCAGTAAACACAGCAGCCGGAGTCAACATGTAAGCCAGTGGGACGTTGTGGATTTCTGCAACATCCCATAATTTCCTTGGAGGAATGTTTATAAGTCATCACCTTTAAAAAGGAAGGTTAACAAAGCCAACCCCCCCCCCCCCCCCCATAACCACTTATCCAATGAATGTTCTGTGGAGGAGAAGCAATATTCCACATAGCCTTTTTGTCTACTTTTTATCACTTGTAATCCATAACAAGATATAATGATTTCCTTACTAATAAAGGTTTGTATTTACATATATTTCATTAATATGCAGCTGTTATAAGTTTGAAAAAAAAACTCCTGTTGCATTGGCAAGTTATAAAATGACTTCTATCTCCTCTGACAGGCAATAAAAGAATCATAAACTGCATTATGGAAATTGTATTCTGTGAAACCTATGTGTCAGCTTCATGAATGCTAACTGTCAGATTTTGCTGCCCGCTGTTTCCTCACCACAATACTTTAAATTTACCTGGATTTCTGCAATATTCCATTAAAACTGTGAAACCATAACTGCAAGCTTGTTGGCTCTTCATGCTCAAAATAGGGTTTTTTTAATTTAATTTTTTTCTACGGCATGCCTTTTGATATAATCCCCAAAAATATACACAGAATTTCATAAATGCATAGAATTGGAATAGCAAATCGAAATAAAATGTGTTGAAATATATTCATTCAGAATTCAGTATATTCAGAAGTCTAAGTTAGACATACATGCAAAATGTCATGCACAACATGACAGCGACTGCTTGCTCTAAAAGACCGATGTGGTAATTGTCCATTTAGAACATAACTGTTTTTTACACAAATGTAGCAAGAAACATTCACATTTTTCACTATTGTTTGGCATAAGCTACTAAGATGCTCATCCTAGATTACCTTCAGTGTATCACAAGGTCAATTTTAGAGTTTGCCTGGGGACTTTATGTTGCTGTATGCCATGAAAAAACTGTTTAAAAATTGATTTGATCTCCAGACTTTCTGTGAGATTCACCTTCCTGGTAGTTGTACACCAGGAATGGAGTTGCTCAGGTACTCTTCTGCAAATCAAATGGGTATTGAGTAACGCTTTTCAGTTTCCATCGCACCAGACTGAATACATAAACAGGTATCCACTAAACACAGAGGATGCTTTGGGTCACATGACCTAGCATCCTTGCACGCAAAGGGCCATCACAAGGTCCAGAACCATGCAATATGAATCCCAAAGAGAGGCATTTCAGCTCCATAATCACACCGAGCCTAATTGAAACATAACAAAACTTACTAACTGAGAGCATAGCAGAGCTGGATATTAAAGCTTTATGAAACACACGTCAGGTCCGCACTGCAACAGACAGGAGTGACCTTCGAGTCCATTCCAAGTTTTCATTGTCATGGAGACCTGTGGAACACTAGAGTCCATTCTCTAAGGACCAATTAAAAGTCAGTCTTGATTGTGCATCTGGTTCATGTCTCCAAGAAACTGGTTGATAGTCCTAGCAATAGGACTGTTGGTGTTCAATGATAGATTACATCACCACCTTAACAGCAGACACTGCAGCCGTCTGACAATGTATCCGCTGAGGGAGATTTTTGCTGTTACTTTTAATAAAGTGCACTTAATTATTTTAGACAGAACAAGACAATGTGATGCAAACTGGGATACATGATACATAATGCAGAAATGAATGCTAGTTTCTACATTAAGGCAGGTTTAATTATGTTTAAGTATGCAATCTCTGATACTGCTCAACCAAGACCTGAATCAAAACACTATTAAAAAAAATTGCAAGAAACTTTCAATTTTCCACTTGACTTATAATTCAGCTGCAACTAACAACTGGTTCCTTAATTGGTACAATACTTTAAGCTTGGACCTTGAATATGATAAAGCATCTTTCTTAGAATAAAATAATCGCAAGCCAATGGAGTAGATTATTTTCTGCATGTCATGATTGGACCTTAAGAATATGTCATGGAAAGCAGAGGATGGAAGCCTGATAGTGTTCATCAAGTGAGTAAAACCCCTATTCTGCATTACACGAGTTCTAAAAAAAGTATACAGGTAATGATGACAAAGAGGTGCAAGGCCGTGAATTCAGATCAAAATGAGAGCAGAAGAAAGCCATGTGACAAAAGGTGGGTGAACAATGAATGATGGGGCAGGAGACCCCCTCTGGACATGGGAAACCAGCTGTGATGAAAATTGACTGGACCCAAGTACAGAGTAGGGCTCTTTAATCAGGATCGACACAGGCATGGTCAAACCCGGAACAGACAGTATTTCCAAATTCAGAATGGGTATACGGACGTAATCGTGGTCATTGGCAAAAATAGTCAAAATCCAGAACTAGGCAATCAGCACCGCAAACAAATCCAAAAAACAAGAGGCAAAAACCAAGACCTGGCAAACATCGTGCGCAGACTTTCACGGAGATAACAGGCCACTCAGTAATGATTGAAAACACAAAACCTCACAGTGAGGCAACAGAGCTGGAGGTGACATGAAGGAAAAGCTAAATTGGCAACAGCAATGATCAATATCCTGGTGATGAGGACTGCTGGTATGTTGGGCGTGTCTGGCTGGGTGCTGACTGGGTGGGACTTGGGTGTGGCTGACTTGGTGTGGCGTGACATCCACAGCCTTTACAGTACACCAGACTCTCACTCACCTCGCCATGCATTCAGATGCCGAATTCTAAATGGCTCCTTCCCAACCAGAAAACGTCACACGGTTAAATGTAGTCAGTCTCTGAGGATCACCATCAAAGGACGTCAGGATCTCGACATCGGTTAAGCCTAGACACACGTGTTATAGACACCACATACATGTCCACCTATCCACAGAACATAGCTACATGTGAATGTAATTGGGTGGCTGCATCGTCCTGCCCCTCTCAGGCTTTTTCTATTGGCAGACAGAGAGATACATACATATTTACATTTTACACCTCAAGACTTGTCTTCTGGGAACAACTCTGACTCCTCCAGTGACTGACCTCTCCTGTCACAGAATCCCCATTTAAGTTCTTATTTCAAGTTCTTATCTTTGATGTTTTTATGCTGATCCAGTAGGATTTCATGGTTTGACTGTAAATACCTTCTGGTAGGAAAGGCCAGCATAGTGCTTCATCCATTACTACCCTCCACTTTGTCACTGGTCCCTCACTGGAAGCTCAGCCTAGCTGCACTCATACCTTAGGCAGCTCCTTAAAATGCTGTATGCTTCTGTTGTATTTGCCTTATTGTTTGTTGCTGTTGACAAAAGCATCTGTCAAATGGATCAAAATGTAAAACATACATACATACAAAGTCAGACAGAAAGTGAGATGCCTGAAGGCAGATAATCTCCGTCTGCTTACTGGGTTCTTCTTCTGTCTATCACCTGTGATACCTGCTGGCTCAAGCCTACAGCAGGTAAATCAGGGTCGTCACACTCAGCTATCCTTGGCATACCGACAGCAAACAAAGAGGATGGGAGCGCGGTTGCCAAGCACAATCTGCTGCATGACACTGGGTGGAGGGTGCGGCCCCTGTACATTCAGGTCATTGTTACTTCTCAGTCTTACACGGCACATGTTCTGTTTCTGAAACACAGTTCAACTGACACATGCTCCTGTTAAAAGATCTGTAATGTGAACCTTAATTAACAGAGGTTCACTTAATTACAGGGTTCACTTACCTTTTGTATCTCACATGCGAAAAACACATAGAAACTGTAAATTTCACGTTTTTTTCCGTAAGGGTTGTAGTGACAAAGAAATTACGCATAGATACAAGGGGTATACAGGTAGTCATTTTTCAGATCCTTAACTAAAAGAATGAACAATCATTTCATTGCATGTGTGAATCTCCACACACAGACCACGTCACAAAGTTTTCTAGGTTCTTGAGTCAGAAATCAGTTGCTGGTAATGGAGCTATGGATGACTCAAATGGTACAATGTCTGCACTGATGGCTGGGACACAAGGAGAAGGGCAAGACCTACATGCTGAGAACTTCATCGGAAAACACCGACCCTAACACAGGGCACAGCCACTGACTGAGAGAATTAATGACTATTTTAGTCTCTAAAAAACTATTTTAGCAAATGTTCTGCTTCAGAACAGGCACCATAGGTGACATCTACTATAGAGCCAGCTGGTGACATGGCGGCTCAGTGGGTAGCACGGTTAGCTCACACTTTCAGGGTTAAGGATTCAAATCCCACCTCTGCTTTGTATGTGTGTGAAATTCACATGTTCTTCTTCAGCCTTTCAGGGTTCCTCCAGTATGGTTTAAATACATGCATCTGTAAATTAATGTCCAATTGTATGGGCCCTGTCATAGACTGGTACCCATGCTTGATGCCTTGGGTGACCTGGAATCCCATCAATGATAGTTGAATAGTTAGATGATGGTATTAAGTAATACATCCTTTCGCTGCAACAATCAGTCTCTGTAATATCAAGCGGTGATTTCATTAGGAGACATTGCTCATCACTATAACAACCCTAAAAAATCAGTTGCTATGATATGAAGTGGTTATTTCATTAGAAAACAACCCTCATTGCTATAACACTAACCGTCTCGGTGATATCGAGCAGTGATTTCAATAGAAAATAACCCTTGTCACTATAACAACTATAACAATCAATCATTGTGATATCAAATGGTGATTTCATCAGGACAAAACCCTCATCACTATAATACTAACAATCGGTCACTGCAATATCAAGCAGTGATTTCATTAGGGGACATCCCTCATCACTAAAAATCAGTAGCTGTAATATCGTGTGGTAATTTCATTATTGGACATCCTTCATCACTGTAACAACACTAACAATCAGTCACTGCAATATCAAACAGTGATTTCATTAGGGGACATCCCTCATCACTAAAAATCAGTAGCTGTAATATCGTGTGGTAATTTCATTATTGGACATCCTTCATCACTGTAACAACACTAACAATCAGTCACTGCAATATCAAACAGTGATTTCATTAGGGGACATCCCTCATCACTATAACAACACAAACATTCAGTAGCTGAGGTTTCTTCCTTCTGAGGGAGTTTTTCCTTCCCACTGTCACCATTGGGTTACTCTCTGGGGACTCTGGGCCCAGGACTATGTAAAGCGCTTTGTGACAGTGCTTCTTGTTAAAGGCACTATATAAATAAAATTGAATTGAATTGAAGTGAATAGTTGTAATATCACGTGGTGATTTTATTAAGGGACATGACTCTAACAACACGAAATCAATCACTGTGATATCAAGCGATAATTTCAGGATATCTTGCGAAGGACATAGTGGCTTGAACAGATACCTCATAGCTCCAGGGTCAGGGTACGTGTTGAGCTTGCACAATCTTCTGGTGTTGTGCAGTCCTGCTCAGGAGAAGCAGCTGGAAGTTTAACGGATAGATATGAGCCTTCTGAGACAATCCTGTGCCACATGCAGTTGCTGATGCTGGGCACTGTATACGATGCTGTACGTTGAAGTGTCAGTGTTTCCCGCCTATATAGAAGCATGTGTTTGGTATTGCCAGTTGAAGGTTCCTCTAATGCTGTTACACACTACAGTCTAATCACTAAGTACCAACATAGACTGCAAAGAGAGTGAACACACACAAGAACAAATTCCATCATTATCATCTTCAAAATGAAAGTCACATTTCTAGATTTTCAGGAACAAGCCAAATGCTAAATGATAAACTCAGTTCAGTTCACGTTTTCTCTGCTGATAAGCACAGACCTGAGGCTGTGTAACTCTAACTGAAAAGCCACAGGGAAAATTAGCTGCTGTATACATGAGCATGGTGTTTCATCTGAACAACCATCCATCCATCTTCTGACTTTTTAGAGTTATGCTGGAAGGATGGCTATAGATGCAGGCATAATAGTGGACAATTAAGGTAAGGGTAACCCAAGGATGGGTTGCCATGGCACAAACACACACACACCATTACATACTATGGGCAGTTTAGAAATGCTGGTCTACATATATTGTTCTGCAGGAGTCAATAGGAAAACCCAGAGGAAACCCAAGCAACAAAGGGAGAATGTACAACGTGCACTTCACTCTTCACCTGGTACCCTCCATTTGTACAACTTCAGAAAAATACTATTTAAATGTAGGTATTACATTTTATTAGTCCAATAGTTACAACGTTAAACGAGAAACGTATAACTCTGGATGTAAGGGAGACTGTCGGCAATGTGTATTTCCAATGTCCAGCGTTATAACCGACATGTCCCATTATCTAGTCTCCCTAGTAAACGCAGGACTGCGGATTTTATTTCACTGTCATTGCATCACTCGCTTTTTCCCGGGACCAAAGAAGGATTAGTGAGGGTTCCCTCTTTAGATCTACTTTGGACCGCGCAGTCAAACCCAATCAGTGCACCGGAAGCCGCTAACTGTGACCCGTTAATAAGCAGATGTCGCCTTAATTGCCGACAAACACTGACGTGGGCGGCCGCATCGAGGCGTCTCCGCTCGCTTCCTAGTGATTTTACTGCGTCTTACGGAGCGCAGGCTTTGAACCATGTTATAAAACTTGAACACTTCTGTTCACTGATGTTGTAAGAAAACATTAATATTACTTTCATACAGTTACACAATATATGTCCCCCAAAACGAGTTAACTAATGCTTGCATAGACAATTGATTGTATTACCTCCGCAATATAATGAAGGATTATGTATATGGTGGTAAAGAAGAGAATGTTCGCTTCTTGTCTGAATATTTTATTTCTTGTGCTGGATAAGGCGTAATACTTCCTTTCCCTACCTTTAGGCTTGGAGAATAAAGACTCGAAAATAACTCATGACACCAAAACCTAAAAAGACGCGCGGTTAATCACATAAAGATTCTGTACCGTAAACATATCTCTGAAAATCCCTAAGCACTGGATTAAGAGGAAAAAAAGAAAAAAAAAAAAAACACAAGTTCTTCAATGAGCCCTTTACACTACTCATTTGAGTCACACTGTTGTCCGAAAAGGAGAACTAAAAAGAGAACTGCAAGCACTGAAATGGTACAAGAAGGAATGGGTTGTTGATATTTTCTTAGCACTAAAGACGTACTGTACTTTGGTTGTCCACTGACGTCCTCCTATGTATGTATAGGGGAATATACGGTAACTGGTCTATGAAATGTAGAGGCACTAATTAGGCTGGAACAAGTTCCCACACACACAATACTGTGTGCTTGGGTCATGCATATCTCACCAGGATATGGCTCTGTGCCTATTGCTGGATGGTTATGGGTTCAAGGACCATAGCTGCTTGAGTAATTATATCACCACTAGACGTTTTAGCAAAGTCCATAATCCCAAACTGCTCCATGGATGTTAGCTGATCCTCTGTTATAACCCCGAAACGTACAGCAGGATGAGTAATTTTTCATGTTATAAGTGCATTGGTTTATGAATATAGCATTACAAAATATGAATGTTTTGCTGTGCATAAATGCCTGTCGATGTACCTTGACAAATGCAGATTGTCTGTCTGAAAAACTTTTTTAAAAATACTATTGCTGCGATTCAAATATGCCACATGACTACAAAAATAAATCAAAAACACAACAAATAGTCTGTTTTAACTTCTTAAGAACACATTCAATGCTTCAGATAACGTTTGCCTGAAAGGGGAAACTGTGGAAAACTGTAAAGACTCACTGTAAGCGCAGATGCTAAATTTGGTTATCTGAATAGAAGTGACAGCACTAATAAACAATAGCTCTTCACAATACAGAAATTCCCTGGCAGGTCATCACAATTACCTGTGGGTGAATTTCAAGACGTCCCATCTGTTTATCACTTGTCCTGGTACAAGCTTAAAGGGTCACACATGGTGTCATAACTCAGGGTTAGGGTTGTTGTCCCCCAAACTGCACTCGGATGTATGGACAGAAGATGCAGATTAGGATGTTAAAGATCTTACCTTGGAAAGAAATGATACTCAGGACTGTAAGACCTATAGATAAAAAAGCTCTATTATGTCTTCATTAATCATGTAGGAATGTCCAAAAACTCCCTGCTCTGTATCTAAATATGCATTTAATGTAGTGACAGCCACACTTGTGTGGTTCAGTGCACCCTCACAATCCCTACTGTGCAATCTTACTGTTATTTATGGCTCACGGTGTTTAATGCTTACGTGGCCATTTATCAGGCTGACCGTAAGCTCCCAGTGGGGGCAATTCACTGAGACCAGTGCAGAATATTAACACCCTGGCACCCTGGGTCCAACAGCAGGTTCTAGGGAAGAGGAGCGAAAGCTCCTCAATGATATCAGCAGCCTGAGACAAGGCTAGGTTGCTGAGGTCGCAGTCTGTGTTCATGGTCTCCATCTGAACTCCGCCCTCCAGCCCGATGAAAGATTCTCCACATACAAAGACCACCGTAACCCACAATCCTGCCCGTCATGCATGGGAAGTAGTGCAGGTGTTGGACATTGTCAGAGTCTGTATTAGTCATGGCTAATGAGAATTAATTCCCATCATTAGCAGCACTATTTTGTGATAATTGCTGTAGACACAATTTGCAGGGTTAAGCTAAACGCCCCAGCGACATGATGTCAGCAGCAGCCAAAATGGCAGGTGCTGCCGGGGAACCAGCACTTCACCCCACCCCATCTGTGACCAATCACCCATGATGTTCATGTGCAGTACCCAGAATCCTTAGGGACACCGGAGAGTGGAGCAGCTGAATTAGTGGACACTGTTAAGCCTGAATCATTCCCTCTTTTTCTCCATTTCAAGTTCTGATTGGGGAAAATATATTAAGGTCATTTCCAGAATTTTTATTATTAAAATTCTGGTTAATGAGCTATTACAAGTGGCAAATGTTTTAAACCACCTGACTAGTAAAGCATTTACGAGGTATACTGAATGCAGATATTGGACAGCAAGGGCAAAATTTTTCCACTTTGCATCTGCATTTTTAATCACAAGCATGCAATTTTTTTGTCTTCTGTTTCATTATCATTCCGCTCCAGAATGTCCCTCACTTGTTTCTTCCATAAATCTTCAATGGCTCGCAGGAATACGTTGATCTATGCAGTCCTGGTTACCTATTTCACATTTCCATCTGACTGCTTTTGTTTTTAAATAATTATGCAGATCCACCTATGGATCCATCACATTAAAAAAAGACTCAAAATTATTCATTCGTTCCTATTCCGCAAGCATCTTTGTAATGACTTGAGTTATTTCTGAGGTAATGCCACAGTTTTCAAGGACAGCCAGCACACAGTCCCAAAGGTAGTTCCATGACTCTCCAAGGATCCCTGTGCGTTGCAACCACTGCCTGTTCACAAGAAGAAACCTAATTTTGGCCTGCACTTCTGCACTGACTCTCCATTTAACATCACTCAAATCTAGTACCTGACTACTCTGTCCTCAATGGCCGGCCTTAGAGATCATTTTCCAGCTGGATATTTGCCGGTTGTCACCCTTGGATGGGAAAGAGCTGGTTCAAGTTTTCATCCTTCTCTGCTCTCAGATGCCCCAATACCTATGACAATAATATGTTTTTGGGTACCACTGTGTGATTTCTGCTCATCCGTATGGAGAGCAGGCCCATTACAAATCATCTCAGCTTCACAAAAGCACAACCATGAGTCTTTATGTTAACTTGGATTTCTCTCAAGCATTTTAATGCATATTCATGGAATAAAGCCACGAGTCCTGTGTTTGTACAGCCAGACAAACTTGGTGTTTCCTCTGAGACAAGAGAGCAGCAAAGGATAGAAGCAATGACAGTATTTCTGAAGCCTAGGATAATTCATCATCTTCGGAGAAGTGGACTGTATCAGTCTTACCAACTACACACAAACTCAACAAGAAAATCCGAGCCAGGCTTTAAATGATTTAACAACACAGCAGGCAGGTATTACTGATATTACCCACAGAGGCTTAGCACTTATTGATGTGCACACTTTTTTTTGCAAGATAAAAGATGTTAGACTTGCGTGTGAAAAACTGCAATTAATGAAAATCAGTCTACCGTGTGTTAAAAAAAACTCGAGGTGATGCTGAGTCAGAGGGGCTCTTAACCAAATAATTCTATGTAAGATTATGACCACTGAAGCAGGTAACTGAATACTTTTCTCCAGAAGCCCATTACACCCAACGCAGAGAGGTCATGTATTACTATGGGTTTCCATGACAACCATGATGACACGGTGAGGACCCCCTGACATACCCTCATGCCGTTCAGCTCATTAGGTGAAATATTCATCTCCAGCTCCAAGATGGTTCTTCCTCAAAAGAATTGGTATAACTTTAAAAAGATCAAATTCCTGTTTTTATCTTCCCCTCCCCACAGAACAGCTTTCGAAATGGAGGTGATAAGACTTTGTACATGCAGCGCTGTCTTACTTGTTAACTATTTCATTTAAACTCCAATTCTGAAGCAGCGGAAAGTTCCACGCAATGTTGAAGAATGGGAGGGCTGGGATGTTGTGGCAAGCTCCTTGTTTTTCTGTTGTTTTTACAATTAAACAAACGCGATAATATGAATTTTTAAGTACCGGGTGATTTGTGGGCACTTGTATTTCAAAAAATGTATAGTTCTGCTTAACTATTGAGCTTGATATTCAGTTTTCTCTTGTGTTTTTGTCTTCCATCCATCCGTAACAGAAGGCTATCTGCATCGTTTGATGGTGTTAATGTTTATGAAGCACAAGTCCAGGTCAGTATAAAGCTTCAGCACGAATCAAAGGTTTTAGAAATGAATGAGACACATTTCTTGTCTATCCGAGGAAAGCAAATGACATTAAATAGAGTATGTATTCACATACATGTCACTAAGAGTGAATAGCTCTGTGACCCCCGCATAGCCTTATAAATATTCAGGTCACAAAAGAGAGCATCACAAAGAAGCAGCCCAAATATGGTGAGCTTATTAAACTGTCAGTGAGGTAGCTGGTCTTGTACAGCAGTGGAAGAGTGACGAGTGCCTGGTCACAGTCCTGAGGAGCAGGTGGACAATCTGGCAAACAACAGGCTAATTAATGACACGTTACATCTGGGCAATTTGTGCATTCACCTCCAGCAAATAAACCCATTGAAGATATTAGGCCATTCTGGATGGTGATGAGACTGGAGGAGGGGGTATGGCTATCACCTCTGAGCACCACAAACTCAGGCTTTGGCCTAAAGTCCGAACCTGCTGAACTCTTGTTGTTTACTAATGCCTGACTACAGTTGCTAAATCACAAAGTGAGAAAGCATTGGTCAGACTGTGCTGTATAACTATGCCTTGGCTCTGTTCACACAAGTGTCCTCCCACTGGATGCTGTGAGAAACATTATCTGGATCGGGTTCAGGTCCCCCAGCTCTGCAGCAGGGAATTTAGTCCAGACCCACAGGTGATTATGGGTATGAAAATTATTATTTAGTTATTAGTTATTTAGAAATCCAGGACACCCTGCAATAGCACCCCCTCTCAATTTCATATTGAAACTAAATACACTTTGTGAATTACTTCCACTCATAAAAATGCAGAGGAAGTAAGCATTTTACAGAGTAACAATTTTATACCCAAACACAGCATTAACTAAAACATAGCTTTTCCTCCAGGAAGAATATAATGGTCTTTTTAGATCTAATTCCAGTTTAACTGTATCTCACCCGTCAATTCTGCAGGAAGGCCCTTGGTATCATCATCATCATCATCATCATCATTTGCTTTCAGCTGCTCCTGTCAGGGGTTGCCACAGCGGACCAACAGTCTCCATCTCCTCCTGTCCTCTGCATCCCACTCTGTCACACCAACCACCTGTATGTCCTCTCTCACCACGTCCATAAACTTCCTCTTTTCCTCCTGCCTGGCAGCTCCATCCTCAGCATCCTTCTCCCAATATACCCAGCATCTCTCCTCTGCACATGTCCAAACCAATGCAATCTCACCTCTCTGACTTTGTCTCCAAACCAACCAACCTGAGCTGACTCTCTAATATAGTCATTCCTAATCCGGTCCATCTTCATCACACTCAATGCAAATCTTAACATCTTTAACCTCTCTTTTCGTCAGTGCCATCATCTCCAGCCCATATAGCTGGTCTCACTACTGTCTTGTAGACCTTCCCTTTCACTCTTACCGGTACCTGTCTGTCACAAATCACTCCTGACCCTCTTCTCCACCCACTCCATCCTGCCTGCACTCTCTTCTTCACCTCTTTTCTGCACTCCCCGTTACTTTGAACTGTTGACCCCAAGAATTTAAGCTTATCCACCTTCGCCAACTCTACTCCCTACATCCTCACCATTCTGCTGTCCTCCCTCTCAATCACACACAGGTATTCTGTCTTAGTCTTAATGACCTTCATTCCTCTCCTTTCTAGAGCATACCTCCACTTTTCCAGGGTCTTCTTAACCTGCTCCCTATTCTCACTACAGATCGCAATGTCATCTGCAAACATCATCATCCACGGGGGCTCCTGTCTGATCTTGTCTGTCAGCCTGTCCATCACCATTGCAAAAAAAAAGGGCTTAGAGCTGATCCTTGATGTAATCCTACCTCTACCTTGAACACATCTGTCACTCCTACTGCAGACCTCACCACTGTCACACTGCCCTCGTACATATCCTGTACCACTCTTACATACTTTTCTGCCACTCCAGACTTCCTCATACAATACCACAACTCCTCCCTAGGCACCCTGTCATATGCTTTTTCTAAGTCCACAAAGACACAATGCATCTCCTTCTGACCTTCTCTATACTTCTCCATCAACACCCTCAGAGCAAACATTGCATCTGTAGTGCTCTTTCCCGGCATGTAACCATACTGCTGCTAACTAATCATCACCTCCCTTCTTAACGTAGCTTCTACTACTCTTTCCCATAACTTCATGCTGTGGCTAATCAATTTTATCCCTCTGTAGATACTACAGTTCTGCACATCACCCTTGTTCTAAAAAATTGGTACCAGTACACTTCTTCTCCACTCCTCAGGCATCCTCTTGCATTCCAAGATTGCGTTAAACAATCTGGTTAGAAACTCTACTGCCATCTCTCCTAAACACCTCCATGCTTCCACAGATATGTCATCTGGACCAACAGCTTTTCCATTCTTCATCCC
>JAACJT020000036.1:11039604-11075239 GCA_009936485.2 Gymnarchus niloticus
CTGTCCAACACTCTTTTCACCTCCAAAATACTCTTGGCATACTGTTCCTTCGGGATAACCCCTACCCCATTTCTCCTCCCATCTATGCCATGGCAGAACAATTTGAACCTACCTCCGATACACCTGGCCTTACTCCCCTCCCATCTGGTTTCTTGCATGCTCAATATATCAACCTTCCTTCTCTCCATTATGTCAGGTAGCTCTCTCCCTTTACCAGTCATACTGCCAACATTCAAAGTTCCTATCCTCACTTCCACTCTCCTAACCTTCCTCCTCTACTCCTGCATTCGGACACGCCTTCCCCCTCTCCTTCTTCAGACAACAGTAGCCCAGTTTCCACCAGCGCCCTGTTGGCTAACACTACTGGTGGAAGTCGTTGTTATCCCAGGCCTCAGCCGATCCGGTATGGAAATCTGTTTTGTTGTCCACATATTAGATTTGGCAAAAATTTTATACAGGGTACCCATCCTGACATAACCCTCGCCATTTATCCAGGCTTGGGACCGGCACGGAGAAACACACAACGCATTCCCCAGTGGCTGGGTTAAGGCAGGCCCTTGGTATAAAGGGGCAAATTGAAAAAGGAGAATGCTTCAGATATAATGGATTACAAAATGCCAGATTTTAAAATGAAAAAGGTAATAATACTATAATCTACCCATAAATTGTATTCTAAAATTATTTAAAGATTTAACAAAAGATGACCAAAAGTCACTAACTGGCAGTACTTCCTTGTGTTCTGTGGGACACTTTCTGGCTACTTACGATTTCCTAGTGATTTTAATAAATAATTCCTATTAAAAATATCCTTTAAAATTAAATAATAGAATTATTCAATACTTATTCCTTTCATTTTCATTTCCTTAACAAGCAACATTAACTTAGCAGTACAATACTGCCATCTGCTGGACATTGTAGGAGTGCACCAAAAATTAAAAGCAATTTCATGTATATTTAAACAATCTATGCAGTTGCAGTTTTCCTGAATTGCTAAAACACCTTTCGTGATGTCTTGCATCCTTTTCTAAAGGCAGTAAACTCAAAACCCAATTTTCAAACTACGTTCACAAAACTTGACTTGTCTTGCAAAATCAAACAATGAACTCAAAACTGTTTTATCTTTGCTCAAAACCAAACATTGCTTTCGGATCACACACAAAGCCAGCCAAAACTTAAACACTCCTGACCAGTCATTACACACTACATCAAAAAATACAAAACACTGTGTTCTAGGCATGGCAGAAAAAAAATCTTTATTTCGGTCTTTTGCATTTTTACATGTTTAGTTATATGTAAAATATTAGAAACCAGCAGGCTAACTAAAATATTTTGCTTAATGTAACATTGGTAAGCTTCCTCTAATACTGTATATTATTTCTATTGTATAGTACTGTAAGAAGGTTTTTATCCTGTTCCCTTACTGTGGTACTGGCACAGTGATGTACTGAGACATCCTACTGTATACTTTACTGTACTGTAACTTTCAAAGGCCAAAAAGAACAATTATCTGTTATCTTTTCTGAATATTTTCTGGCCCCTGAGAATCTGCACAAATTAGGTTGTGTATGTAGTCCTGCTTCTCTGGACCCGAATGTGATCTATGATGGTCACTATGATTTCATCAAAAATGACTGCTCTTGGTCATCCTCCTCCTCTTCCTGTTCTATTGTTGTGCTCCGTTGTTGAATTCAACTCATCTATGTCACTTGCACTTGAACTGGTTTATATCCTATTCACTAATAGGGCACATCACATATTTAGGAATGAGTGTGCATAGTTTTGAGTCGTCGTCTAAATGATGACATTTGTGTTATAATTGCGTTTAACTTCAGATGCCTGTGTTTGCCATTTTGCATCACAATTGCATCAAAGTCGAAATGGGCCTTAGTTTGGAGAATGTGTTCAGAGTTCTAGAAAAACAGTGATCTGTTCGATAAATGGGTTATGGCCACCCGAGAATTTGGTTCTGAGAATGGGGTTTAGTGTTTTAGCAATTCAGAAAAACTGTAAAATACTACCAACTCGACTCTATTTGTAATATTTTGTTTTCTTACACTCCCAATATTTTATTCCAGGCTCAAGAGAAAAGATGCATGGTAAAACCATTCAGCCCTTCAACACCATCCATGGCCTCTGATTAGGAAACAAGCTCAGGGCAATGTAGCTTGATGCCCCCACCGTCTCCTGTATCCTGGACCTGAGCACACACGGCAGTTTATCATGCTCCCAGACTGTCTCGGACAACACTGCGGCTCCCCAAGAAACCGTTAACTGTTTTGTTCACCCTTTACACAATGGACTTCCAGTATGACACCAGCTCTCAGGCCAACTATAGAAGTTCTCAAACGACGTGTCAATAATGGAGAACTGCGTTCGCACATTTTCGGAAACGTAAACTTCAGCACCAGTATAAGCGTTGAACTGTGACTGGGACCAAACGTACGTCGGTACGGATTTCTATAATAACAGCGAGGAATTAATTAGTGGCGTTGATGTTTCAAGTCGAACCGTATTACAAAGGGGCACATTTCCGTAAGAACGGCTGTGTCTAATAAAACTTCCGGTTTTTTCTAGTTTTGACTTCCAGGATTTTTATTTTAAAATAAAAGTCAACGTGTCGCCAGAATACGCTTGCTTAAAGATGACGAAAATAGTATCGATCGTCTGTCCACAACCCAACCACTTATCCAGTTCAGATAGGCTCGCGGGGTGGCCATTAACTTTAATAAGAAATGTGTGTCAATAGTATAGCAAAGTAAAATAGAAAGATGGATGTCAATGTATAGTATAAGTCGTAGGTACTGTACGTAGATACCAGTAGGAGCGTTATAAAGACATTCAGAATACTAAGAAATTGTTCATTTGATCGCTTTGACCTCAATATCACTTGTGCTACGGTTGCTATCAAAATACTTTTTGTTTTAATGTGTTATATTTTAATTCATTCATGAATTACGCTTATTTTATAATGCAACAAATGTGTTTATTATACAGCATATGTGGTTGGTCGCACTGGGGAAATGAACTGAAAAGGTGGAAACAAACAAACTAACACTGAAACACTTAAATTGTTTCGGGCGAAATGTACCTTAAAATTGAGTAAATTATACAGCTCTAAGAAATATTATTTGTCCAGATATCAATCTTGCGATGGCCAGGTAATAACGCATTTATGCAATACATTTACCCAGTATTATATCAGGGGAAAACATCGTGACACCATAAACCTCCATACAATTGTTAAGAATTAATACTTCATACACTGTCACCAAAATTTCGTTCTAGTGTTAAATACACTCACGTGCTGTAGAAAAATAAAATGTTCAGTACTTTAAGATCTAAGTACGGTTTCACTTGGCTGCCTAACCTTGTGAAAATTTTATACATTTACCGACCTATCTTTGTTGTAAATATTTTCAGTATTGATAATCTGATCAATTAAAAAACCATGTTATCATTTCCACTTTAAGTACTCGTTACTCTGCAGCTAGAAATTGCAACGACAAAAAGTCTGATAAAATCAACTATATTTTCTGCATGCAAGTGTATGCTTGCATATGTATTTAATTTTACTGCTTTAAAATGCTTTTCTAGTTTGTCATATACAAATTTTATAGTATATGCCGTTCTTTTGGTGCCCGTTTAGAACTGCATCCGTTCAACAACTGCTATGCAATCACTTGTACGTATACATAGTCGAGTTACAGTACCAATACCACAAATATATTGTATTTCAACACCGTTTACACTAAAACCTTTTTGTGCAATACAGAACCATGAGCAATATAGTAAGGATCAATTTTTATATAGTAATAATATAGTTTAATATTAAGTACGCAGTTTTTTGGGGGGACTTTTATTTTGAAAATTTGAAGTCGGAAGCACGTTATTCTTACCGGCAACAGTTGTTATGACGTAACGGAATCAGGGACTAGTCAGAATTGTTTTTAAATGTTATGTTTCGGTATACATTGTGTTATTTTGCGCAATATATAATTGCAGATTCATCATGGAAGACCAGGAAATGCAGCTTAAAGTAAAGAGAGGTAATTCGTACTTAGCTACCTGTCAAACGTTGCGGTCGACTTATAAGTATGCTTAAATTTCCTCTACATTTTCTTTTATCAGTAACCGACAAATTTACCGAGAGTATGTATGTACTGGCCAACGAGCCGTCCGTGGCACTTTACCGGCTGCAGGAGCACGTCAGGAGATCACTCCCGGAGCTCGTGCAGCACAAAGTGAGTGTCTTGTAATTTTGACCAACTACCCAAAGCTTGAATGAGAAACTCTTTATACATGAACTCACCGATGTTGTCCACTTTTACAATAAACAGAAACAGTTGATAAAGAGGATGCTTTTGTGTTGAAAAAAATATATATATTTAATTTTTTATTAATACCTTGATCTGGATTCTTAGACAGACATGCAAAGTTGGGAAGAACAAAGCCAAGGAGCAATCTACACTGTGGAGTATGCATGCAGGTAAGGTACTATATCAATGGTTACACCGACGCACGTTATAAACCTGTTCTGCTGTAGCTGGTGATCAGCATGTGTTCCACCTCTTTTATGTGTACAGTGCTGTCAAAAGCATGGCTAACAGCAGCTTCTACTTCAAGAACATCGACGGGCTGCTGCATCAAGCGATCAACTTGAAAGACCACATCAGTACGGCTCAAGGGCGCAGGTAGTGAGTGCACAGCAGGAAGAGTATTAGTTGCACAGCCTGCACATGGGGACCAGTTCTTGTCCTTCTACTGGATCCAGAGTGAACCACCCCATCATCAGCATGCCGTTTAGGTCTGCGTAGCCTGAAAAGCATAAATAGTGGTGTGACGGCTGCCTTTAACATGCTTTGAGATTTTATGCTGGGAATATAAATGTTAGTGGTTAATAACCAGTTTTAAATAGCAGCTAATTCTATGGTTTGTGAGCAGATGGCATAGCAGTTGTTCTTCACTAAAAAACTTCACATATCTTCTGTTTTGTAAAAGTCAAGTGTTCCAAGAGCCAGATCACACTGTTAATGCATTCTGGAAATTGGAGTGTGTAAATGTATATTTGTGAAAGTGTTTTATTTCTTTAAAAAGTTATGCATTTGCAGCAGAGTGCTTCATCCTATTTTTACTTGTATGTAAATCCTTAAGTAGGAATGAATGCTTTTTGTTTTTTAAAACATTTTAATTGCGTTAGCCCTATGCTTATTTTTAACCCCCTTTTGTGTTATATGTTCATGTATTTAGTTTCTGTTGAATGATATCCCATTAGCTAATTTTCCATTTACACAGCGGATTATATTAAATAACTGCTCATATTGCAGAAAGTTAATGGCTAATGCTGTTCATTCCGATTAGCAGTTTGGATCTTATAGCTAATGGGGTATTCTGTGCTTGCTTGAGTTTCATTTGGCCTTTTTTGTGTTTTTTATTTGTTTTTTTGTTTTGTTTTTTTTTTTGACACATGCACACTGCTGTAGCGATGTTAGATCCACTCCCAGTCCCCTTGCTTCTCCACCCAAGCCCCCTTCCTCCTCCTCATGACCTCTGGGACGCCTAAGGTCAGTAAACATTAGGGTCCAAATCCAGTGGCGGGATTTAAGTTCCTATGTGGCAGTACAATAATGATGTAATTTTAGGACCTAATTTATTCTACTGTTGGAAGTTTGCAAGCACTAATAAAATAAATGAGATACTGCTGCGTGTTTGTGTGTGGTTGGTGTCAGTTGTTTTCTGCACTGACTGCCTTGCCTCTCTGTGTTTCCTCAGGAAGCGCACTGTGGACACCAGCATGTCAAAAGAGGGAGGGGAAAGGCCAAACAGCGGACTCTAAGGCTGCGTTATCGCATGCATGCCACTCAGCTGGGGGAATGGTGTCGCTTTGAAAAGATTCAGGGTGGGCATGATCTCAGTGTGTGGTTTGTCAGCCTCCTCATCGTATACCATGCAAATCCTCCAACATCCTTTACAAGGAAACTAAACAGCTTGTGTTTCTGAAATGTTATAATTGTCATACAAAGATAATCTTCAGTTGTAGATTTTCGGTTGTTTCACTCTTCATGTGAGGCATCATGTTTGAGAAGTCACGCGTAATTTTAGAATCATTGCAAGTACAAATAGTTACCTTTTATTTATTAAAATACCATTGCCTGTTTATTTACCTGTAATTCTAGAAGCTGTGAAAAAAGTGACCTTTTTTTTCTTAAATTTGACACTTTGGGAATCTTGACTTGCTAACTTTTGTCTCAAGTATTTAACTGTTTAGTTAAATCTAGGCCTTTTCTTGAATTCAAGGGTTTGTGTTAAAAGTAGAACACCAGCCTGAAGAAATGATGGTCTACAGTTATTTTCAAATGGAAAACCAAATGTAAAAGAATTGATAACATGAAGATTTTGTTTTGATAACCTCTCTATACTTATGTTTTGTGTAAAAGGCTTTGTGGAGGTAGCAGGCTCTGTTTAGCAAAATTAGTCACTGACTGAGGTCTAGAAGTATGAAACATCACAAAGTTATTTTAAACCATGGCTAATTGGCTGCGTGCATCATACTGTAAGGTATACCAGAGAAAGACAGATCTGCAGAATATTCTGTAGGAGAGCTCACAGCCAACACTGACCTCTGTTCAGACATGGATCTCATGTGACCACATGACCTATTTCAGGCTATGCCAGTACCATTGCATGCGTTGAAACGGCAAAAACCCCAGTGCTCTCAAAAGCAGAAGTGAGCAGTTTCAGGAAACCGTGCAATCTGACCATGCGATCTCACCTTAGGGCTTCTTCGTCTCCTGCAGAGAGGAAAAAACAACCAAGCTTTTCTGAGGCTCCATCTGTGTTTGAGCGAACAAATCTTTGGCCCACTGACAGTGTCCATTAGCTGTACTTCCAGTTATTTGCACCATGAAAGAGAAGTTCGGCATTGTTGACAGGAGGGAGGGTAGTATGAAGCATGTTACTCACATAGTACAACGTTGGGTCAATCATCCAAACTTACGTACTCTGCTAATCTATTGTGCCAGTTTGTGGCCTTATTCTCCACTGATTAACTAGTTTTGGGTAGTGATGGGAGAAATGAGTCTTAAAAACCCATGGTGGGTGGGAGTATCCCAAACTACCAGTCAACACTGGTGCTAGCATTTAGTGCTAACATTGAGTGGTTGTTTGGGACACTCCCACTCACCTACCCACAGGTTTTGAAGCCTCATTTGTCCCATCACTAATTTGATGACTTTCCACTGCTCTGGGAACCATTAGCACCCTGAACCTTCAGTAGCAAATGATTAATTCAAATTCAGTTTCGTGTTGAAGTTCTTAATTTGGATGAATCCACATATGCATTGGCAGGTTAAAAACTTGGCTGACCATCTGTTCTCCAGCTAGATGTGCAGGGTGTCTGCCAGTCCCAAAGCAAAAAGTAGGTTTCACTTTGGGCCATACGAGGGATGGAACTTTATTAACCATAGTGGAAGATGGATTGTCAAGTACTTCATTGCATGCACAGAATAGTCTTTTTGGAAGAATGCAGGCTTCCATCTACAGATACAACATGTTATTCAGATTTTTATATGGTGGCTGTTTTTTCCTATTAAGCAAATAAAAATTTATTCAACAAAAAATGGGTTTCTACCATTTGTCTGCTGGTGAGCACTAATACTCTGTAGTTTAATACAGATTATTTGGGGGTTGATGACAAAAGAGATTACCTGTTGCAATAGCTCCCTTCTCTGTGTTGTCACCTTGGTGTGGTGAAGGGGCTTGCGTGTCCTAATGACCTTGGGAGGGATGTCGGCAGGGACTTGGGTCCCTGGCAGATTCAACCATGTCAGATTTGTCCCAGGCGAAGGGCTAGACTAAGAACAACACCTGGCCCTCGAGGTTGGGCATTGGGCTAACAACCCCACCCCCTAAAAAAAAAAAAAACACCGTTCTGTTACAGAAACCAAGACAAATGCAAGTGTAAATAACATAGAGCCTGTAGCAGACTCGAGCCAAGAGGCGTCGTCAGTATGACCACGCCTGTCGAAAGCCATCAGTTGGAGGATAGGAGTGCGATAGAGTCTGCTCAGGCCCAAACACAAGATCTACACTGGAGCGTGGAATGTCCGAACCATGTATGAGGCATCGAAAATAGCACAAATTCTCAACGAGATGAAGAAATATGGACTGGACATCATGGGAGTGAGCGAGTATCGATGGGCAGATTCAGGGTGCCTTGTGACCAACGATGGCACAGTAATCCTGTACTCTGGGCATGAAAGTCAACATTGTCAGGGCATGGCCATCAATTTCAAAGAAGAAAGTCAACACCTTATTAGAATGGGAACCACTTGGTGAAAGAATGATCAGAGCACGCTTTGATTCAAAGCACTGTAAGTTGACCATCATACAATGCTACACACCAACAAACGAAGCTGAGAAGGAGGACAAATACGACTGGTATAAAGTATTACAACACACAATTTCCAAAGTCCCTCATCATGATATGCTGCTGGTCATGGGTGATATGAACGCCAAGGTTGGTGCAGACACCAACTGTGAGCGAGCCATGGGTAACCAAGGCTGTGGGGAAAAACGATAATGGCAGCAGACTCTTCGACCACTAGGTTATTGTCCAAGCAGAAGTCAGAGGCACCATTTTCCAACATAAGGACATCCACAAGCTGCCATGGAAATCACCTGATGGTTATTCGATTAACCAGATCGACCGCATCAACCTCTTAGCCATTGACTGGATCATGAGGCAAACATCATCAGACAAGCCTAGAGGCATACAGTGGACCCTCTTTCAACAGCTTGAAGACCTCGATTTTGCAGATGGCATAGCTCTTTTGTCATCTATGCATGTCCACCTACAGGAGAAGACTGATAGACTGGACAAATTTGCCAAGAAAACAGGCCTTAACATAAGCACCACCAAAACCCAAATGATGTGCATCAATGCAAGATATGATGAACCCATTATTTTGAATGGAAGTCCACTCAAAGATGTTGAGGAATTCACGTACCTTGGCAGTCCGCTGAGCAAGGACAATGATGCAGCTAAGGACATTAAAGCAAGACTAGTTAAAGCCCGCAGTGCATTTGCTAGAATCCAGCCTATCTAGAAATTCATACAATATAGCCTCAAAAAAAAAAAAAAAAAAAAAAAAAAAGACTATATAACAGCAATGTCAAATCTGTTCTGCTATACAAGGCAGAATGTTGGCGTGTCATCAAGAGTGACATGAAGATCGAGGTATTCCACAACAATTGCCTCAGTAGAATCTGCCGTATCTTCTGGCCAGAGAAGATCTCAAATGTTGATTTGTACAAGACCAGCTCAGTGTGATGATGGAGATCAAGTGCCATAGAATGAAATGGCTTGGGCATGTCCTCCGGATGGACCAGAACCGTATTCCGAAAGTAGCTATGAGTTGGACACTACTGGGGAAAAGGAAGCAAGGAAGGCCGAAACTGACCTGGTGGAGAACTGTAGAAGCTGAGCTGAAAGAACTACATCTCATGGGGTGAAGCACAACATGCTGCCAATGACAGTCTGCTTCCATCTTGTTCTGTCAAGACCTCAGGTTCCACAGGGAACCAGAAGATATAGATAGATTACAATAGCTTGGCTGTATTCAGTATTCTTAGGCTCTACATTAAAAGGGATCAAGGTTTGCCCAGTCCTCCCCTTGTCAGAAAAGATCATTATTCATTCCCACAGCAGGCTGGTAACCATTGTTATTTTTATGGCCTGTATTTTTCAAAGTTCAAAAAAATTCAGGTTTTGTTCATTCAAAAGGGAAGTAAACCACATTTCAGGTTGAATGTGGAAGTTTAGCTTTTAACCATAACCCTAAAACTACCAATGTCTGAACAAGAGCCATCTCAGTTAAGAACAGACATAATTACACATCAGGTGCAATCTGTCACGGTTAGAAACTTCACAGAACCAAGGAATTAATCAAAGCAAAGTTTATTTATTGTGACAGGGAGACACTAGTTAAATTTCAACCAAAATACAGGAGACACTCTAAATAGCTAGCTGATTGAATGACATGCCCAAAAATATATAGTCTAATACATACCCTAAAAATTTACATAGTAAGGTAGAGATCTGGTTCCAGAAGGTTAATCACACAATACCATGGGGGACCTCTGACTATAGAATGACTCCCCTGCTTCCTTGCAGATCCTTCATTAAATTTCAGACCAAAAGATGTAGTAGGTGTTCCCATTGAATAAACCAATCTTTACCCATGTTTTCCTGAGGAAACATGCCCAGAAAAATGGACAACCTGATCTTGGGATTATAGTCTATTGTTATTTTAATGACCAGACTGTTGAAGTTCTTTGTACACTAAAGTGGCTGAATCTCCTATCAAGGCAAGGATTCCCTAAAATTCTCTCAAAAATTATACAAAATGTTTTAAGACAGATCATTGTACCAGTCACCCTGAGACCATTCAGATGAGACCAAACAAGAATACATGTCACGGTTCTGCACACAACCACACAGCAGTGGCAGACACACGCACACAATCACACCCAGCAAGGCAGAAATTGGTTCTTTGAGCAGTTCAACCCTTTTAAGACCCAAACGGCAGGGAGGCTCATATATAACCCAGAGAGAACACCAGACAGGCAAAACCAGACCGGAGAACACCAGACAGGCAAAACATAGCATGGCAAGGCATAGACAAGGCTTGGCATGATGAGGCATGGACGAGGCATGGCATGGGTGCAGGCACAGGAACAGAGTTCCAGGGGGATGCAGGCACACAGGAACAAGGGGACCTGGAACAGGGGAAGGCTTGTCCATCCATAGGCATGGAGTATCCATAGATCAGGGTACCCCTACCTCCATAGGCTGGATCACTCTTGGCTACCCGCATATAGTAATTCCAGCCACTGAGACAGGCAGGGCCTAAGCATCCGAGGGAGCTAGAAGCTGGCTCAGATCACTTCATGAGGCAGTATGATCAAGCAGGACCCACCAGACACCCTTCCAGATAAGACTCCCCAAACCAACTGAGCTGACACAGGGAAATAGGCTAGGGAACCAGGCAACCACATGCTTAACAAGGCAACCAGCACCAGGTGCATAACGAGGCAATTAGCATCGCCACAGCAACCAGGTGCCACACGAGGAAACCAGGCAACAGGGGGAAGAGCCGGGGAACAGGAGAGAGGGCGTGACACAACCACAACCACACCCCTTTGGTAGATAATATTTAAAAATATTAAATTTGTACAACCCCAAATCAGAAAAAGTTGGGATGGTATGGAAAATGCACATTTAAAAAAAATCTTAAATTCTTAAATTTGATTCTTAAATTTGATTTTTATGTCATTGCAGACAGTATGAACCCAAGATATTTCATGTTTTGTCTAGTCAACTTTACTTAATTTGTTAATACACATCCATTCCTGCATTTCAGGCCTGCGACACATTCCAAAAAAAGTTGGGATGGGGCAATTTAGGTCTAGTAATGAGATTAAAAAAATTAAATATTGATGTGGTTTCAAACAGGTGATGTCAACAAGTGATTGTAATCATGATTTGGTACAAAAGCAGTATCTAGGAAAGGCTGAGTCTTTGAGAAGCAAAGATGGGTAAAGAATCTCTAGTTTGGCAACAAATGTCTGAGAAAATTATTGAAATATTTCAAAACAATGTTCCTCAAAGAATGATTGGAAAGAATTTGCATATTTCTCCCTTTACAGTGCATAATATCATTAAACGATTCAAGGAATCTGGAAGAATTTCAGTGCGTAAAGGGCAAGGGCGCAAGCCTAAGCTGAACATCCATGATCTCTGATCCCTTAGACGGCACTGCATCAAGAACTGTCATTCATCAATGGCTGATATAACCACATGGGCAAGGGATTACTTTGGCCAACCTATGTCAAGCATTACAACACGGAGTTACAGTCACAAATGCCACTTAAAACTTTACTGTGCAAAAAAAGGCTTATGTTAACCATGTGGGGCTGTGTCAGTGCCCTTGGCAAAGGTAATTTATACTTCTGTGATGGCAGCATTGATGCAGAAAAGTACATTGAGATTTTAGAGCAACATGTGCTCCCTTCAAGACAACATCTTTTCCAGGGACGTCCATGCATTTTTCAACAAGACACTCTGCACACATTACAAAGGCATGGCTCTGGAAGAAGAGGGTACGGGTATTGGACTGGCCTGCCTGCAGTCCTGACCTGTCCCCAATAGAGAATGTATGGAGAATACAATATCAGGGTATATATTTAGACACTTTCAGTCACGGTGTTTTCATTGTCATTAACCAGAACAATTATTCAATTTAAAAAAGTAGGCCTACATGTTCAATAAATTGCACCATCTTCACATGCAGCAGCATTAATACGAAAAGGAGTTCTTCACGTAGCGGTAGGCACGGCAGCTCAGCGGTTTGCACTATAGTTTCACACCCTGCCTATTAATTTAGTCTGGGCGGTTTCCCTCTGGGTATTCCGGTCTACTATCGCAGTTCAGAGATGCCATTAAGCGTACTGGCTTTTGCAAATCACCCAAATGGGCTGCGGCCCATCCGGCGTGTATCCAGCCTTATGGTCTGTGTTTCCTGGGATAAGGTTCTCAGCAACCCTGTACTGGAAGACGAATTTCATAAAGAAAACTTAAAATACATTTCTAAATTTAGCTGGCCCGTGAAACGTGTCACTGATGATGAGACGAGACTCGAAACCAGACTTTAAAAGTCCATTTGAAGTGTCTAGGTACGTGACATTATTGGCAGACTGTATTTTCAGCGGATGTGACAATACGATTCTCGAAAATTACGCAAAGTTTTCGGATCGAAATTACATTTTGAACCGAAAAGGGAATATTATGCGAATTATTTTCCTTCATATTTTCATAATGATTTTCTAAGAGATACTTAATTTTCACAGATAAGTATATGTTTCTGAATGTATCCAGGTAGACGTATAAAATTCAAATGTGTGCTTACAAGCTGATTTGCTATTAATGAAAAGCAGAGTATTAAACATACAGTCCTCCTAACAGAAATGTGCATTTAAATATAACAAGCGCGGAATCGTAGTATTATCTCTGTTTTCGAGAATATTGTGAGGAAGTGTGAATCCCTGGTATAATCTTATGGTATCACTGCCACGCAGCCTAAATCCAAGACCTAGTTGTCACTGCCTGGGACGCTATAGCTGTCATTCGACGGAATCCCCCCGATTCGATCTTGAAAACCAAAACGTCATGTAAAAAAAGACGTTAACTGAGCATGTGCATACATAGATAACAATAACAAAATAACAATTATTTTTTAATGATTTTCAAATTGTTAAAGCATAGATTACTTTTCAACAAAACTATAGTAAAAATGCGGTACGGCTAGTAGTTGAAAATATATGACATATACTGATTTGACAATGTTCCAGATCAAAACAAATGAAAAATAAATGGGAATGTAAAGACGAAAATGGGAACATGAATGAGAAAAAGGAAGAAAAGTAGTAGAATAGGGAACAAGAAAAAAAACTGCTTATAAGTGTTAAATGAGTCATTTATTAGCTGTTTGTTGTGATGACACGTCGGGGGATTCAGCTGCTAACATCCCGTAAGCCATCAGCATTTGAAGAAACACTAAATTATCTTTTGGAAGAACCGATACAGCAACAAAACACTACGAATGGATGCGATTAGCTGTGAGTAGACGGAAGGAGATCCCACCCAGTATGGCAGCGCACTCTTCAAACTTGTGACATCGCTGCCTTTGCTGACAATTCAGAAACATTTGGACGTTATTCACAAAATGCGTATTAAAAATTAAGAGATGGAGCTGAGAACGAACCGAACAGGGGTTAATTTAGGTAAGGTGTTTTATGTTACTGTACTCTGCTGTACCCTGTATTCAGCTCCATAATTGGGTTAAACCAAAGGACCACAGAAACCTTGTTCTCCAATAGTATCGCGCGCTGCTATGACTGACAGTACCGCTGCAGGCGTCAGTAGATCCGATCTATACTTCAAGTTACAGTAACCCTCACCAGGGTCAAGCATGCATACCCCCAGTTTTGACAAGTGACAGTTGTATTCAACATATAATAATTTTCAAGATGTATTCTGCTGGGTTTTAATGGGTCCTTTATCGTTTAGCAGGTGGCTTCACTGTGGGATTCATAAGGTGGAGTTATTTTTCAAATTTTAAGTTTTACTATCTACAGTTAAAGTTTTTGTAGGGATTGCCAAGAAGCACAAAGACTGACAAAGGAATTCCGACAGCCAGGTGAGGAACTTAAGATTCGTTTAAGACATTTCACATTTATCGTTTAATGTTTCAACATCTAAATCCAATGTGTAGATACAGCAAGAAATTTAATAATTAAGAATTGACATGTATGATTATTTAACTATGCAATTTAATAATGAAGTATGCAGTAACATATATCTGGCCTGAAAGTTGTTAGTGAGCCAGCAACTGATTGCTGTGGTTATGTATATATATGTACTAGTTGGTACTGATATACTCGGCTTTCCTGAAAGTTGGTCCTATCATGTTCCCTCCGCCCATGTTCCAGTCGCTCATCCTGGTCAGGGTTGCCAAATATCCCAACCATGCCAACCTAAATCTACTCCTTTTAAAGCTTGTGTTAGTAACACACATACAGCTTAATATTTCTGCAATGAAAAATGCTGAGTATTCTAAGTGGAGTATACTCCAACAATAATATTCTTTTAATATTATGAAATCTATTTTAGCTAGTCACCACACTGATATGGTAAATAAATGGGAACCATCTTTGCCGAATTATAATCTGTACATTTTCTTACGTGAATGTGCAGATGCAGCATTCTTGTTTATTTGGGGAATCACATCATGACGCTGTAAAATGATCTAGATGTGTGGCTCAATTCCTTCTCATTTCCAGACATTTTTATTCAGTACATTTCATCATTTAGACAAATTCTTTGCCACACAAGGTAAGTATAATGCCCTGTACTTAAATGCAATTAAGACACAATTACATTGTCAGCCCACAAGCATAATGTGTGATATTTTGAAAGATATTTTTCAAACATGAATCTGTTTAAGCCAGATAAATATGACATCCTAGAGATATCGATGGTTATCAAAATCAGGAGAAATATTATTTGCATGTCATACTTGGTTAATTTACAGAAGCTAACAATATAAGTGTACAGTACACTGAGAGAGGGGAAATACCTAGTTTAAATTTGACATGATGTCTCTAACACAGGAAATGTGCTTTTCCTTGTAATCGCCCACCTCATTTTCTGTGTGGGTATTAGCCAGCCATGTAATCACGAATGCGCAGACACTGTTAACCAATCAGAATAATGTGGGAGGACACTGACTGCCAATTACAGACTCAGCCCACTAGTTAAAATCCACAGCAAGGTCCCAGGAACACAAATTGGCACTAAATACAGGATGGACACCTGCTCCACTGCCATGAGAAAGCAAAATATGATAACTGTGACTTTAATTTCTGAAGAGCAGCAGTTGATGTTTTACGCTAGAAAATATAGACATTGCACACAACTTTCTGCACTGAATAAAGTTGATAATACAGGAGAATAATAGACTGAAATGGGGTTTCGAGTTTACAACATCATCATGGATCGTGCACCTCTGAATGATGTTTATGAAATGCATAATAAATATTGGGGAAAAGCTGAGCATATTCCAATTCCCAATCTCACAGAGTAACAAGTTATCTCAGAAAGTGGCAGATAGAAGAGAGATGGGAAGGAAGAAAATACAGATCTCACAGATTCAGGACCAGAAAAACCGACAGGTAGAGTATTTATCTTGCTTTATTTGGCCTCCTGTCGCTAACAAAGTTAGTGTTGTTTCCAGGCATTTTGTGAATATCGAGTAAGCAAACAATTTGCCAGAACAAGCACCGAAAATTGACAAAGGAACCTTTGACTAGGAAAATGAAAATTCTGGCATTATAGAGAGCAATCTAAAATAGATATGATTATATTTTCTATTCTGATTTCACTAAACTTGTTTTCTTAAAAACGAATGGTTAAAAATACATATCAATGGCTAAATTAACCCCTCACCCCACATTCTTGTCAGGTGACCTTCACAAAACGCAAGTTTGGCCTGATGAAGAAGGCGTATGAGCTGAGCGTTTTGTGCGACTGTGAGATCGGCCTCATCATCTTCAACCACTCCAAGTGCCTCTTCCAGTATGCCAGCAGCAACATGAGCCAGGTCCTGCTGAAGTACATGGAGTTCAGCGAGCCTCAAGAGAGCTGCACCAATGCAGACATAGTGCAGGTGCCACGCCCATCATCTTGTGTGCAGACAGCGGTGGCTTTTATTTTGCTAAACTGTGACAGGGCTGTTTCTGCTACTGAGCTGGCTGTCGCTTGTGCTTGGCACCACAGATCCTGGATCAGAAAAGGCAGAAGAGCAGAGAGCAAGACGAAGTGGAGGCCGTGCATCCAGCTACCATGACATGCCAGGAGCTGAGTCCGGGAATGGGCAAGGCACTCTGCCAGCTCTGCAAGTGCCATCAGGCACACCCCCCAGCTCCCTTGCTCACCCACGTACAAAAACTCGCCGACTCACTTCCATCCTAGCTTAAAAGCTGGTACCTCGTGCCCTTCAAAGAAAAGCAAAGGCATTAACCTTAACCTTACCATGCTGACCCCACCCCCAAAAAGGGTGTGGTTTCTGTGCTTCAGCACTCTCTGTATCGGGAGAGGTTATGCACTGAAAAACAAAATACAAATTCAAGACTTTGATAACTGAATGAGATCAGCTCATACCCACACTGAGAATGGAAGGGCCTGCATCACTTAATCGAGCACAATCACATCACGTAGGTTCTCTTGCAAGCTAGATTCTGTGGGTATCGTCTTGTCTTTGAGATAAATGAACCGTTTGGTTGGGGTAACCAAATCATTTCCATTGCATTCCGCTTGTTTTGTTCGTATGTTGTTCCGCTTACAGGTACAGACCGTGGATGCCCCTCCAGGGGGGGCCCTATTCACTGAGAATGAGTGTCCTTTTGTGGAGATTCCCAAACCCGGGTCAGGTCCTCAACAACCTTTGGCTGACACTCACTGCTCCCTTATCGTGCCACACTGTGGCCCAGAGGGGGGAAGGGGCAAGTATTTAACTGTGTCATAAACCTTGTTGAGGCAAACCATTTTAAAATGGACATCACATTCCCACTGCATACTAGTCCTTATATTGATCTATTAATTTGTAATAAAATGTATCTTTTTACTATTTTCATGAATACATTTCCTGTCATGAGTAGGTGTTTGATGTCAATTTAGAAGACAGAGAGCAGAGTTATTAGATTGAGAAAGACCTGTCAAATGTATTATGCTCAAGTGCTTCTTCAACAGAGGGTTTTTACAATAGATTCGATCTTCAACTGTGGATTTTTAAAATAGAGTCACTCTTCAACTGTGTTTAAAATGGCTCCCCAGGCTTCCCCCAAAGCAACTGGAGCCGAGCCCTGGAGACGAAGTCTTCCACCTCCCTCAGTGTGAGTGACAGTAGGAAAGCAAAGTCTCACTGGCTTGGGAGGGTGGGGAGCACTCCAGGTTTAACAGTATGGTGAGAGAGGAGCACGGCCTGAACTGGTTAAATGACAGCCTTGGTAATAGATCTTTGAATGGGTAGAACATTCTCCACATCTATTCTTAGTAGAAACCTCAGGCCCCAAGGGTTTGAAGATGTTTGTATGACTGCTCTGGGTCCACTTAATTAGCTGTAGAAAGTGTTCTAGATGCTAACTGGCTTCTCTTCCCAGCAGATGGCGCCATACCCATGCAAACGAACCCTGGGGAAGGCAGCGTCTATGGGACACAGCCTTAGTCAATGCAGGCGGTCTTCCACAGATGCTCCAAGTAGGCCTGTATTTTCAGCCAGTCCTCCACAATTATTTCTGAAATAATTTTTTTTTTTAAATTGTGTAGTTCTCAACCTTGATCCTTGTGTGACTTCAATGTGTACACGAGATTTTAAAGTGCTCAATTAAATTAATAATCATTATGAATCAAATAACTAAACCTTCTATAACAATAATATGGTTCTGAGTGGATGACAGAGATGTAGAAAATGCAGTCTAACAGAAGTAGGAATGAAACCTTTATGTCATGAAAATTCCTCTGGCTCTTTGGAGACCTCAAAGATCCTTCATGGCACAAAATTCCACAAATCCAGTTTCATAAACTGGGTTCAGATATTTTCTCAGCCATTTCAACCTACTTTCACACTTTAAGTTATCATGAGTCCATTGATGAAGGTTCTTCAAATTGCACAGATACTGTTTCATATGTAATTTTTTTTGCCTTTGAAGTTAAGTAAATCTGATACAAAAGACAGTAAAATGTTTACCATATCTTAGATAGGACTGGTCCGGTTATTTGGAATAATCCTAAACTGGTTCAGGACATACCTAGAGGGGTATTTTGTAATTATTGGCAACTATAAATCAGAGTGGACGACCATCACATGTGGAGTTCCACACGGCTCTATTCTGGGACCTCTTTTGTTCAACGTGTATATGCTTCCTTTAAGTCAAATTCTGCATGACAACAAAACTGAGTATCTCCGTTATGCTGACGAAACTCAGATTTACTTAGCTCTGTCACCAAATGATTGTGCTCCCATAGGCACGATGTGTTGATGCAAAGAGCAAGTAAACACATGAATGCATAGACATTTCCTTCAACTAAATAAAGAAAAAACTAAGATAATTCTATTTGGATATAAAAGAGGAAAACTTGCCGCTTATCTCAACTCTCGGACACTTAACAAATCAAGTCAGAAACCCTGGACTTCAAATAGACTCTTACTTCAGCTTCAGTAGCCATATTAAAACAGACTCTAAAACAGCCTATTACCATCATAAAAGCGATCTAGTGTTCCAGCAAATTTTAGAGAAACTCAGTCATGCATGTATCACCAGCAGAGTCACCTACTGTAATGCTGTATTGTGTGGCCTCCCAAAAAAGACCATTAGACAACTCCAGCTGTCTCAAAACATAGCCATTAGAATGCTAACCAGGACTATGAAAGCTGAGCACATTACTGCAGTTCTCAGAGCCCTTCACTCGTTCCCAGTTAGCCACAGAATCGATTTCACAGTATTGCTTCTGGAATACAAGTGACTGTTTGATCTAGGTCCAGAATACATTTCTGACATTCTGACAAAATATGAACCAAACATGTTGCAGAGGTCTTCAGGTACTGGTTGGCTAGTTGTCCTTAAAATTAAAAATAAGCAGGGTGAAATGGCATTCAGTTACTATGCTACCTGCAGCTGGAACCAACTCCCAGAAGAGATTATGCACGCTCCATCTTTAGAGATCTTTAACAGCAGGTTAAAACTTTTCTTACGAGTCTATGACGAGTCTTTATTTTAATGAGCTTAACTTTTGATGTTTTAACTGTTCCTAACTTAATGTGACTTTTAATATTTCTTTCATGTGTTTTTATTTCTTCTATTAGTTACCTTTGAATTTTAATTTTCTCATGCTTATTGATTGCTATCTCTATGTATGAAATGTGCTATATAAGTAAATTTGCCTTGCCTTGCCTAGTCGCATAAAAATGCTGAGACAATAATTTTAAATCACAAATTTCTGACATTTGTAAGGGTTGATCTTTCTCACTTTCTTAGACATTTCCTTCCTCTTCCTCTGCAGATAACCTCGGCTTGGCCCCTGTAAGTCTGCAGCACAGCATGATCGGGTCCTTTCGAGGATCTCATGACCAGGAAGTGCTTATGCCTTCCAGCAGTCGAGGGTACAATTAATTTTGCATGTCTAGTCCCTGCAGAAGCACATGATATACTATTCTATGAATGGATAAACACAGATATGTTGCGACCATTCCCTGAGATCCTTTCAATAGCATCTCCAGTGTGTGAGCTGGGTATTTCTGTAAATTGCATCATACATCAGTAACAGGGGCTCTAAATTATAGCATTCACAACACATTGTAGAGTAAAAATAGCTTTGGTATGCATTGTTTTGCCTCATGAGTTCCAGATTCTGACTGCATTAAAAAATGTGACTTGTGTGTCACTCACTTCTGTGGGATTTTCTTTTGATTATACAGCAATGTCTTTGACTATCAACTTTTTCCACATGAATTTTTGTTGTGCAAGCAAGTCAAAGCTTTAAAGCCTCATTTTATAGATGCCTGTCAATTGTGCTTTTAATCCCTGTCACAAAAGAGGAAATTGGGAGATTTTTGAACTGTCTCCAGACCTGAGAATTGGATTTTGTTTTTTGTAGGATGTCCACCAGAGGGAGCCATTTCTCTGCAGCGACCTCTACGGGGCCACCATTCTGCCCCTTCTTCAACCTCAGTATCAAATCAGAGCAGCTCTCGCCTGAGCTCAGCTTATACCGACATCTGCACCACACATGTGGGCAACCACCCATCAGTTACTCCAGTTTGGTAGCCAAGGGCGGTTGCACCCAGAAGGCTGGCTCAGTCAAACTCACAGATGTAGAAGACTGGATCCCTTGAGCAGCAGGAATAGGTATATATACTTCTGTAGAGCTGGTCCCGAATACCAGGATTTACCTAGCACTGGCTCCCTGAATTAACCCCTCAACTGCCTGCCATGCTCATTAACTCTACAGTCATGCTATTTCTCTCTGGAGACTTGTTTCAGGGAACTTTTACATACACATTTGCATTTAAAGTACTTTTGAAGAATTCTGTGTTGTAGATGCCACATAATATTGTATAAAAATTTATAAATGTATTTTTATTAAGTAAAATTGAACAGTTGAATTTTTGAATTTTTTTTTTTTTTTTACTTAACTAATTAAAAATAATCTTTGTCATTTACAAAAAGATTTTTCTAGAACTTCTGCTTCTCCTGGCAGACATCTACATAAAAGCTCACAAGATGGCCACCTTGGCCCCGTTTTATGGTCCCTCTGCCAATGCTAATGGCTATGCTAATTCTGCACAGATCAAAAGTTTCCCTCTCATTAATGATTCCTTTATTCTTGCTGACAAAAGAGACATCTAAAGAAACAGCCTGGGAAAGTTTAACAGCCCAGGATGGTGGTGCGGTGGTGTCTTATCAGCTATAAGTAATGCAAGGGCAGAATAAAGCATGCAGGGGGACAACCAGGCCCTCCATTCCAGCAATGACAGTGGTTTTATGCTTAGATGAAATGCCCTTTGGATTTGTGTGCTTAGTTTAAACATTAACACATTAAACATTTAATTACATAAACCGGGTAACAGAATACTTGATGTTTTATAAAGTATATATTTAATTGTAATATTGTGATTTTTTTCCCCGCACATACACATATTCATCTTCCCAAAGTGTCCAATAAATTATTCCCTTCACACATGGATGAACATCATCGTCTCTCCCCAAATAGAATGGAACCAAGGGGCTGGTGTCTGGGCCCCTCCCCTGAGAGATGGGCCGGTCTGTGAAGCTTCACGGTCCCTATAGCAACAGCCAGGGCAGCCGCATGCCCCAGACTGGGCCTCCGAGCAGACGCACTTAATTAATGTAATTATATAGATATGTCAGTCCTGTCACCTTCAAGTTCATGAAGCCAGACGCTCTTCTCAGACATGTCGGGAACCTCTCGATATTGTGAAAAATTTTACCGTGTCCGCCTGGGGGAACGCTACAATATGTGGTTACAATGCGTGCTGTATTGAGGGAGGGGCGGAAGAAGAGAAACACACGCTGCTTAGAAACAGCTGTTTCGCCCCCTTTGTTAAAAGACCGAGCCTCTCAATAACCTTGCATGGAAATTTCTTCAGTTCCCACGATTAAAAAAGGGACACCCTCGAATTGTCGTCTCTACTTAGATAGAGCGATTATACATTCTGTTTCTTGTTTGCCAGTGTCATAAGATAAAACAATCAGACAGCACTTTTTATGGTCTTGTCTCTGGCAATTTCGCTGTAACAAACAAGTGCAGCTTTTCCTCAAATGTATTCCACTCTTTTTTTTTTTTGGTAATTTGTATGAATTTATCGGCATATAATGAAAACTCGTCTGTGAATCATGCTGATTTAGCGTAATCAATATCAATATATTGAATAAAAGGATCCTGACTTTTCCGTCCCTGTTAACTGCTATGTGTTTTATATTTAGTCCTTAAGGTTTGAAAAATTTGACTTTATTGCGTGTTACAAAGATTTGGAGTATTTTGCGAAATTGCACAAGTAACCAAATCAGATGTAGAATATATGTTTTGTTTTTTTTTTTTTTTAAACTGAGCGTCAAGCCGTGTTGTCAAATATAGGTTCATAAATTGTGAGCACGGTCCCAGAAACCAGAAGAATCCATTTCAACAAAAAATTAACAAATACCCAAATTTCAAGGCTCTCCAAATCAGTGAAAATGATGCACGGATGTGACAAGAACTGTTGCAGTCACTAGTATCCAGTAACTCTTAAAGGTCACCAAGTGTAGTGTTCCAGAGTTCATTAAGTAGCCACTGTCATTGACCAGCACTCTGAGAACCAAAGGTCAAAATGTCACTGGACCACCTTGGCTGCAGTTGTGCTTGTTTCCATGTAAAAGGCTTTTGTCTCTGCTTACGATCTGTGTGTTTAGAGAATAGCCCCCAACTAATTTGTATAGTGCCAGTCAGCCTGTAACACAGGACTCAGGCAACACATCCTAATGGTAACATGAACACAGAGCAGAACCAAACAATTCAACACACCTGCAATGAAATTACTATGAGCCCCTGCTCAGTGTCCCACCTGACAAATAAGAGAAAGATTGCTGAAAAAGTCCAAGCGTGTTATTCCCCAGTAGCTCTGCCGAACTCCACACATCCGTTCATTCTTACAAGCTTTACTACAGATGGCTAATTGCATGGATTTTAACTATGCACGGGTATCAAGCCACAATAAATAATGTTATATTACAGACAAGCATTCCGCTGGCCTAGGGGAGAGGTGACATGACTCATTTAAGGACATGGTGGTTACAGTAAATGTGCTCATAATTACTTTGGCAAACCCCCAGAATGCTTTCGATTCCACACAGGCAGCAATGAAAGTTAACTGTTCCAATCAATTTTCAGAAAATGAGACTGTATAAAAATCTGAAATAATAATTAGATACCTCAGAAATGATAGTGAATTCATAATCGTGCACACTGATTTAAGATTATTAAACAGCGACAGATAGGGTTAGAAAGGTCACACATCCCAGACACTATTGTGGGATGGAGGGCATTCTGAAAAAGGGGTGGGTAACGTGTCTAGAAGGTCAAATTTGGGGGGTCAGAAACGGTGCTGCCCCAGTAGGACAACTTCACCATATATTCATGAACATACCAACCACAAACTATTCAAAGCCATATTTATTTTCACACGTTTTTTGGAAACAAAAAAGTCAAAAATATGAACCATGCATAAAATCTGAATTTTCCCCGCTGCAACCAGAGAGCCGTTCTTCCATTCTTTTAGGCCCATCGATCTACAGAAAATCTAAACATCACAGAATGAAACCACACACTTGCTGGGCATCTTTCCTTAAATGAAGAATAAAAAATAAAAAGTTACGCGATTAATGTATATTTTCCATACTAAACATTAACAAATTAAGCTTTAATATGATTGTTGAATTAAACATTAAAAATCATACGAAGCTTTCAATGATGTTTCATCTGGTGAACACACGCTAAGATCTGTCAAATTTCATCAAACCTAACAAAATAATTGAAATGTAATCAATAATTCATAATCCCTGAGTTCTCAGGCATGGTTCCACTATACACAAGGAAGGCACGAGGAACACACACACATCAAAATTCATCCTTCATGAAACTTGCATGTTTTGAAATGTAGAATCACTTAGAGTCTTAGACCATCAGAAAAACATGCAGGACTGCTGCACCGTTGCATTAAATCAGGTCCTTTGATCTTCCCACTTAAAAACACATAATTCGCTAACCTTAAACTGTGCCTGGTAACCTTGCAAGGTAACCAGCCCAGTCCACAGTCGTAATGTGTGACACGTACTGTCTGCCTTGAACGTTTTGTCTTCACCTCATCTTCTGCACAGTAGAGGGGCCAAATGAGGATATACGTACGGGGTACGTCTGCACACGCTGGCCGACGGGTGGCGAGTGGAGCACTGCGCCGGGTGACGGGCCTCCATGTCCGCACACAAGCTACGCGGGAAGCCACATAGCCGGGAGCTCAGTTCTGCACGAGGTACTGGTGGAAGTAGATGCCAAACAGGCTGCTGATCACCTGACAGGCTGCCACCCACCAGGTGAAGAAGGCGAAAAGACCACGGTAGAAGACTGGAGTTAGGACGCCGCGCAGGGCACCCAGAGCCTCCGTCAGCCGTGCCACTGTGGCCTGGATATCCTCCTCCACGTCTTCCAAATCCTCGTCCTCCCCCAGCTCCGTGGGGGGAGAGGGTGTAGCGGGGGGGGTCACCACAGGTGTCACAGAAGGATCTCCTGGAACCAGCCCCCATGAGAAGTCGCCTATGGGCAACAGTGCAGTGAGGCTCAATATGACTGCTGCAGGTGGTCCGCCAGGACCCTCAACCCTCAAACTGATAAAGAGCCATCTGCCCAAAATCTGCTTTCACTGTTTTGTCTGGCTGTCTAAAGAACAGGCAGTGTTTATTTATTTTTTGTGACCTTGAGGTCTCACACACCCCAGAAAGCCAGTCTCAGCAAGCGTGGTAGGCACCGGGACCGCCCCATTCTCACTGAGACACCGGGACCGCCCCATCCTCACTGTAGCATGCCTCCCTGAACTAAAACAATCGCTACAACGTCATGCTGTGCAAAATGGTACTTGTCACAAATCTGGCGTCCATCGAGCCCTAGGCGGAGTAATCCTGTTTTACTCTCGAACAAGATCCTTAGAGTGAACTACTCCATTATCTGTCTAGTTTAATAATGTACAAAAACTGTAAGGCATCTGTATGTTCCGTAAGTTTCATAACACCTTACCCAGGGACTTCAAGGCCAGCGTGGAGAAAAGCACCAGCAGGATAGGGGCCAGGTACTGGAGGGTGACCACCGTCAGGTAGCAGAACACTCTGGTCACCTGCAAGGGGGGGGAATAACCATTAAGGCAACTCTCACCTAACACTACCACTTTCCTGTCGGGCAGATCACAAGACAGCCACTGTAAAGCCCAGGAGCTAAGGACCACACCTTCCGTTGGATGTCAATGGCAGCGATGCGGCCCGCCTCCCTCTTCATCTGGTCCACCCACTTCTGCGACAGGTTGAGGTAGGCCTGCAGGTGGTACCGGGTTAGCGCCAGGCGCAGCATGCAGAGGGTCACCACGGTCCACAGACGCACAGAACTGAAGGTGGAGCTGGAGATCCTGAGGGGGTAGGAAGGAGGGGTATAGAGATGGTGATTATGCACATGGCCACCCCTTACAGTACTCTCCACTCCAACAGGGCCACTGATATCAGTACTGACAGAGGACAGTAAATCAACTCGATTTAGCATGGCTTAAAAGAATATTTAAGTGCTGCTGGTACTACAATCCAACAGGAGAACGGCTGAGACCCGGAACCGCACTGTCTAAAACATCTGGCTGTTGCTAACGTGACACATCACGGGGTGGTCTTGAAGGCAAGCAGTCTCACAGGGTGATGGTGGTCTTTCCATATGGGGCATTCCCCAGGAAGTCCCGGGCAATGGGCTTCACCCACAGCAGCAGCACAATCACTGGGGACAAGAAACTGGTATGCAGCAGGACCCTGGGGGGGGAGGGGAGATGACACCGTTCAGCACTGGCAGGCAGCAGAAGGCTTTTCAGAATCACTTGCTTAAACCGTAAGCTATGACTGCGAGCCTAAAAAGTATTTAGGACCTGGTTTCCTAGAAGGTTTCAATAGAATCATAGCCACGGGCATTTCAGCTTTCTGAGACAAAGTATCAACTTACTGTATGAATGGCCTGTCAGTGTTCATCTGAACTGCGTCTAGGTGAGTCTGAGCCAATCGAAGTCCAGGAAACGCCAGCAAGGCACCAATAAAAGCGCACACTGCTGCCAAACCAAGCTTCACGGAGAGCTTAGTCACAGGAATCCTAAGGAAAGGAACTATGAACGTTCGCATAAAACACCAGTCACCTTTATCAGGTGTGCTGTAGGGACACACATCTCCATTCGCATTGCATGAGTGCAACTGAAACATTTCTCTGGTGCCCAGCGAACGTGCTGGATACTCACGACCAGTGGTAGCCTTGCTGCTGGGCAAAGACCTCAAGGTTCTCGAAAAGACTTGCAAAGGCTGGAGGGGGGGGGGGGTAGGAAAGAATGTGTAGAAAACTCAAGTCCATTTCCGCTGTTCATCAGATTAAGACAGTGTTCAGGAGAGCACTGGGACCTGGGGGGGAGGGGGAACATCTATACTACATGGGCTGGGAGACATACCGGGCTCAAGGCCAAACTCCAGGTAGTCCTCCCGCACCACCAACACCAGCATGGCCACCAGCAGAGACAGGAAGCCAAAGGCTAGGCACACGGAGCGCTCGCCCCCTTCCTCGGAACGGAAGTAATGGCTCGTCAGTGTGTGCAGAGTCCTCCTGGGCTCAGGGTCAAGGGTCACAGCATGCAGGGCAAACAAAGATATGAAGAAGCCAAAATATAAAAACCACTATCACCCCCACCCCAGCATGACCACCTCCATTATCATACCCCTGCAATTTTATTTACGTACAACTTTAACATATAGGGATTACAGGCAGGTCTCAATTTATGTAAATCCGACCTCAAGCAAAAAATATCTGAGATACAGTTTACAGATGTGCTAATGTAAAAAGGCAGCATATGCGATATGCATGTCATCCAAGGCTGAGCTGTACTCCGCAAAGGTGATATCCTGCAGCCTCGAAAGTGTACAGTGAATGATGTACAATTTGGTACATTTTTTGGCTTATGTGTTTTTTGCTGTATGGTGCCCTGAATGGTATGGCAAAGGAGTAAATCCGACTTGCGCAAAAGCCGACCTATTCGAGGGTTTATGAAATGGGTTACGTGTGTTCGTCGAGAACTGACAGTGCATAGATATGCATAATACTTGCTACATGACACATTTATGCAGCCACACAATGTATCATGAACGAGGGATTGAGCTTGCTCTTTTAAAAGATGGAATTAGTTCATCAGCTGCATTAAAACTCTGCATGTCTGCTCCAGACAGACCACAGAAAATGCCTTCAGGTTAAAGGATACAAGCAGAAGAGAATGGTCAAGACACACCAAATGACTCCGATGTTGACCTCCTTACTGGCATCTACAACGCAGTAGTATCCTTCAGTGAAGAGGTAGACCCCCAGGGCGTAGACTGAAAAGTCAATCAGCCACTGGTACTCCAGGAAAAACCGCAGAACTGGAAGTGGAAAAAGAAAGGTTAATCATCTAGAACGTCCCTAATACAGCATTTCAATTTCCATGACTTTGACCAAAGCCTTTATACAGATAAGCAGTGCATACATACCGTGTGTACACTAACAATTCTCATCCCAGGATTTAAACCTGTGGCATGAAAGTTCTGGCCCTCAAACACTATGCCAGTGCCTGCTCCAAACTAAGTGGTCTAATTATGTCTACCTAGGGCATCCAGGACATTGACAGGTGCTGTCTCCAGCTGAAGGTTGATGTCTTTGGGCACAGTGAGTGGCTTGCTCTCACCAGTCCCATTCTGCCTCCTACAAAACAGGATGTAAAATTTACTGCCAAAATCCACAAGATACAGAGACATAAATGCCTGCACCGAGGCTCCACCCCCATTCATACCTCTCTCTCTTATTGGCCTTTGGCATCTGCTTCCCAGCCAAAGCACAAAGCTCTCCCTCTGAAGGATGTTTAAATCGGAAGAGACTGAAATGAGAGGATGACAGAGAACCCAGATGTTGAGTTCCACGGCCATTTGAATATACTTTGAGCAGGTATAAGTTCACCTGTGCCAGCATGACTTCTACCCAAAAGTTTAACAATGGGCCCGTTAACATACCTGCCATTGCAGAGGAGCCAACGTGCAAAGGAGCAGTGTGGGGCCATTCGCTGCATAAGGCTGGCTGCCAAAAGGCTGACCACCAGCTGTATTCCCATCAGGGCCTGTCAAAGGAAAGCAACTCACATGACAGAGATGACCTACCCCCAAGACGCCGTGGTCAGCTTAACATCCAGCACAGGCCATGTGTAGTGCACATGGTAACTCAAACTACATTAAGACGGTACATTTTCATTTTGGACATGTGTGTTAAATGTATTGCCTAAAATTAGCAAACTAAGTTCAACACTAAATCGCACCTTCTTTTTGTCGATTTGAACGCAACATCGACCAAATCAAGTTTGGCGTAAACTCGCACATTCTACGAAATACAACCATTTGAAACATTACTTTTAAAATGATGTCTCTATAAAATCATACTGACGCTTTTTAATTAGCACTGGTAGTTAACTGACACTATAAAAATACTACAACTTTGCTAGCTAACTGTTAGCCAGCCTACCTTTAGGGGCAGCTACATATTTTCACATACCAAAAGAAAAAGTGAAAATGTAACCAACTCACCATTTCTTTGTAGTTCTAATTAAACATTAAGAACTATAACAGTCACTATAACACAGAGAAGCTCCAGTCTTTCACGACAGCTGTACCTGTCAAACTCGAAGGCTATGGATCAAAATGAAATCTTTAGACCAACCTACACGTTTCTCTGATTGGCTGGTTTGGCAGTAATCTTGGTTGTGATTCGACAATCCCGTCAACATCCGATGGCATAAAAGGTTAGCGACTGTACAACCAATGATCTTTCAACGCCAGCGACACCTTTTAGGCTTGTGGGAAATGTAGTCTTGCTACGAATACAACTCAAACTACAATAAAAAAAGTACGATTATGTATTATATTCCATTTCAAAATACATGCATGGTAAGGATTATATACATATATATGTCATTATGCTATGTCGTATACAAAACCACTTTGGCATGGAAGCCAAGTCATCTAGCGTTACTATTTTAACTTCTTTGCACCTGTCATCACAGAAATCTGAGCTCATCTCCTAGTATCTTCCACTCACTGCACAGACACGTAGTAATCATTATGCTGCACAAATTATTTTGTAATTTGTTTTTATTACTATTACACTTTAAATGACACAGTAAAAAATTGATTTAAAACGGTTATGATCTCATTAACAACACAACTCTAAAAACAATTATGAAAGTCAGGATACTTAAATTAATTCGTCGAGCTTTCCTCACCACTTATCAAATATCAGAGTCGCAGTGACCTTGGAGGCTATCGAAGGAAGCACAGAGCACATAGCAGGGGACACCCTGTACAGAGTACATCTCCGTCTATAGCAGAACACACTTACACCCGTGCGAACATGAAAACTACACACAACTGAGTAGGTGTGGGCATGCAGTCTTAAGCAGAACAGATATGTACATAAAATGTCATTTTTAAATTATTGAGTAAAATCACTTCAACAATCAATATGCTATTTTCAAGCAAAATGTCAATGAATGTTTAGAATGATAGCATTTTCCATTCATCCATTTTCCAGCCTGGCAGATTAAGGCATTAGACTTGTGTACACCTTGGATAGAATGCTAGTCAACTGCAGGATATAAATATATAATTATATACTGCAGGCAAATTCAAGGCACCAGACCACCCAATTTCTTTTTGCCCTGCAGAGCAGCAAGAAAAGAACACGCTAAATACAAGAAAGATGCAAACTCCACACACAGAGCAGAGATAAGATTTGAGCCCTTGACCGTAGAGGCAGGAGGTAACAATGCGAGACACTCTTCACTTCTTCTTCTTACAGACCCCAGCAGATCATCTGTTTCCATTTCTATCTGTCCTCTGCATCTTGCTCTGTCACACCAACCACCTGCATGTCCTCTCTCACCACATCCATAAACCTCCTCTTTGGCCTTCCTCTTTTCCTCTTGCCTGGCAGTTCCATCCTCAGCATTCTTCTCCCAATATACCCAGCATCTCTCCTCTGCACATCCAAACCAACACAATCTCGTCTCTCTGACTTTGTCTCCAAACCGTCCAACCTGAGCTGACCCTGTAATATACTCATTCCTATTCCTGTCCATCTTTGTCACACCCAATGCAAATCTTAACATCTTTAACTCCGCCACCTCCAGCTCTGCTTCCTGTCTTTTTGTCAGTGCCACCGTCTCACTACCATCTTGTAGACCTTCCCTTTCCCTTCCCTTTCAGGTACCTGCCTGTCACAAATCACTTCTGACGCTCTTCTCCATCTACTCCACCCTGCCTGCACTCTTTTCTTCGCCTCTTTTCTGCACTCCCCGTTACTTTGAACTGTTGACCCCAAGAATTTAAACTTATCCACCTTCGCCAACTCTACTCCCTGCATCCTCACCATTCTGCTGTCCTGTCCTGTATAATATTCATACCTGCAGAAGGGTCTTAACCAAAAGTCTGGTAATCGCTTCATGTATTAAAGGTACCTGACTATAAGTATGTTACAGTTTAATAGTTCTGGAATAATCTCCAGTTGTAGAAGTGATTGAGTTTTTTGGAGGGGTGATGTTGAAAGCCTGAACATAGGGCCCAAATTGCTGTTATGATGCAAGCATTCCCTACTGTATACTAAATTAAGCACAATATATACAGTCATGCTCATAAGTTTACATACCCTGGCAGAATCTATGAAATATTGGCCATTGTTAGGAAAATAAAAGTAATCATGCAGAAAGCTTTCCTTTTAATTATGGAGTGTGCTCAGGCAAAGCAATTAATCATCATATAATTGTGTGTGCCCTTTTTAAATCATACTGACAACTGAAATCACCCAAATGGGCCTGATCAAAATTTACACACCCTTGAATGCTGGGGCTGGTAATATACACACAGGCTGACACACACAGGTTCAAATTAAGGGAGAGTGTCCACACCTATAACTTCTTTGATTGTAATCAGTGTCTGTGTATAAATAGTCAATGTAAATTCATTCAGAGCTGCACTGACTTTGCTGGATACTGAGCTATGGGGAAACCAAAAGAACAGTCACAGGACCAGCGAGAAAAGGTTGTTGAATTGTATAAATCAGGAAAAGGATGTGAAAAGATATACAGAGATCTGAAAATGGCTGTCAGTAGTTTTCAAACTCTGATTAAAAAAAAAAGTGGAAAATTAGGGATTCTGTTGTTACCAAGCCACAGTTAGGTAGACCAACCAAAATTTCAGCCACAACTGCCAGGATCATTTTGTTGAGAAGCCAAGAAAAACCCACAAGCCACTTCAGCTGAAATACAGGCTTCTCTGCAAACAAGCGGTGCTACTGTTTCAAGATGCGGAGTAAGAAGGTACTTGAATAAAAATGGGCTGGATGGTCGAGTTACAAGAAAGAAGCCTTTACTGTGTCAATGCCACAAAACAGCCCGCTTACAATATGCCAAACAGCATCTGGACAAACCTCAAAACTTCTGGAAAAAAGTCCTTTGGAGTGATGAGACCAAAATTGAACTTTATGGTCACAACCATAAATGCTATGTTTGGAGAGGACACAACAAGGCCTATGATGAAAAGTACACCATCCCTACTGTGAAGCATGGAGGTGGATCTCTGATGTTCTGGGGATGTGTGAGCTACAGTGGCACAGGTAACTTAGTGAGAATCGATGGCAAGATGAATGCAGCATGTTACCAGAATATACTGGAGGACAACTTGCATTCATCAGTCTGGAATCTGCGCATGGGACTCACTTGGATCTTCCAAAATGACAACGATCCAAAACACAACGCCAAGTCGACCCTTCAGTGGCTAGAGCAGAAAAAAGCGGAGGTGCTGGAGTGGCCAATATAATATATAATATAATTGAGCCACTTTGGGGGAGATCTCAAATGTGTAGCTCATGCAAGACAACCCAAGAATTTATGGGACCTGGAGGCTTTTTGCCAAGAAGAATGGGCAGCTCTACCACCTGAGAAAATCAAGGGCCTCATCCACGACTATCACAAGACTGCATACCATCATTGATGCTAAAGGGGGCAATGCATAGTATTAAGAACTAAGGGTATGCAAATTTTTGAACAGGGACGATCTCATTATTTTCCTTATTTCCTTATACTCCTTTGTTGTGTTTAATGGTTGTGTTATTCTGTGATGCCTTATAGTGAAGTTTGGATTCCATTAAATGTAAATGAAATGTGTGTTGCCTGATCAGTCATCTTTTCTTTAAAGTATGGTATACATCTTACAAATTCTGCCAGGGTATGTAAACTTATGAGCACAACTGTAAGAATAGAAAATAGTCTTTTTATTAGCATATAGGCAGTAATAATACATTAAAAAACAGCTGTTAGGCTAGTAGAAATTTGAGCATAATCACCTGGTTAGAGTAATTTTTTTTTCCGTTTTCTCTCGTCTCAATGACAAGGTTTTTTTGAAATTTCCGAAAAATTGTTTAACTTTATTTATGGAATGATTTAGAGAAAATATTGTTTAATTGTTATTTCTGTCATTCATTTTATCTATTCAATCATTTTAAATTTATTTTGAGTGGTTAAATTAGTTTGCTCGGTGCATGGAGCTGAAGCGCATATATATAATGATAGCTAAGTCCACTTAAGTTTTCAGTTTGATATCCCCATTTTGCCCTTACATATATTCAGTAGGACCGATTGAAGCCGAGTTAATAATTTTTATCACATAGATGCATCTTAATAGAAATGGCATTCTCGCACGATTCACAAAGGTTGGTCCAAGTGATCTGGACAATTATGCGTCCTGAATTGTAACTGGTGATAAGTGGCTGCGGGATCTTGGGGTGTGAGCTTGAACTTGACCGCCGGAACAGCATGAGAACAGAGCGCGCGAATTTGCCCCCTTCTTTCATGCAGGCGAAGTTGTTACGCCTGATGTCAACCCTGATTATCATAAGATTCAGCCCACTTCTAATTAAAGGACAGCGGCGGTTTGGAGTTATTGCACCAGACGTGGGCAGACCTAACCGTACCGCAGCTCTCTCCGAGAGGACATAAAATAGCGACCAATTTCATTCCGTCGGTAAGATATTCAATCATTTATTCTGGCGTTCGAGACTGCCTTTAATTAGTGACTGAGTGAATCCGATGTTTGTGGAGCGAGGTTTATCGATGATCAAGGTAAACGTTAGTTTTCGGTGACACTTCATCGAAAAAAAAAATGCAGCTTGTGCCTAGCCCTCCCAGTATGTAGGCTACTCAGGTCCGGACAGGACAAATACAACTTCAGTATTTACATTTTCTGGAGCTTTGCAGTATCTCGTGACGGATCATGATATCTAATGGCGACTTTGGAAAGACGCCGGTTATCCGAAAACATTACTTTAGTGTAGCACGATGCTTCTTTCCGATTTACACTTTTAAGTCACATAAAAGAGTGAGTGTATTCGATATGATTTCCATGAATTATAAAACGTTTTTTGCACGAGCTAAATGTACATTGTATTCCGTGTTAGCAAATTAGTCTTTTTGACGTTTAACAGTGGTTTTCCTTGGCAATCATTTTGATTTATTTTGATCAGTTTTTCGCAATCTTTTAAATGTATAACTGTCATTTAAATAAAGAGGTAGTAATAAATCCATTTCAATTTCGGAAAAAGAACTATGTTCTTAGTTTCTGACTCCGTTGTTGTAAAATATATATTACAGATAACTGTCAAGTTTAATATCCGCCTTTCTCAATGGGCAATTTATAAATGAATTTTAAATTGAACTTTGAATTTAAATACAGTCATATTTGAGTACAGAATTTTATTGTTTTGGTGATGTTTATGCAGTTTATTCCAAAATATTGCTGTGGACTGGTTTGCACCCTGCTGCTGTAAAATAGATGAATCCACTGCATCTTTACACTAATGTTAAGGTGAGAAAGTTATCGTATTGTTCAGCTTTCACGTTTTTTTCTCACCTGTTATTTAAATTTGAAATGGACCACCCTGTTTCCATGGTGATTTAGGAGGTTGGACCTGGGTGTGGTTTAGAATCACAAGCACTACCTTTGAGCATTTGCTGCTCCATCCTAATGAAGTTGTTTGCAGTTGATCTGTCTGTATGTCTGTCTGTTTGTCTGTCTGTCTGTCACACTCATTGATATTGTGCATTGATGTAAGATTTGTGGTGCTTGAGGACAGGGCAAATGGTGAAGTGATTAAAGTTAATAACAACGTTAGGCTCCACACTGAGACTGCCTGGCCTTAGTAAATGCAGTTTGCTGGTACACCAATAAAAGAAAGCCTCAAATCGCTCGACCAGGTGCAAACTGCACTGCTGTTGTATTGGTTGCTCTTTTTGAAACACAGCAGGAAAAACTTATATATTAAAATGCATAATTGCTCTGACGCCTTCTTTTGAATTATAATGTTATAATATAGATTCCTGAATGTGTGTTGTTGGAAAAATAAGATCAGAAGTTTTCAGTGTGAAATCCCCGGAGAGGATTTGCTGTTTTACCTTTAGATATGCCATTTGCAGTACAGAAGTTAATTAATTAATTTTCTCTCAAGCACTTTGGGTTCTTCATTGATGTTTGATTTCAACAGGAAGCTATAAGCTAGCATGGACATGATTTCCAAGCACACAAGGACCCCAACATTAACTCAGTGCCCAACCTCCATATATACTGTGTGACCCCAAAGTCTTTCTGTCTGATGAATCTGTTTGATGTTGGACCCCCCCATCCTTCACAAACCACATCGGCCTGTTATGTGAAAACTATCATGCTCACTGTAAAAACCAACATTTTATGCCTGAATGTGCAGCTCTGTTGTCATGTATAACAAACATGCCTTTAAGAATAACATTAACATTGAAAGTGAGTAATGTAACGGCAACCTTTTACAATATAGCAAATGTAATTTGAAGTCTATTTTAATGCCATATTTATTGTTATCTTTTATTGCCATTATTTATTATTATTACTTGTATCCAAAAGGTCATTAGCGTTCCAAAGATTTAGATAAAATATGCTCGAGCCGTTTAATTTTCTTAGTCGTTGCTTTTAAAATACACACCTACCGGTAAATTGCATTTAAATGCGTTTTAATCACTCGATTAGATTTTAATTTGTAGTGTATGCTTGCTTTACATTTGTGTTGCTCTACGTAATAGTAATTACACCACTTCTTAAAGAAAGCATAAGGATTGTTAAATGAAAAAGTGTTTTGTTAGAAATATCCAAGAACGTGTTTTTTTCCAAAACAAAATCCAAAATGCTAAAAAAACGCCACCTGAATCTTTATTTAAAATGTCATTAATCAAGGCAATTCCGGAACATCAGACCCAGTCACACTGGGAGAAAAAATCCCTGAAACATTCCCTGAAAAAATGCCTGAAACGTTCATTGTAACACACGCTGACATTACCGGGAACATTACCTGAAACGTTCATTGTAACACACGCTGACTTTACCTGGAACATTACCTGAAACGTTCATTGTAACACACGCTGACTTTACCTGGAACATTACCTGAAACGTTCATTGTAACACACGCTGACTTTACCGGGAACATTACTTGAAACGTTCATTGTAACACACACTGACTTTATCGGGAACATTACCTGAAACGTTCATTGTAACACACACTGACTTTACCGGGAACATTACCTGAAACGTTCATTGTAAC
>JAACJT020000036.1:11080298-11095620 GCA_009936485.2 Gymnarchus niloticus
TCGGCCTCCCGCTCCCTGTGCCCCCCCCCCCCCCCCCCCCAACACCCACACACACACACACACACACACACACACACACACACAAAATCTCTCTCTTTAGTTTCTTTCTTTCGGCATCGACTGAGCTTGCGCTTCGGTTACTAAATAAATTCAAGAAAAAAGATAGACGTAACTTTAAAGAAAGGAAAACGTTCAGGCAGAAGTGGAACAAAAGACATCAATTCACAATGGACAACGAATCAGAGATGTGTACTGTTTGGGTTTCTGTGCACGTTTCAAGAAAGCCGAGAGAGCGAATGGCACCGAAACCGGACTTCAACAGACTCTTAGACTGTGAGAAAATTTAGTGCTGGGTTTGGATCCTAACAGAATTCGAAGAAACGTCTAGTCTCCGAACTCTATCTTCCAAACAAGTTAAACCGTTAAAACTTACATTTTACTGAAAGGAATGGAGAGTTTTTAAACAAAGTAGCACACGAAAAGCCGTTTCGACTTTCTTTTGCATTTGCTTTTCCACTCCAGGATTTACTTAAACGTAAGATTCTAGCAAATACCTTATATGCACTCGTGTTGTTTGGAATGTTCAAAAGAGCCCGGAATGTAAGTACTTAAGTGTAATGGTCAAGATACGGAAATTTGTTAAAGAGAAAAATAAGAGAACCGCCCTATTGCAAAAATTACTTTAATTTCCCGTGTTTTTTAGTATTTTGAACCAGCTATATACAAATCTGAATATCACTTTCATAATATATGAATACAATAAATATGACTTAAACTTTTCCATCTTTTATGAGGCATAATCTCAGACTTATAGAGATTGTAGTGTGATTTTGAGATAAATGGAAAGTTGTATTGTGCACTTAGTATCCTTAATTATAATTGCTAAGACCCATATGCAAGAAAACATTCGCGCTGTGCGGTGTGAATAGATGTACGTAATCTTCCTTTAAGCATTCTACTAAGTCGGGAGGCGAGTTTAGTGGCCCCAGTGGTAGCGTCTAAAGCAAACAGTTGCGCGATTGTTACGCGAGCCTGGGAAAATGTAGCGGGGCCTGGGAGCTGCTGTCTTGACGCCAGACCCTCTTGTTAGGAGGACTTCTGTGTTCCCAGACGTCATTGTTATGCTAATGAGCTCCAGCGCGTTGTTGAACTTGATGTTGACTTCTTTCTTTTGGGCTAAATTTTTCTCGGTCAGTTGTTTGTGGGAAAATCGTCTCCGCAGCCACAGTGTGAAATTAATTAATCAAGCTTCTTTTAGAATGTGCAACAATAGAAACTAGATGATCCTGGCACAGAAGATCCACAGTTTGATTCTCTTTAATACATTTTATTTTACCAAACATGAAATAAAGTGAGCATGTATGAAAGCATATATATATATGCATGCATTATTGCCTCAGTAGTAGTGTAATATATGTTCTTTTAAAAATAAAGAAGTTACTAAATAAATTTATACGACTTTTATGTATATCTATTGAGTTTTTATTGACCACAAGCGCAGTGACTTATTCTGGAGTTGGCCCGTTGTGCAGTTCGGATGTTTGTAGATGTTTATTATGAACGCCGTGATTGGATTTGTTGTGTCTTGTGCTCGATTAAACTCGGGGGAGACAGCATGGTGTAGTTAGATCGAAGACGTCCGAGTTATTGCTGGTGACAAAGACAAAGTGCGCGTATGTGCGTGGGTGCGCGCGTGTGTGTGCGCGCACGAGTCGTGATGCACGATAGAGTTTAAGGACTTAAAAAATAAGGTATTTCATATATATGTATGCACTTAAAGGAGATAACGTTTAATATTTTTCCGGCTTAAAATGATTTGTCTCATCCTAATATTTCACCAAAGTACATTTTCTTTTTAGCAGGTTGCGTATTTGTTCGTGCAGTTCAAACATGTATATACAGTAGTTATGGTGGCATCTGAAAATTGTGACGCGATATACTAAGGTAATCTTACCATCACATTTGTTGGTTAATACTGAAATTCTGAATTTGCCAAAAGCTAATTAGTTGAAATATTGTTTAAAATCCTGCAACTATAATACATTTTATTCAGTATTGGGACACCTAGTAGCAATCGCAGCTAGAAAACGTATTGTGTTTGCAGTATGAAAACAAAACGGCCTGAGACATGAATATTTATATTGTTGTCAGTTGCTAGACTGAATGCAGTATTAACATTCTCATATAATACGCATATTTTATCAATGATCCACATATAATATTAAGTATTTCTGTAGAGCACTATATCATAATCATATATTAAGGACACATACATGTACAGAAAAATATGCAGTCAACAGGTGCTGAGGAAGAATGCCGTTATTTATGCCAATAATGTAAAAACATTTTTTCCGTATTTAAGTAGGTAGCTAAAATATGTCTACATACAAGAAAGCCACCGTGTCAAATATGTGCTTATGTTTGCTTCACAAGCAAAGTCAAAAATGACTGTGTACTTCTGAGTATGTGTGTTTATGGCACATCATTTAAACTGTTATACCGAATCCTTCCCCGCCCCCCCCCCACCCTTTTAACCCAATTCTGGGATAGTTTGTAAATTTGCTTTCTTTTTGCTAAGTTCGTATGAATGTCGTTTCTTCATTTTTTTTTAAAAAAGCACATTTATACATTTTTCTAAAGAATAAACATCGATATGATACGTTTTACAAAACTCCATATACAGAAGAAGGCAAAAACATGTGAACATAGACTATATGGAAGTCTCATAGCCGTATATGGAATATTGCACTTTCATAATTAAATTAAAAATCGCCGTGACCATTTAATAGCGATTGCTTTATATTATTTTTCATTTGTTCCCGTTTCCTCTGTCCCAAGTGCTGTTTGGAGCATTGCAGTTTAACTACCCTTTGGAATTTCAAAACATTTTTGGAGTGTCTTAGTATACGATACTTATAGGCGCTGTTTCCACAAACCTATATATACCCGATGGCAGTAAGATATCGCCAGATTTATGACCTTTTAAAATAGTATTCAAATTTTATGGAACACTAAGATTTAATAATTTTATTTTAACATATTGACAAAGCCGGAAAATGAAAGGTTAGCTTTTCAAACCTTTAATTTAGGTTTGCGAAAACCTTTTATTTTCTTGTTATCGCAAGACCAACTGTATATCTCACTGTATTATCTGTAGCTCGTTGACTAAGATCCATGAAATGGCTTGTGATAATGCAGTACAACTATATTCGCGGTGTAACTTCATTTGCTATCAGCAGCACTGTCACACATGTATAAAAAATGTTGTAATTGTATATGAATACCTAAGCTGTGATAAAGACTGAATTGGAATTCAGCACCACGGACAGAGCTCACACCCACACGCAGCAACGCCGTGGTTTTTGCAGTAGGTTGTGAGTGCAGCCTACAAACAGGCCTCAATAAGACACATCTGACCACAACAACATTGTTGAGAAGCAGAAAATAAAAGCAGCTAAAATAGACCACTTTCATAAAACGTAATAGCATTATTTTATGTTTTTAGCTGACGTTTTTATCTAGCAACTTATGCGTATTTACATTTTGAATATTGACGCCCTAGCTTCATGCACTGCACAAGAAAGGGTCAGCTTTGGAACTTAACTTTCTGGCTGCAAGTTCATTCTTTCTATTACCTGCATTTGCTTTTTGAGTGTCGTGTTGGTTTTTGAATGTAGCGATCATAGCATTATGGAGAACACGATCCTTAATCTTCAGAAACTGTTAGCGGAACAAAATTCAGTAGTGAAACGGAAGGGAAACGTAGAGGTCGATCGAATGTATGTTTTATACATTTTTAAGAATAAATGTGATGACCATTCCCATCCCTTCCTTTTTTTGGGATTTACTCCAGATGCTAGCTAAGATTGAGCGCTTCATGTTCCAGTATAGATGGCCCCCGTTTTACAAGAGCACGGCTTTCTCATTACAGGAACCAGCGAGGTGCAGTATAAGGTGTGTGTTCAGTACGAAGTCCAGAACATGCCTGTCAACCAAACCGGTCGCTAAAGGAAGATAGATTAGGCATTCAGCCGTGTAGCTCGAGCGGATCTACCATTAAAAGGAAGTGTAGCGATAGGTCTTCCGAGTGGTGTCTAAAACCGGGTTGTCAGAGCTGTCATTCCGGTGTCCGAACACGAGAATACAGAAAATGAGAGGGTCATAGGGACTAATGGCTGTTTCTGAATTATTTCTGTTAACTTTTGAGGCGTTCTGTATATGTAATTATTTCAATAGTTGCATAGTAAAGCACATTGTAATTAAAATCTCTTGTGAAGTTGTAGGGGTTGTTATAAGATCAGTGCACATCAATGCACTGGCATCCCAACTCGATGTCTTTGTTTTGACGTAACATTTTGGTATTGCTGGCAGACGACAGCTCTGGCAGTGTTCCCATCTTTCACTATACAAGGATCGACGACTCGAGTTTATTAATCATCGTCACTGTGTTCTTATTTACTTGTTTCAACATAAGCATTTTACTGTCTAATTAAGAAGTGATCATTTTGCAAATTGCCGACAACAGTTATAGGAAGAGAAAATTACATATACTCTTTAATATTTTAATGCTTTTAATGTTTGCTTCAAGTGAATTGAGTGAATACCACTCACCTCTTTTAAATTACTGTGTGACTCTATACGGTATTCCAGTCAAAACACACACAACCTGTCGATCTTATGTTCTGTGCGTCTCAAACACATTTCTAAAGTTTTATTGACATATAATTAGCAAGAAGGTTATTTTCAATAGGCTTGGCGTCGTGTCACTTAACTAAAAACTGCAACAAAACCTAGGCATTGATTCACATTTGTTTTTAAATTGATTAGAGATAAGAAATAATCGCGGGTTCTGCCGTACTCCAAAGACGTATATCTTGTCATATGTACTGCTTGTAGTATGTACCTTTATTAAACAGAACTGTCATTGATTTATGAAACATAAGCAGGCCTTCCAGACCAGGTCCGCCTCCCCACTAGAATCCGCCCAGTTAAAATCCTCTATGCTAATAAACGGCCGGGCACTCGTGTGCTCATTGGCTGACGGAGCACTTTGCCAGTCTTAAATTATGTTTTGAAATAAGAGCGACTAGTCTAATTCAAGGACTGAGAATTAGACTTTTAACTCAGGGGGAGCCAGACTCGGCAGGGATAACGCAGGATATACAGCATGTGTCTACAGTCATCCTCGGAGTCACACCGATATTCTTTGTATGGACAAATTGTGCGATTTGGTAGAATCCGATAATTGTGATTACTGTCAATACCTATTTAAATAATGAACGAATTGTGTGTTTTACGTAGTGTAGTTTTTAGTAGTGAAATTTAATTAAACATGCAATGAGCCCATTTTAAATATTATATGTTGGTTACTGAAATTAACAAAAATAAAAACTGAAAATGTAATTAATAATAGCATACGTCATAATTGAAACTAGACAGTGTAATAAAACATGCTAAAATCTATTGGGAATAACTTCAAAGGTCAAAATATTATTTGTATTCTACTTGATATACACGATGGATCCTGAATTCAGAGGTATATTTGACAATAGGCTTTATTCAATGCTTCGGTATTATTTTGTTTTGCCATAAGGTTTGTATTATATTATCAATATTTCTGTATAAGCAGCTAGGTGCGTTCCATGGTATCTTAATCAAGTTTACTTAATGATTTTAAGTCATCCGTTAAGTCATCTCATTAAACAAACAAACAAACAAAAAAAAAACATTATAAAAGTTTTAAATTAAAAGGTAACGTTATTTTGATTTTTGCTTTAGTGGCGTAAAGCCAATACCATATCTTAATTTTTAGAATGCAGTGTAGTATATACTTTCCAGAATCATAAACAAATAGAAATTCATTTTCATTAATCTTTACAGCGGCAACAACGAATTAGATGCATGGTTCTGGCTGCGATATAATGTTTAGGTAACATGTTAGGCATACATTAATAGTAAGGTAGAATTTATTGTAAATGCATAATTCATACAATAATTCTCATTAAAATGTTAAGCTGCGTGCGTTGACAGTGGACAGAGCTCATTACCTTCTATAGCTGTGCAACAAGGCATGATCTCATTACATTGGATTCAAATCATATAAATATTTTCTCATTGTGGTAGTTCTCATTCTTTTTCTAGAAGTGTTACTGGAAGTAATTTATTTGGAAGTGTATAGTAACAGTTGCATCGTTTCTGAGTCAAAGCGGTGTTCGTAAACGTCTCGTTTTATTCCAGTTTTCAATCAGTCATGGTTTTCATATTGTTTTACATGAAGGCCTGATAGAAATTCCGTGACAGCATTTGAAATGCAAGGCATCACAGTATCTGCACCTTTCTTTATTTCACGAAACTCTCAGCTGATGTGCTTTTAAAACGTGCAAGATTTTCAAATCTCACAAATTACGGAATTTGTAAATTACAAATTACGACACCGACTTCGTCCGATTTTTAAAAGCTTTAAGCAGGTGCTGTAAGATTTTCTGCTCCATTTTTGGTTTTACTTTTTTTGGAAAAAAAAAAAAACCCCCGTGGTAGTTTAAAAAATGTTAATATTACATTTAGACGTTGCCATTTGTATTTTAACTGTATTATTAAACAATATTATGATGCATTTACATACAATCCGTGTGTAAATCACATTTAATCAAATTAAAGCTTATTAAAGTGGTGCAAATTGGTTTCATAGTGAGATGGGTCATGCGGACTTCTAGAACTGTATAAGGTACTCGTTTTGTGTGCAAGGGATTGGACGATTCCATTGTTTCATTTGAAATGGGGGATTAATGGAGCAAACAAAACCGAAAAGAACATAGGCGTTTTCAGTTTAGTGTATCTGTTTGGAGTGTGGGTTGTATGTTTTTCTCCCTTTGTGGGGAAGGAAAACTGAAATAAAAATTCCAGATTCATTGTTATGATTATGAGAGACGTTTGCCTCATCCTCAGCGTCGTTTTATGTGCAGTATAATCCATGGTAATACAGTATGTTGCGTTGAAAATACCTGGGAGAGCGCGTGCGACACATCTTAACGACCTAATAACCTTGAAATATTAATACAGTTGAAAACATATAAATGACAACATTACAAACTTAGGTTAATTGGTATGTTTTCGTTTCCGTGGCGTATGTACATTTACACCCCCAGATAAATATGAAGAAAATCGGAGCGCTGTTAGGCCTTGTTTATATTATGTTTATGTTTTCTCTCTCAGGATTCGGGCCTCCGTCTTATTAAAAGTTGACGACTTCACTAAGTAAGTTTTCTTCCGCATCATTTTACCTTTTGTGACATAAGTATTATTATAGCATACCTGGTCCAAGTGGAGAAGTTACGTAGTACTTGTATCTCTATTTTATGAATATTTTGGAATTCTATTAGTACTTTCTGTAAAAACATCACTGTGAATTATATGGGCGTTCCTGCATCTGGGGGAAGGCCATAACACGATTTTGAACCTGAACTCTTTACACATAAACTGAGGCCTAAGGTGATCTAGCATGCATACCGATTCAATATGCATTCGCTTATTCTGTTTGTCGAAATGTAATCGATTGTGTGTTTTTTTTTTTTGCTTGTGTTGTTAATACAAAAGAAGGATATCAAAATATAGTTAATGGTTGTTAAAGATATACATATGAAAGAAGCCCAATATTCGCGTTGTACCATCGGGTATTTACGACTTTGTGCCAGAGAACGTCAGAAATAACTGAAATTACCGCTGTATTTAAAAAGGTACAGGTTCTCGTGTTCCCGTGGTGGCTTTCCTTAAAAGGCATTGTTCAGGTATACAGACCTACAGAGCGAACTCGTTGTTGGTTCGATTGCTATTTTTATTGTTCATCTTTAATCAATTTTATACTATAAATATACATATTGCAACGAGCTGAGCGACTTTGGTAAGCCTACGCTTTAGTATATTTAAAAAGTTTTCGTCTTCTTTATCCTTCTTCATTTTAATATTCACCTAACCTTATGTTTCAGTTTTTTTTTTCATCAAAAGTGTAATGCCTGTGTCTTCCAGACAAAAAGGGATCGCATGGAATACATTCGATTTTTAAAATCAATCAACAAATTTCTGATGGTGTTTTCTTGGAAAGCTGGTTTATAGTTCTGTTTCATTCTTGAATTTGCCTAAAATAATACGTTTGATTGTGCTTGCGTCTAAAACATTGCTCACCCATGTAGATCAATAAGCATACCTAATGCCAGTGACATCACAATTCAATCGGCTGCGCGACCCCCATGGCCTCTTAGAGTTTGCCCCAGCCCATCAGAGGGCTGCTGTCCCTCTTGCATGGCCAGAGATTTTTTTTTTGTCTTTTCGGAACGACCAAAGCCGTTTATTAATAGCACAAATTAGGTTGTTTTAAAACTCATGCGCGTCTGTAGTATACTTCTGTGATTTGTGTGTGTGTGTGCATGCATGTGTATGTGACAGACCGAGAGAGAAAGTGAGTCTGTGCGTGCGCAGCCACGTATGAATGTGTCTATTTGTGTGTGTGTGTGTGTGTGTGTGTGTGTGTGTGTGTGTGTGTGTGCGTGCGCGCGCGTGTGGTTCGTCCGGTGTGGGAGGGGGCGTGGGTTTGGGAACCAGTGTTTAGAACAGATTGTGAGCTTATAGATGTATGGCGCTTTCATAGGCGTGGACGTGAGCTCGCGTGTGCTGTACAGAGCATCGGTCTAACGGAAGGATATCTCCTTTAGCTCCTATTGCTTTTGTGTCCTACATTCGCAGCTTTTTTAACCAGATAACGTTATAGTTTTACACGTTTGGGAAGGGTTTTTAAAGGATGGAACATATCGCATGAACCTGGACTTGGAACTGCGGCCATTCCAGCTGATGTCGGTCAGTAAGTTGCATTTAAAATATCTCTTAAATTATTGAAATCCAAAGTTTACTTATAGCTATTATGGTAGAATCACTGTTATTGTTCATTTACAAATTTTGATATTAAAGACATTAAAGATATACTATGAATTAGCCCGTTGTTATTGGCTTCTTAAAGTTTCTAAGTCATTCGAGGGAGTAAGTAAAAGATTATTTAAATTTATGTTTCTGTATAGAGAGAAATTATAAAACATGTATCGCCCCAAAAAAATATGAACCAGAATGTACTACTATCTTTAAATCTGTTTTAAGTATAATTTTCTATTGCATTTGAATGCATAATTTGATTAATTTTAAATGACCATGCCACACAGTTGCTTATCTCTTAGACTGTCTTTGTAGTAAATGTGAATTATATATTATAGCAAAAAATGTTCTTATTGTTGGTTTGTTTCATTAGTTTCTGAATTAGTACAACTTCACAGATATGTTTAAATCTATGGGAAAATATAGCATATTCAAAAATGCCCTTGTTTTTCCTTAATTTAATGTGCCAGGTTTATTTCTAAAGTTCATTGCAAATTATGTTTTACAGCAAGATGTATTTGTCATATATATGTATAAACAAGAGGTTACTGTATTTGTGACCCTTGAAGTTTAATTGTGGTAGATGTCAGGCCTTTCAGTAGAAGTGCGGGCCCAGCCAGTGTGCAGTTGACCACTGACTGGTATAATTAATGAGAAGCAGTCTGTCTATAGTCTGGGCAAGTGAGGGTCAACCTCAAAACAACTTGCAGAATATGCGTTTGCGTGTGTGTGTGTGTGTGTGTTGTGTGTGTTGGGTCCACAGCCAATCAAGGATATATTCATCATACTTTAACAGAATGTACAGGACCTGCATATTTAGTAAATTCAAACCGTTATTTAAATATTATTGTCACATACCAGTAACAAAATCAATGCCCTGACGCATATGACTAAGTAAACAAATGTACTAAGCGAGTCATTCATTTATTCATACATGTATACATACATACATGCATACATACATGCATGCATACATACATACATACATGCATGCATACATACATACATATATAAGCAACCAGGCAAGCTCCAGTAATCGAGCCTGACACAACAGTGTGTGGTGGGCTCGAGCTGGAGAGGCATACGGGCGAGTGCAATGGTTCCATGTGACCACAACAGAAGCATCATCAGGCGCGGCGGTCCCTTTAAGAGACGTGGGTTAGTTTTTCTCTTTGGTTATCTAGCTGTATGAGTTTATGTAATATCATAAAGCTAGAGAACCGAATGTATAAACTAATTCCGAGGACTTCAGGAACCGCCAATGGAGCGCGGAGAATCCAGGACGCGACGAAGGGGGAACTGGGCGCTGGAAGCTGCGAAAAGATGTGTCCGTTCGAAAGACCCAAAAATGCCGATAAGGAGATTTCATCGGTAGAAATTTTAATGGAATAACTGCTGCTGAATATCCGGGATAAATGGGACGGACTTCCTTTCTGAAATAAAATAGTGGAAAACGGGTCAACATCGCATCGTTTCTACCGGAGGCAGTGTCAGTTCAAACGAGACGTGAATACGCGACACTTTGCAGGAATCTTGGTCGTCCTGCCATCGGGGCCTAATGAAAGCCATAGTATTTTGCGAAGCAGTGCTTATAAAATGTGGAGAAATGTAAATTTTATCAAGAGAAACGCGTTATATAACTATTGTAATCGTGGTGTTGATGTGCGATTGGGTTTACGGCCAGAAATGGTTAAAGGAAATATATCGGCTGATTGGTCTGCCACGAAAGTCACGTGTTACAGCAAGACGCAGAATTAATTCTAACGCCTTGCGTATCAAGCAAAATGGCACGTGAGAATGGCCTAATTGCAGTATGTGATGTTTAGTCTAATTTGTGTAACTTGTAGTTAGAAAATATACATCTTTGCAATTTGATAACATTAGGGAATTGTTAAAAAACTTAGCAGCTAAGAGAATATTTATCTTTAATGATTAGCGGTAAACAGAATTACTACGGTGTTGCCCAGATGCACTGATATACAATATGAGTGTCTTAGTAGAAATAACCCTAACCACTGAATTGTATTGTCTAGGAACTAATGTTAGAAGTTAAGACGAAATAACAATAAAGCTATTTTAATAATGAAAGCAGATTACACAAATTGAAGCTTACGTAGTTCCGTTTACAATGTTAAAATATGTGGACTATACGCATTATTTTTCTGCTAGTGTATAATGAGGCAAATGCTAGTTTTGTGGTGCTGGGAGTTTGTATCTTTTGTCTTTGTCTTTCATTGCTCTGTGGGAAAACAGAACGAGTTTTTACCTTTTAAGCTGCTTACATTTGCACAGTATGCGGAAACCTATAACATTCTTTAATGTCTTGCTGAATAGTCTAGTTCTGTGTAGTTTTATGCATTGTTTTCTTCTTCCTTGCTGCAGTTACAGGATGCCTGCTGTCATTGGTTACATTATCACATTTACAGAGACTGGTGATGTTGAGTGCTGTGCTGCAGGAGAAATGGTCGGGTACTGAAGTGATAGACCATGGCAGCCCATTTTCACTGGATGTTCTCAGACTGTTGTGTGACTAAACAGCACGGTGTGACAGATTGTCAAGGTGTAAATGACCTGTTTTAGGATGGATGTTATGTCTAGAACCACTTTCACTGGAAGCTCTGTATAGAAAGCTGATACATTGGAGATGTAGAAGGGTGGCAGATGAAATTGAAAAGCTAAATGCTGGCTTATGATTGGCTAGTTAGCATCAGGGCCAGTAATGGGTAGTGCCATTCCAGCAATGCACCTGTTCCTGGGTAAGTGACAGAGGGACCTAGCTTAGCTCCATGTTATAAGGTTTGGATTTGGTGATGTGTATCTCTCTTCTGTTGGAAACAAATTGCTGGATTAATATTGGTTGTCTTTATGTGTCATTTGGGGAAAATCAACATGTTTTTCCTTATTTTTCATACACATGAAGTGTGTTTTGTGCCAAGTGCCAAGTGTGACTGTTTAAAACTTGTTATTCTTAATATATTTAATCTTGAAAGAGTACGGAAGTGTGCTCCATGTTTACTACTGTACAGTGCTATATTAATATGGAAAATGATTACAAATTGCTTTCTTCTGAATGCTTCATATTAAAACAGCAAACACTTAATTACCTTGGATAGAAATGGATTTGGCGTATTACCTATTGTGATTCCCTTGTTTTTTTGTATACTTTTGCTTGTGTGTGTCTTTAGTAATAACATGAAGAAGATTGCCATTGCTCAAATGAGTAACATCACTTGATAATTTTTCCATAACACAATTTACATTTATTTGTATAGCAGACATGTTTGTCCAAAGCAGCTGATGAGTTAGGAGAACTTGGGTCAGTGAACAGAGTCAGCCAGTGTCCTGGAGCAGGTAGGGTTAAGGGGCCTTGTTAAAGGGCCCAACAATGATTTCTGATTTTGACAGAATTCAAATTTACACACAGGCTTATTAACTTGAAACAGTCGTCATTCTTTCATTAGTCTTCCAATGTCATCTCCCTTAACCTAAGGCTAAAGCTAATTGTGTGGGCATATCTGATGGATCTCCTATTTAAAAAGGGTCAAAATTACATCCATAAGGCAGCTGACATATAGCCAACTAGCAGGGTCCTGTAAGTAAATCCATATAACCTATATACAGCCTTGAACACTGTCTTACAGATCATCTTGTTGCTGTGTGCGAGTGTGTGTCTGCCCAGCATTGGACAAGCATCCCATCCTGGGTTTACTTCAGTTTTATGCCCTATGCTGCCTGGGATAGGTTCCAAACCCCAGGACCCTGATCAGGATGAGCAGATAGAAGATGGATGGATGGATGCTTTTTATACTGGTCATTTTCCTGTTGCATGAGAGATCTTCAGCAGTGGAGTCCGCTTCAATATTGTGCTTTCATACTCCACATTATTTTATATATTATACATCTGGTTCATATTCTGTATTACTTTGGAAATGGGTACTAACTGGGACCAACAGACAAGAAAGTGAGTAAAGGCCTTGTCTGAGATGAAGGCAGTGACAGCGTGGTCTGGCTTGATATCTCAGCAGAAACAGATTGAGCTGTGTTCCCTATAAGGAGCATCATACTGCTTTTGAGTGATTGCTGACTTTCTATCATATATAATTTCACTTTCTGGGTTGGCATGGTTCAAAAGCCACTCAGATTTTAAAAATTCCTCTGGTTAGTTAACCCCTTGTATCATTACCTGAAACTGTAGCTTGAAATGGGAGCTGGAGTGGGTGCAACGGCTGTATCCATCGTGGGGCGTGGTGGCACAGGCGACCTTGTTACCAAAAAAGAGAACATAGTTACATCAGGCATGCAGCGTTTCCATCAAGCCTGTCATATGTTGAATGTAGCATGTGCATGGATGCGTGTCAGACCTACTATCTCCCTCCCCACGTCAACCAGTCCAGTCTGGTATAATCTGGTTCGGTAGGGTTTAAGTTCAAGCATACTGTTGCCCCATTAAGAAGAGGCAAAAGGAGAATCTCTGATATTTATTTTTTTTAGATATGGGATGTAATGCAGTCTTGATTAACTTCCATGTGCATACAATTCTGTATCTAGTCAGTTTATTTTGTGAATGCACCCTTATTATTATTATATTATTATCATCATCATCATTATTATTACTGTAGCCAATAATAATTATATAAAAATATAATAATGATGATGGCGATGATGATACAAAAAATGAATACATACTAACGGCAATCAGAAAATATCCATATCTTTTCCATGGAATGAAGCAGTTAATTCACCGACATCACCAATAGCACAGACGTACTGAAGCCACACCACCACACACGCACTCCCGTTTATGACGCCCATTCCCATCCGAGTCAGAGGACGCTTGATGAGGTCTCGTGCCCACGCGCCAGTTCACTCGCTTCAAAGCTGCATCTCTGTCGGGATCTTTAGAAGTCAGGAGTCTGTATAAAATGTACATTTTTGTTTATAAATAGTGTACGTCGACATTTCACTGTTCATTAGAACATAGCCTCTACGTCATATAAACCGAATAAAAGTGAACAAAAAGAGCAGGAGTGTAAAAAAGGCACGGCAGACTTCTTTCGAGCATACCGAATTAAAGCTACGAAGAGAGAAATATCTCGCAAATATGTTTTTGTCTGAATTTGGGATGTCAGCTTGGTAGCTTAGCAACCACCTCCGACTGATGCAATGAAATAAAAGCATTAAAGCCTGGTGTGGAGCCCTGTTTTAGCACCCATGTGGCAGGCCTTTACTAGGGAAATCATTGGAATTGGTGTGATTTCATGTATAATGCACAGTTTTTAAAGCATGCTAATGTGATGACCTTTTAATGTTACCAACAGGAGCCTCAAAAGTGAAAATAACGAGAACAAAGAGCAAGGACAATCAGCACGATTTTAATCTTTTAATGCTATTCAATTTTTAAAAATTCATTACAGATTATTAATATTTGTTTCATTTTGTCACGTGTGCCTTCTTATTTCCGAAAATCCATCCTTAGTTAATGCCCTATAAATGAACATTATCTCATGATAAACATTTTGAAAATATATTGCTCGACGCTCCCATAGTCATAGCCTGCTGAATCAGAAATAGCCATGGTATGCAATGAATGAATATGATATGTGTAGGATTTGCATGAAATAATATTTTCATGGCGATAAATTCCTGACGTTTATCGGTGTTCTTCGGTGGTCATGCACTAGCCTGTCAATGAGTATCCTGTGGAACGCGGGCCTTTTGAGCATTCTGCCCGAATCTATAACACGTTGTTTTCTAGAATTTAGCTTATTTTCCATGACCGAAAGTTATTTATTTAATATGATCATATGATTAATAAAAGAATGAATTAAAAAGACTTCTGCTGTAAATTTGACACAATTTTACATCAACGCAATTATAGCATTTAACATATATTAATTTCTTTAACTAGCTGTAAATTTTAATTAACTTACATATAGCATTCTTATGAGAACACTGATATGCCAAATACTGATATGGCGTAAGACCTTGCTTAAATAAGACGGTAAATAAGTGTAATTAAAAATTGACGCTTTAATCCGCATTTTAACATCTCTCAGGTCCAGTAGATTAAATGTCATTGATGACAAAACTGAATTGTATGCGGCAATTCTCTGTACTAAAATACATTTAACTGCGTCACTTAATGCACGATGATGAAAATAATTCTAAACTCTCTATATCGAGCGAATACACTTACCAGAAGGCTACGTTTATGATTGGCAAACACAAAGAAATCTTACCGCAACCCACAAAGAAAACGATGAAAATGTTTTACAAAGAACTACCTTCAACATTATTGTTTTTAGTTAACATTTTACTGTTGAATTCTGTCTCTAAAAACACAGGATTTTTATATTTAGCTTTTCCGAAATATGTCATAATTCTGTTACGTCCCATCATTAAAGAT
>JAACJT020000036.1:11101814-11113265 GCA_009936485.2 Gymnarchus niloticus
CGTGACAAGTGAGGAAGAACAACCGGGCCAAACAGCAGAACAGGCCCAAGGAAAAAAAAAAAGCAAAAGAAGTTAAAGAATAATAAGTGTTTATTAGGGGGGGGGGGGAGGGGTGCTTTCTGAAAGACAGCAGGCTGGTGACTGAATGGGAAAGAGGGAGGGGGAGTCGGGTGGGTGGTGTGGGGAAGGGGGGGGTTAGACCAATGCAATGGACAGAGCAGCTGTGAAAAGGAGTCGCGTCTTTTTCCCACGCCCAGCGCCACTCAAACACAGTGGCTCAGCCAGCCAGGGTCAAGTCACATGGCTAATATATACACAGGGTCTGTGTACTTACACAATACAGGCCTTAAGCTCGTTTTGATTGTGTGTGATCGGCACACACACACGCACGCACCCACGCACTCATGCACAGACCTGACTCCAATTCCTATTAGGCCAGAGCCATTGTCTGGGTCTCCACAGAAAAATTTAAGTTGTGTCAAAGAGCTTGTCGTCTAAGGCCAGACGTACGCAGGCTTCCTCCTTGACACTGAGGCAGCTGCTTTCCTCCTCTCTGACTTTGTTCCCCCCTACAGGGCCAAACAATCAGCTTCATAGGAGAATGAAATCACTGCCAACTTGATACGAGTACCAAAACTGAGTTGTTATAAATAAAATTAAACCATTCCATGTATTGTTTCCAGGTGATCAGAGGTTGATCTCATGGATGAATATTACCTCTTACTTATTCAGTTCTCCTTCATATTCAAAACCACATTTGTATTCCTGACAGATACTCTTATTGTCCTGTTACACACCGCAGATATAATGCTAATAAAATAATAGATGAGTATTTTAGTGCTACCACTAACTGATGGAAGCCAGTCTTTGCCATGCCTGTGTTTAGCTCCTGCATGCCCGTGCCCCTATCTGCCGCAGGCCCCTGTCTACCCATGCTCTCCAGCCTGTTCTCCCTCCATTGTTTAATTGGTCCAGGGAGCAGCTGACAGTCCCCCCCATCCCGTTGAGTAGCTTTAGGTGCGCGTCACACAGGAGGGGATCCCAGTCCCCCCCATCCCGCCTACTGATCTAATCCCCAAGACAACGGCACCCCCCCCCCCACACACACACACCTCCCTCCTCCTCTTCTTTCTGTAAACTTTCCCCTGAAGATGCTCTGCGGGGGGGCTCTACTGGCCTTGTGTGTCTTCTATAAGGTGGTGTGTCTGCCTGGGGGTGGCAAAGCCGTTTACCCCAGTAAGCCGTTGGGAGGGACAGTACATACTCCGCAGGTGAAAGACCTCTGATGTGAGTGGAACCCTACACAGGGTTACAGTGCCCAGGTCTAGATGGGGGCAGCGGGTGAAGGAATCACTCGTCTGACTGTTAGCGCATAATCCTGAGCCCGGCGTTCCCCGGGCTTTGGTCAGCTGCCGTCGGTACTCCCCACACGCACACTCAGAACACATCAAGGAGGAGACTCCTTATTGCAGAGTAGCCGGGAACACATCCACCGCTGAGAAGTCGAGGAGGGGTTGCCATGGGAACAAATTGTCTAGAGTTAACCAGAGGGGAAACAAACAAAGTGTGGTGGTAGAAAGTGGGGTGTGTGTGGCGTGTTCCCCAGGGTGGGGGAGGGCCCATTATCAGCAGCACCTTGTGGTGACATCCAGAAAGGTGTCCTCTGCGGTCACCATTCGGAACCCAGACACGGCCTCGGTGTCGTCACAGCTGCCGCGGTTATGTTTTAATTTGCAAATTTCCGTTCAAGCAATTTCGGAGAAGCATCTGCAGTCTCGGAAAGAGAGCCGTGTGTATGTATGTTTGGGTGTGTTAGCATGTGTCTCTATGTGTACTTTTTAAGACTGTACATGTGTCCGTGTGGTGCAGACACCCTGCTGCTTTATTAAAGATCTCCCACCCCGGTCTCTTCCTCTCGTCCCTGGGAGATGGGATCACCCCCACCTAGTCCCGCCCCGACTCTCTTCTTGGTGTGCCGACTGCTGGTTGGTGGAGCTGCTTTTGTGCCTGCATTAAGGCGTGTCTCGCAGCGGTTGGATGGTGGAAGCTCACCGTCACGCTTCCTGTCCCCCCCCCACTCTCGTTTCTCTTTCTGCCTCCGAGACAGCGAAAGACACGTGGCACATTGCTGCATCCGCATGCCCTCGCTACACCCCAGAAAACCCTGTCTACCTGCACCATCCCCAGACCCCCACGCTTAGTATTAATAAGACTATAATATTCATATTCACTGTTTCGTTCCCGCCCAGGTCAGATACGGGGTGGGGGGGGTCATTCTCTCTCAGGGTCTGCAGATCAGACAAATGCAAGGTTCTTACTGCCTGTCTGTGCCCTTCAGCCCCTCCAGACAGGGGGAGTGCTGCCCTGAACCAACACTATCACCAAGGCGTTCTCAATATCAGTGGGGGTAGCTCATTGTCTCCACGTGGGAAGGGAGTTAACACCCATGTCTGGCCCCAGATAAATAGCGGCATTGTAGCTCAGACCGACACGCACACACACACACACACACACCACTGCCAGCCTTCCACTCTGGTGCCGTACTCCTGGTTCCATAAGGCCTTGATCTTTCCACTTGTTATCCAACACACTCACATACTTGAAGTCTCCACACTCTCCTCACACCTCCTAATATAAGCGTCCCTTTCAATTTTTTAATTTATTTAAATGTTAGCGATGAGCAAAGGGTGTGTGTGTGTACATCTCAGAGTCTGAGGACACAATACGACAGAGGCATGTCCTCAAAGATATTAACATAATAACAGACACTGAACACAGTTTGAATAATTTTTCATAAAACACAAAGCACACTTGAAAAAAATATTTTCGTCCGACTACATTTTTCCTGTCCCTGGTAGGAGACAATGAAATAGAGGGAAATATTTCACAATCATACTTGAATGTAAGAAAAAAAAAATGTTAATGGCATGATTGTGTGAACATACAGCAGGTCTGTAGTGGAGTGCTTAGCTCTAAGGAAATTTTCTTGAGGGTCAAGTGGGATGTAAATGCTCAGAGGACGTGTAATCCCTCACAGATACCAGCTGTCTTCTTGAGCTTTTAGTGTATGTTTTTACTTTCCGTGCTGGTGAAATAAAAATTGCACTTGACCTTCCACTGACCCCCGCAAGGCACGGTTTTGCGTGGAGTGCTGTGAGTGGATCTGAGAAGCTGAGCTCATTTAATTTCTTTGTATCACTTCTTTCTTTGTCTTCCTTCTTCTCGAGTAGGAGGGTCAGTGCTGAAGAGGAGAGGTGGACTGGAGCAGGATGAAGAGTGAAGGAGGAGGAAGAAGAATGGGCAAGAAGATGAAGCTGAGGCTGAGGACGAGAGGATGGAAATACAGTTGTGGATCTCCTGGCCTGTCGCTCCTTCTCTTCATTGAAGGCCAACAGCAGAGCTGCGGGAAGGAAAAGTTATGGGATACTATTTGGCCAAGAACTGGGTCAAACTGGACCAAACAGGGCTGAGCTTTACCAAAAGGGGCGGGAGCTGAGTTAAACTGGACTGAACAGGGCTGAGCTGTACCGAAAGGGGCTGGACCCAGGTTAAACTTGACTGAACTGGGCCGAGCTGTAACGAAAGGGGCTGGAGCCGGGCTGAGCTGGACCAAAAGAGGCTGGAGCCAGTTTAAACTAGACAGAACAGGGCCATGCTGTATCAAAAGGGGTTGGAGCCAGGTTGAACTGGACCAAACAGGGTTGAGCTGGACTGAAAGAGGCTGAACTTTACTGAAGGACCATTGCCTTGCTACTGGAGGGGATGGGTTTGCTGAGCTTCAACAAACTGGCCTAGAATTTTTTTTAATACAAAAGGTCTTGTCCTCCACTCTGATTATTATTCCACAGCCACCCCCCCACCGCCAGACTCTTTGAATGGAAATTCGCTGCAGGCATCTTCATTCTTTCTAAGCGGGACGAGTGAATTCTCTACTTGCCCTTGCAATCCATGGTTACGCCAGCTTTGCACAAACAACTCCCACACAGCAGCAGCCTAGACCTGCTTCACATAACCCTGGTAGGCCCTGGATATGTCAACACTGCAGTGGGAGGCAATGCAGGCCAGGGTTATCTAAACCAACAGGCAAGTGCATTGCTGCAGGAAGGGTCACCATCCATATTTGACCCACAGACTAAAAACAAAGACTCAGTCCAGCCCAGAAATGAAGAAACTAAGCTTTTGGCAATGTCCCAACAAATGAACCGACTCTCAAAGGCTCAAGAGACAACACCCGCGCCCCCTGGTCCATGCTGAACTGCCTGGAAGACATGTCAGTGCCCAGAGAAGGTTCACGATTCACAGCTAGCAAGGTAAGGCTGAGTCTCCTTCACGCCAAGCTTTGCCAGGCAAAGTGGTACACGTACTGACGTCGGCAGGCCTGTGGGGTCGTATCCTGCTCAACACTCAGTCCTTCTCTTCCACTGTGACCAAGGAACAACATTCTGTTGATTTCTTTATTTGCAGGAGAGCAGATAAATCGATACCTGTTAAATATGCAATTCCCATAATGTGTACACAGGATTTTATTATACCACCCTTTCAGCTCCATCCCTCATTGGTGTGTGGTGTCCCTGGAGGTGACATGGTGTCCCTGCCTGGCATTGCAGGTGACAAAATGGTGGCTGTCTGCCTTCGGTCTCTTAAACCAAACGCAGGTAGCTTTGGTCATGTCTGTTGCCCGTGTGAAACCCAGGGCAGATGTATCTGCATGCAGATCATTTACAGTTAACTAGTGCCGGTGCATCCCTGGGCGAGCGATCACACAAGCACAGATGTGTACAAAAAGCATGCAGTCACGCAGACACGCTAAGTGCAGATTGAGGAGATCCGCAGTAGAGGCTTAGAGGGAAGCAGAGGACTGAATGCTCTCAAAACCCCTGTCACGTGACAAATGGGAGGTGGTGTTTTAACTGATGTCAGCACTGTTGTCCTGCCTTCTCTATGCCAGTCCCTTGCTTTTGGAAGCTGAGAGACACGCTGATGACCTCATTAGCATGGTCCTCCCCCACACATGTGTCGTGTGTCGCAAAAGACATTGGCATGGCTGTGGAGGCGTGTAGAGCATCAGCTGGCTGGAAGAAGCTTCAGATAGGATAGAGTTTCTAAACCACATGAAACCACCTCCCCCCTCAGATACCTCCATTCCATCCTGCTAAGTCAGTGTTAGAAAATAAATCACATCCGGAAAGGAAGCCCTTCATTTTGGCCGCCGTGTAGCTCTGACGAGACTTTTACGGTGACTGGGCTTCCGTTTCATAATGCTTTAATGTCAGGCAGAGTCTGCTGCCTTTTTAATATGTTTTTCACTGCAGAAATTACTGCGCTGCTCTACCAACAGTCCTGACTGAAATATCACTGTATGCGACACTGGTAAACGCTTTCCAGGCAGCCGCGTTAGCTGCGGCGAACCGGGCCGTGCAGATCCAGAAATAGTTTGTGGGACGTTTCGGCCAATGAAAACACCGTGATGGGCCCTGATTACGGACGCTGAAAGGTGGCCCTTTTCCCGTTGCATAGATCCGCTCTTGTTCACACCTGCCATTACCTGATCTGCGATTTGCCCTTTAGAATTCTCGCAGCGACGATGATTTGCAGGTGATGCGCAGCATTAGGGGTTATAAATGCATTCACTGGCTGGTGGCAAATGGCTCCAGACCCAGAGCAAGCGGCTAAACGGTGGAACGACAAGACCCATACGTGGAGAACTGGGACCATGTCACAGAAAGCTCTCTGCTGGGGTGACGTTGGACAAACGCTCCCAGTTCTGTCTTACATGTTAATGGAAGCGAGTCAGAAAGCTGTTTTAAACATTACTGTTCGCCTTGGGTTTTTCTGAACTTGGACATCGCCGTGCCATGTAGGTGGGTGCCAGAACTGCTCAGAGAACCAGCTTGTTCCCATAGAAGGGGGTGTGATGTAAGTGTGTCTGACAGTCGTGGAGGAGGTGCACAGAAGATAAGCAATCTCAGTTCCCTCTTTTTTTAAACACGTCTGTGTGGGGTGCCGGGGTACGTCTTTAATTGAGGTGTGAGCCGGAGAACAGCCTCTGTAGGCAAGACGACTGTCATGGCGACCACAGATCTGTTGGTGTGTCGTCAGCACTGGGGGGTTGGCAGCCTCGGTGCTGTTTTCTTTTTAGGGAGGGGGTGGTAGCTGTCTGGGGGGGTTTAGAAGTATGGGGGTGAGCTGTCTGGCTGGGGGCAGCAGACATGAGCGGAAAACCGAGAAGGTGTCTGAGACAATGCTTGTGATGCTAGTCTTGCTCATTATCATATTCAGAGCAGTCCAGACAAACACCAATGAGTGACGTGCAGCTGTAAAATCCACGCCCCTATGCAAACGAGCATGCTGTTCTTTCACAGCAGTGCTGAAAATGTGCCTGTTTTACAGCGGAATAAGACACTTATCATGAATGGACCTGCTTGCTGTAAAAGGTTTATGGTCATTGCCAGGGTGTGTTTTTAAGTGTTATTGAGTTAGTGTGTATATATTTGTGCTAGAAATTCATGTTTCTGTGTATTTCCCTCATTTTGAATGTGTGATTGTGTTTATGTGTGTGCATTTGCTTCTAGTGTATAGGTGTGACTTACATATAGGCTGCATAACATGAAAACTCTAGTGGAGGCTGCAGACCATAAATCTTTAGTGTGTGAGTTGGACGGCTTGGCCTCTAATGTGCCAAGAAGGAGGAAAACCTTGACAGGCACACATCTAACCCCACCCCCTTCGGGGCTACACAGCATCCACAGGCACACATCTAACCCCACCCCCTTCGGGGCTACACAGCATCCACAGGCACACATCTAACCCCACCCCCTTCGGGGCTACACAGCATCGAAAGGAACACATCTAACCCCACCCCCTTTGGGGCTACAAAGCATTGATAGGCACACATTGAAGCTCTCCACCTTTGGACACATGAGATCCAAGTATGATTTTGTGTCTGCATGTTTGTGTCTGTTACAGGCTAGCTGTAAAGACCAGTTTCATGCAGTACTTCTAGAAGCCATTTATAGTCATTTTACAGTCCTGATAACACACTAAGCTTCCTGAAAAAATGTGTTACAGATAAATTCTCTAAATTGCCATTATATAAAAATTGGTCTTTTTTTACTTAGAATGTGAATCTAATGTTTTTTGCTCACATCTGTGAAAACAAGAACGTGTTATAGATGTTTTATTTCTAAACATGCAGCAGAAATTATAAACACCCACCCGTCCGGTACAGTGTCACTGGGGGGGCCACCAGAGGGTGTGAGGTAGAGGTAAACCCAGTCCATTGCATACAAACACACAACGTAGAAATTAAAAGCAGCACTTTACTGAACTGCATGTCTTTGGCCTGCAGGAGGAAACTCACACAAAACAGGTAGCACATGCAACTTCCACACACCGAGAGAATGGATAATTCAGAACCGTAACTCCAGAGATGTACCACAATAGTGTGGCCCGGTACGCCAGTGTCTTTCCTATTCACTGGTCAAACAGTTCCATCTGTCCTCCAGTATAGGGTCTCACATAACATGCCATCACATAATTGGTTATTATTTATTCTGTTTTCATTTAATGACCTTTCCATTCCCAGTTCATATAATCCTGTAGTGCATTAATCAATGCATCCTCATTTAGTTGTGAATAAGCCCATTGATTTATTTTGTTCCTTTAAAAAGCTATTTTCCTTAATGTTGTGATATCACTGTTAAACGTTGTGTGGCTCAAAAGCCTGTGGAGGCCACTGTATTGTGGGACATTGGACATCTTTTGCTGTGCCCAATGAGTGGTACGACACAGAGGCATTTACAGAGCAGAGTTAGGAGGGAAATAATAGGACAGGGAGACAAAGATGGAATATCACGATGCAGTGGGGACAGCATGGGGAAATGAGGAGTGCAAACAGGAAGCTGCTGATCGCTGTCCCTCAAGTTTGCTCTTAGAGGAGCACAGGAGGGTGGGAGACTTTAGGTGGAACCACAGAGGCACATGGCCTTATAGTTCAGATGTTAAATATGAACCTTAAGAGCCAGCTCTGATACTACAGGGAAGCCCACTAACGGTCACCCCCCCACATGCTATTGTGCTGCAGAGAAGTGCTTGGCTCCTGGGTGTGCCGTAGCGTGGGAACCCCCTGAAAGGGCGGACGACCTGTCAGGCACTGGCTAGACGGAACAGCTGCGACAAATGTCTCTGCAGTGACTGTTGAAGGACCCCATAGGTCAAGGTCAAGAAACGGGGGCCTCATCTACGCAGTTCCTGCCTATCAAGACATTCAGCATACTAGTTCTGCCTTCATTTGCATGCTGTGGAGCATCATCCCATTTCAGGGGTGGAAAGACTGGCTTTGGGCTATAAGATCACTGTTTTCCCCCTATGGGTCGGCTTCAACCACCCCTCCTTAACTGTGCAGCACCAGCCTGGGCTCTGCAACAGTGCAGTTAGATTGCCACTTCTGTTCTGCACCATTGCAAAGACATGAGGGAGATGTTCTCTCCTTTGGATTTACAGAGAACCTGTACTACCTTTTGCTTCTCCTGGTAATTGTTGTCAAAATACATAATGCAGGAAAAGGCATAATGAAATATGCCATGATCATACCGAGTTAGTAAATTAGCCCTTTTGTATGTTTACAGACAAATACAGAAGGTGAGTAATAGTTTAAAAAAGCAGGAATATGACACAAGTTTTTGTATTATGGGTTTATTTGGTTTGTTGCTGTGTGTATGACTGTGAAGCGTAGTTTTTAGCTTGCTAGAAAGCCAAGGATGAGGAGGAGAGTGTGGACAGCTAGGAATCGCAGGTCCAAATGGAGGGTTGGGGTATGCGGGCCCTGTGGAGTCCGCAAAGGTCCAGACTGCATGTATCCAGCTGGATTTTGGCTATAGGTCGATTTCCACCAACAGGAGGAATGCTTGACAGAACGAGCACATCGGGGTGAAGCATTACGAGCAGCAGCCCGCGTGACACACTTTGTTGCCTGGGCGTACGCAACAATTATTCCAGATATGCTGGCGGCACCCACACTGCATGCGCCGTTGGCATCTGAGTCCTCGCCTGTGACGGCTCTGTCCCTTTAAGAGGCGGGGCTATACTCTCGTCGCGGAGGCGTGTGATTGAATAGAAAACAGGAGAAGGAGGCAGCCTCCCGCCCCGCTGTCAATCCTATTATTCGTCTCGGTGTAAGCTTCATTAGCTCAACTGAAAGGGGCTTTCCTCTACACCGGCACAATAGACCTGTCTGCCCCCCTAACTTTCTCACCCCTCCCCCCTGTACACCTCCCTCGAGTGTAATCGTCTCAGCACACGCTGAAATCAAGCTCAGTAGCCGTGTGTTTGCAAGACCCTCTCGTGTCTCTGCCGCCTTCCCTGTGCCGTACATACCTTCCCCACATTCTCTCGTCCTCCCCACCCTACTGCTTAAAGCCCTTATCACCATGTCAGCGAAATGCCAGCCCGGCTGGGCCTTTCACACACCCCCACCCCCATACCTTGTCCTCTCAATCTGTCCCTCGTTCAGCACCTGCCAAGGGCTGGCGGACACTAATATTTAAACCTGTCTCAATGCTGGGAGAAGACAGTTTAACCCCCCCCGCTGTATAGTATCTCCAGATGAGTTTGTGCGTTTCTGCATGTAATTCTTTCAATCGTTTTTGCATTCATATTTATTATGTACATTTAGGACATATGCAAAGCATTTTACTCTGTATGTTAATGTATTTAGATTAATTCTTGTCTACTCCTAAGAAGGCCAGTTTTGCATTTTTTTCAGTGAAGCCTGTGGGGGCTTCGGTGCCAGCTTGGTTTTTTTTATCAGGCATTTGGAGCAGACAGCCCTGGGGTCTTCTCTCAGTGTGATGAGAAAACAGAAAAAGGGGCGCAGGGGAACTGCAGCTCCTATATGACTCTGTGTGCCGCTATTTGCATTTAGCCTTTAGCCGCATCTCACTGTATTTGAATACATGCATGTCCATTTACATACTGTACTTCTACAAGGCTTATAGTGTGGGAAATGTAAGTTAACTGAGAGATGCTTTAACCCACTTGGAGGATGAGGTGGAAGCAAACTCAATGTCCTCGTTGTGGAAACCTCGGGGGAATTATGCAACCCTTCCAGTAAATGACTGAGGCCCTCGTGGTGGAGGAGGAGTCCAGGGAGATGCTGGTCGGCCTGGTTTCCGGACCGCTCGTCCTCTCGGCATCTTTCTTTACCCATCAGGCTGCTAAGGTTGCTCTGATGGCTAAGGCAAAGGCTAAGTATGTCTTTGGTACCACGGCACTGGTGTTTGTTGTCCCCCGAGGTACTCTGTCTGTTCAAGGTATGAGCATTGGAAAACAGGCACACTAAATGACCATTCCTTAGAGATACTGCCAAGACCCCCCATTGGCTGGGGGGGTGGGAAGTGATTATGTCCTGTTGGCAAAGCCATTATTGGTCACCATTCAGGGCCTATATGCAGCTCTTCTTTGCGTTGGGGTGGGGGGTGGTTGATTCATGCGAGGCGCTATCCACTGACATGTATTTTTAATGAGGGGCTACGTCTTTGTTGGAGAGACATAACATGAAGGCTTGGGGGGGGCAGGGGGCCCCCAAGCAGCCCACCCTGGGCCTCCCTCTTGAACCCTGGGGCCAGAGACAGAAAAGCACCCCCAGCAACAGCACTGCTCTCATTTACCATGATAATGTCATCAGAAAACGCCTTCTTAGGAGCTATGAAGAAGTGTGTGTTGGCTTGCGTGTGTGTGTGTAACGCTGTGTGATGCCTTTGGCCTGTGTGTGGGTGCATGTGACTGCGTGTCTTCGTGTGCTGCCGACCTTCAGAAGACATTTGTGATGGTCTGCGTTATATTTTTTTTAATAAATTAAGGGTAACGCAGAAGTTAAACACTCACACTCAGCCAACAGCAGGGTCACTTCAGTTACACTGTGCTTTTTCTCCAAGTTGCACCGATTGCCTGTGAAAGGAAAGTGATCGTCGCTCCCACCCAGGGATGAGGGTCGTTTTTAAACAGCTGGACAGACCATCATGGGTCTGTGGAGCTAATTCTGCCCGCCGCCGGCACCCCCCGTTCCCACGGAGAGCCTCCTTTCTCCAGGGAGGCCTGTTTCTCATGTAGACCCCCCCGCCCCATTCATGTCTGGCCTACACAGCATTAGTATGCAGCTGAACACTCCGTCTGGGATAATGAAGTCTTGGGCCGCCAGTCAGGCAAGGGTTAAGCACAGCCTCATTCAGGTCCCCCAGCTGCCCCGCCCCACCACCCTCTTCACCCCCCCAAGTCCCATCCAAAACCATAATGGTACCTTAGACAGACAGTCTGAATTAAACTAGGATTACACCCTAGGTGCTCCCCCCACCCCTAAACACACACCCACAGTCTCTGCTCAGACACCAGCAGTCGCCCACCCCCAAAGCAGTCCTGGTCCCAGGACCCCCTCTTAGCAGATTGCAGCCAGTC
>JAACJT020000036.1:11113365-11149602 GCA_009936485.2 Gymnarchus niloticus
CGCCCGGACACCAGCAGCCCCCCCCCCCCAAGGCAGTCCTGGCCCCGGGCCCCCCCCTTAGCAGATTGCAGCCAGTAACCCCCCCCCCCCCCCCAAAAAAAAAAAAACCACCGAGGCAGCTTGCTTCATAAATCATCACCCCCCCATCTTCGGCATCACCCCAACCACATAAGGGTGCTTGTTATTACTGACACCAGTCTGGCCCCTTCAGACAGCACGAGTTTTAACGGCTGGTGGTCATACTTTTGTAGAGAGCTCCGCGTGAAGACTGTTATACTGTGTTAAGTGTCCCGATAGGAGCGCAGTCTTCAGACGATGCATTGAACACGCGAAACAAAAACGATACATGCAGCAGGCACAGGAGTACAACTGTCTATTCATATGTTGCGCACGCACCACTATAGGCCACCGGACCTCCAAGATTCAGTCCAACGGCTTGTATTTTAAACTAATGCGAAAAGGGGCCTGAGTTTAGGTCAGCTGACACGACTGATGTATAAAAGTACACAGTCTGGTGTAATCCGTCGGTAGGCGACGGCTTGATGGTTGGTATGTTTCTGGCTGATTCCCAGAGGTAATATTTGTTTGACACACACAGCCACCCCCCCACTGCTCAGCTAAGGGGTGCAGTGGGGTGCTCAGACGGGCTGAGCGCTGACCTGTGTCTGTCTGTTGGCTCGGGGTCAACATCCCGGGCGATAAAGGCTTCAAGTCACCCCTCATTTCCCTTCCACCCCGGCTCCAGACACAGACGCCCCCGCAGTGAGGCTGATCGAGGCAATGCCATGGTAACGATGCTGCACCAGAATCTCTTTTTGTTTGAAGCCTCCATTATTTACATGAATTAGACAGTCACCCTAACTGATTCAATGCCATTTTTGTAGATTCATTTAAATTTTAAACTGCCTCATCTAGTTCTTTAACTTCCACGCCTCCTACTGGCATTAAAATACAGTGCAGCCACTGGAGTTGCCACTGTACCACAAGTACAGTTATATGGTATACATTAAATGCAGTCAGATGAAGATGGGGCACGGCTTCTCCCCTGACACTGCTGTAAAAGTCACCCCAGATGTGAGCAGAATAGACCATGACCGCTACAGTGTGTTCTGACTGCTTCCTTCCTCTTTGCCATGTCCCTAGGTGGTCCGAAAGCAGAAAGTAGGGTGAAAATATCTAACCACAGTGCTAAGCATCCCTGGTGCTCTCTGGACAATGGCGACAACCAACCACCCACGGCGAAAAAGGCAAACCCAGGGGATGCGGCCTGTGGGAGGCCGGAACGGGGACGGAGAGCGAAGAGTGAGCTGGAACAGTGCTCTAGGTGCCAGATTGGACCCGTTGCTGTCGTCCTCTTCCTATTTTTAGAATCTCCCTGGTAAAGATCTGATTGGACTTCTGCAGAACTCCGAAAAAGCCACTAAAATGAGGCTAATCTGATGGTTCAAATTCACGTCTGACAGCCTGTGCATGTGGTAGGACGGGTAAGTAAGTTGGGACTGAGAGATGAAGGTAAGTCTGTCAGTCTGCACTGAAATTGTCTTTTGTTTTTTTTCTTCTTTGCAAATCTAAAAGACAATTTTATGCTTATAGTCTCATGCTAAGCATGCAAACCCAAAAACATCATTTTAAATGTAACAATCCCAAATATCTTCGTATAGTACCGCATTTGCCTTTATAAATATGTAACATAGAATGCTTGAGCAAAAAATACATGCTAATTGCAACACAGAACCTTACGCATCATAATATGTATTATAATGTATTGATATTCACACTTATATGCTTATCGCCACACTGGTAAGTGTCTGTGCCTCACTAATGTAACATTACAACTCATTGTCTATGATAATCGTTTGACGAATGGTAGGAATAATTAAACACAGATTTAAATGGTCCCCAGACTAAACAACGTGTGATGATACATGGCCAGGAAGATTAACAGATCCTGAATGTCATCAGTTGTATTTAGTTTTGCTGAAAGGCTGTCTTACTTTAATACAGGCAAATTCATAGACAGACTTCCTAAGTCCCTAAAGGACCCAGCTAAGCTGTTTCAGTATGGAAATTGGTGGCATAGCTAGCCAAACTGTTCTGCAGATTAAACATCGACAAAGCTAATTTGTGTTCAAAACATATTTGTTTTACTTCCTTTTATATTAGCCAGATCTCATGAGTTAGTTAACATTTATTAGTTATGACTGACATTAGTAATGGTGAGCATTTAAAATATGAGTTTATTGTGGTTCCAATAAAGGCCTCATGTTGTTGCCGTATTTGTTTTTAATAAATATTGATTAAAAATGACATGTGTCCTAATCTTTGTTCTGTGATGACTGCAGGTAATAATTTGAAAATGTAACAATGACTAGTGAAAGGGGGCTGTTTCTAAAGTGGGGCCAGTTTGCCCGTATGACTCCAGTAAAATATCCCATTCTGTGGGATATTATGTGGGAAACTGACAGAGTCATTCTGAGTAGAAGCATCTGCTAATGACCTGGATGGACTCTATGTCAGATATGCTCATGGACGCTAATTCAACTGCTATCAGGAGTGGGCAGCAAGTAGAGCACAGCCTGGTGGCAGCACAGGTAGGCCATGGGCTCCTGTCATTGCCCTCAGTGAATGTGAAGTTCCAGCTGCTATGGGGTTTTGACCTGAAAGTCAGACCCAGTCCACCTTGACCCGGTCCGAGGGTGTGAACGAAGGGGGGAGATTATTGTCTTCTGCCTAGACAGTGAGCAAAGCAGTATTGGTCCTGGGCCACCTACAGAGGTTCCAGTGAGGCGTGAGATGGCCTGGTGTCCATGCTCACTGAGCATGGCAAATTCCCCCAAACTCCTTCAAATGCACCCCCTCCACCCCCCATGTTGCACCCGAGGTACCGGCCTCATGGCTACCTCTACTTGACCTGATCTCTAAAGTCTCCATCAGGAGAGAAATATGATGGCTATCTGAAAAACTGATGTGTATTATCTCGCCTAAAGAGCCAAGAACCATCCAACCATACAAAGATGGGGCAGGAGATAAATACATTTAAATTCAGGTGAACAAAGACCAGTGGCAGAGAAGTTAATACCTTGAAATAACGAAGGCCCTTAAAGCAGAATACGTGACAGTAGCTAACGTGACTTTTGTGAAGCAAAACAATGTCTTGGATGTACTGGAAACTGTACACTGCCCCATCGCAACATAAAGACACAAGAACATGCAGGCATCGTGAACATGGAGTAAGCAGCTGCCATCACGCCTTCTAAAAAAACAAATTACTCAAGCAATAAACGCCAATGTCAGCCCCTGTTTTTGGAACATTTGTTATACTACACAAAATTATTTGGTGCAGTGTTTGAAACGTATAAATGCTGTAAAAATTTAAATAAAATGATTCAGTCACAAATGAAAGAACATGCTGAAATAGAATTGGTTACATACACCAACTGTATCAGATGACAAGGGAAGATCATTTAAAGGTGTAGATGTCGTACAAAGGCATCATTTAGCAGTTTGCTACTCCAGTAAAGACGGAAACGTTACCAGACACCTGAAACAAGACAAGGTTGTGTTTGTATACAAATGTGTCCAATGCATGATAAATCTTACTACCTTTTTTGTCATAGGACAAGCAGTCACTGGCCCCTCCTGTAGAACATAGTAAATGTGCTAAATTGACCAAAGGTCAAATGATGATAGCTTACTGAGGCCTGGCCAACCACTCAGGGGGGCAAGCTCAGTGTCTCTGGTCAGCCAGGGGTAAATAACTGAATGGGATCATGCCAAGCGTGCGAGGATTGTAAACATTTACAGCCTTAACAAGGACAAATTTGAACAACCGAAAGTGCAGTTTACACACCTATTAGAGACAGGAAAGAGAGATAATGTGAACTTCACAACCATCCCGTCTCCACGCCACAGACAGCATCTCATATGTTTATCTCTAACGTAACACCCAAACATCACGACCTCTTTTAACATATTAAGAATGTATGTTTTATAACACTGAGTTCAGTAAATGTGTAGCAACGATGTCCATGTATTGAATGGAAGAAATAAAGAACTTTGTTCCAAAAACCTTATTTACCCTATTTCAAAATCCTTATTTTACTGATTTCATGGCTAAATATTTAAATGTTTATGCGTAAACAAAAAGGAGCTCAGATGAACTTTCTAAAAGGTGGCAAAAAATTGTGCAATGGCGTTTAGGTAAAAGTTATAGGTCACTTAATAATATTTCACTGTTTTGTTAGCCTAATATAGTTTACATTTATATATTAAAGAAAAATGATCTTATTGGTGCTAGTCAACAAAAAAGGATAATACAAGTACATAAACACAACAAAACGTGATTTTTGGCCAACTTTGATAAATATAGCACACTTCAAAAACTGAAGTATAATTATTCCCGTTTAAATACTAATAATATGCATTATATGTTTTACTATATTATTTGTATATTGTTTTATATAATTTTAAATTGTTTGTTAAATGGCAATGCAAAATTCCTAATTTCAAAAACCTACCACATGTCAAATTAATTTTATTTACTTTTTTAACTTCATATTTTCTATTTATATATTATGATACTCTTTAAAGAATTATTAAGCGGCAAAAATGAGCTCACCAGCTACAGTGTCTTTCATCAGGTTAAATGATCTGGAACGGACATTGTACTCACGGTACTGGAGTTTAAACATCAGACTAATGAGAAACGAGTCATAGTTATTACTTTGTTATACAGTAAACTGTATGTTCACTGCTGGTTTCTCTGCCCTACTTCAATGCTCTCCAAAAATAATTTCCCATGTTGATTTCCTAATTAAAATATAAATCTTTAAATAGACCACAGAAAGCAAATCCAGACTGCAAATAGAAGCATTTAGTTTTCAAAGCTTATTGACAATGTACTATTCTTTCATCTCACGGCATCAACGAGTACGGGTGATTCCTGGGAAACGAACACCATGTGGTCAGTGATATTAGGGTCCATGGTGCCCTCCAGCGCTGTGTGCTAAGAGAAATGAGAGCAGTAGAATAAAGACTTAAATTGGGGATGAAGAAGTGGAAGAATGGGTGAGAGGGCTGGTGTAGTTTGTCATGCTAACCATGCCTCCGCTATTGAGTGAACTGCCATTGTAAACACAAGGAGCAGAAGGTTCACAGGACCCGGGCTTTTGTTATGCTAAGACCACAGTGATGGGCCGCCGAAAAAATACATATATATCTATATATGACCAGACTGTCAATGCAGCTGGCGGACACTAGACATTGTCCTCTGTCTTACCATGTCATGAAAGATAGAATATTGTGAAGTGTGTTGTTGTTGCGTTGCATGGCCTAAGACAGTCGGGGCGGGGGGTGCGGCGAAGAATGAATCTTATAGTGAATAACCTGGGGGTCTAAAAAGAAGGGGGGTGGTGTGTGTGTAACTATTTTTAAATGGCCTTGAAGTTGTAGCAGTGCATGAATGTAAGCCAGAATCCACACCACTAATCCAGTTAACATCAGAACACACCTCACGTTCTACTAGGATCATCTTACTGGTATCGAAAATATTTGCGATCACATTGTTTAAAGGCAGGGACTACAACAGTTAATGAACTTCTTTAGGTTACCAAGAACTTTCTAGTTGAATTCCCACCAGGGCTTTGTTTTTGTCTTTTAACATGAATCTCTGCAGTAAAAATATCCACCAGGATAAATGGATAAGGTCTACATTTTAGCCGTGCAAGCCACTTTGAATAAAACTGTCTGCCGAGCAAATAATTTATTATACATTATCATCATCCATAACATAAGAACAGATTGTATGGATATGGCGTCATTCACTAAGCCAGACAGTTTAAAAAAGAAACCGACTTCCAATTGAAGTTTCTGGTCCATTTTCCACACCAATGCAGTTATCTAAGCTTTCTCAGCACAGCCAGGTAATAGGTAATCGTGTTAAATACAAAATAAATAAAAGGGCCAGTGTCGGACTGGTTTTTCAGCGTATAGCGTTTTTTATTAACTTTTGACTGCAGTCTTTATTGTGATACTCATGTTTACGACTCCTTCCTGCAGTCTGTAAATGTTTAAAACCCAAGACAAAACAGATGTACACACCTGCATGCAGCTAAACTACTGCAACGCCTAGTGTCTGAATTGCACGCTGTCGGCACTGTTGTTAGTTCGAAGACGGACAATGACCAGGACTAAAAGACATGCTATACCTACATTAGCTTCCATTCACATTCAGGGCTGAAGTAGTCAACTTTTAGGGTGATGAAATAGTTGGCCCTCTCTAAATGAACTACTTAGCATACGTATATGAGTCAAAGTATACCCTGGTCACTGTATGTAAATGTGTGAGGCTAATAGGAGGGCCTGTGAAAAGAGAGCAGCTCACTGGCTGTTGTGAAGGAGTCATCACAGAGTGAAGAGCCTGTCTTAGAGGGGTTAGCCTCTTTTTAGCTGCCACAGCTTCTGTGTCCCTGTTTGTCACTATACTGTTTGTGTAATGATATGTATTTTGTGTCTTTCCTCCCGTCTCACCTGGCAGCCCCTACACATACTGTACTGTGAATAGTGACTGACTGAAATACGAATGCTCCGGTGCAGAAAGCAGATGCAACATCACCCTTGACTGACCCCTGCAGCATCATTCCTGGCTGTCCTGCCAGTCAAGTCCAAATACATATTATGCATTTCGCTATTATATGGATTTGATGATGGATTTGTTATTCCTATACAGAAGCTATTCTGCTAATCTCCATTAAGTCCCATTTTATAGTTTTATTGCTACATTTGTGAGATACATCTGACCATGTTCAGCAAGGTGCTTGAAAGTAGGAGAGTATAAGGAAATGTAAATTGGCCACATCCGTGAAGCATGTAATTAGCAGACAGTGAGGCCTCTTACTCAGGAGGCTTCTGTGATGCATTAGGGTCACTTCTTGTGGAGAGTGTCTATATTTTCTGCACACCCCATGCTCCCTCGGCTGTCGGTGGAAAGCTGAAGGTGAAGGAATACCTCAGACATGTGCCTTTGCCGTATTGTCTGTGAGTGTTTGGCCTGAGAGTTAATCATATCAAAAAACTCATGGTTAGAAACAGCAGACCTGTGTCTGGTCTTTGGCCTTAGTATGTTGTGGGAAGGGCACTTAATACACAATCCAAGAATATTTCAAATTCCAAATGGACCAGGTGCATGAAACAGGCAGTCTGTCTAGACAGATTCAAATCAGGACCCTGTGTTACTGCCCACCTCTTATAGTGCTTGCCACCAGTACGCCTGAGTTTTTCATGCAATCTGTGAGGTTGGGAACAAGCAGATCAAAGGTGTGATTTTGAAAGGTCCATTGTCCATGCCACTCAAGATGGCGTCAGTCTGTAAATTATTAATGAGTGATCTGAATATATGCAAATGAGGCTTTCCCTCCTCCGGCATGGTTGCAGGTACCCATAGCAACGGCATCTTCCTCAAGCTCCCCCTGGACCCTCCTCCTTTCCCTTCCATCAGGGCCATGTCTTCCTCTCTCTGCCGTTTTTTTTTTTTCTTTCGGCCTTGCTTAGCATTATGATTGGTGAGGATGAGAGATGCATTCACGCAAATGTCGCCATCAAGGTCAAGAGTAGAAATACTGGTGATTGTAGCTGAGCATGGAGAAAAAGCTGCTAGTCTCACAACCAGCATTCATAATTACAGTGCAAAACACAACCCTAATGGCCTCATTCATCTATACTCCCTAATACTCCACTAAATTATTACACAATGACTCTGATTTCCTACTAAATCTGTACACCTCAAAGCTATGAGCATTAACCCTAATCTCCTACAAAATTACACCACAACCCTAGACCCCTCATGACTACATCTAAAACACCCCATCTCTACCTTCTGCTGACCAATCTACAGTACATCATAACATAAGATATCTTTTCTACCAAAGCATTATTTACACATTTGTAGTTTGTTTTCCCTTTAAGTTGATTTTAACCCAAGTAAATGTGCAGTACATGATGTTCTTCGGTACATCCATACAAAGCTGAATGCCACACTTTTTGCCAATATCGTATTCCCGTTCTCATTCAGAATATTTATACACTTCAAATATTTCAGAGAAATGCCAGGCCATGAAATCAAATAAATTCTGTACTTAATTGAGTTACATGCACATAATAAAAGTTTGTGAAACTATATACAGGATCAACTAGCATACAAGTTTGTGTGAGAATCCACCTTACCCGGACACTGTGACAAGTCATCAAGGTCAAGTGCATCACGGGAATTCGGCAGCACCTGCCACTGTTGTGCTGCACTGCCCTCTATTGACCATGTTTGCTCACTACATTACATAGCCTTACACGGCTCATTTCCAAGTTTCCTCTTAATTTTTATTAAATGTTTTCTATTACAAATTATGGATTTTCCTCCTGGTTAACTGGCACAATGACAAAACATGATTACAATTAAATCAATGTCCTCTATCAATATAAAGGATCTCAACATAGACCTTCACTTCTTTACCAGTTTCCACCATTTTATCAACTTTACATAATATATGTAAATCATTTTAAATGTACATTCTGTTGGCACAAATCATTAAAATGTACATGAACATCAAAAAAATCCTGCATAATGTTACAATTAGAAGTCAAAAATTAATCATATTAAGAAGCAAAAGTCAAATACTTTGTTCATTAATGATACACTGCATTTCAACTACATAACACTCTTCAAGTATTGCACACCGCACATCAAGAGTTGTGAAGGTAAACCTACCAATACACAGCCCAACACAGTGGGGGGAGAGAGAGACACGTATCTGAAACCTGGGTTCCAGTCCTCACTTGTATTTGGAAGCATTTTCCACAATGTCCCTCCAGCATAGTATTTCCAGTAAATTACCATGAAACTGAAAATATACGATGGTCTTGTATGCCCACACAGAATCAGCAAAGTCAATTTACATACATATACACACACACATCTGTCTGAAGAGCCATCATTATTTTGTTTTTGGTAAAACACTTTGAATTACAAAAGTTAAAGAAAAATAATCTTATACTGATGTGTAAGTTATAGCAAAAGCATTCAGACAACTTGAGCTTTGGCGTATGCAGATTGTCTTTTAGCCTGAATTAGAAACAGGTGACGCTGATTCTGGCTCAAGCTGGGTTTGTGCAGAACTTGGAGTCAGAGATGATGTAACTAATGACACATTCAGGCTGCTGAATAACTCCTAATGTTACTCATTTGAAGGCAGATACTGATTCCTGATGTCTGAAGCTCCTCAGACCAGCACAAAATTATCTCCGATAAAAAACACAAGGAACATACAGAGCTGGACATCAGTATCGGATGGAAGATCTACATTAAACTGCAGTGAAGACATCCTCTTAGGCACTTGAGAATCAGCAGTGGCTGAAGTCAGATTTCACCTCAGCGGGGGCTCACCGGATGGCATAAAATCATACTACTGCAACGCAGAGGTGAAGGCAGTAGCAGAACCTGAAAAAGCACCCCCATGTGGCTGGTTGGCAGCACTGCACACACAATGTGCAGTCTGTACCCAACTCACCAAACTGTTTCAACATCACATTTTACTACAGGGATAAACATCCGGAGACCATTAAGGTCTTGTTATAACAATGGCGCTCCGAACAACTTTAAAAATGGTTAACACTCAGTGTTTCACATTTACTCAATATATCTAAAAGAAGACTACTCTATGCCAGAATGTAGTTTTAATAATGCATTGGTAAGCCTAACATTAAAAAATAAGCTTAGTGACAAATGTTAAGCTCAGGTAAGTAACAGAAGAAACATGAAGAGGTTTGACCTTAAGTAGGTAACCTTGACACTGCCTCTTTAACCACTGTTTAAACTCTATGCTTTTGTTACTCATCAATACAAGAAACATTCCAACACACAAAAGCAAGCACAACAGTAACATCCATCATCCTTCTAGCTGCTTAATCCAATTCAAGGTTGCGGGGGGAGCTGGAGCCTATCCTAGGCAGCCTTGCTGCAAATGGTGGGGGACACCCTGGATAGGATGCCATCCCATTGCAGGGCACAATCATGCACACACTATGGACAATTTAGCCATGCCAATTAGCCTACAATGCATGTCTTTGGACTGCGGGAGGAAACCTGCAAATTCCATGTACACAGAGCTGGAAGTAGGATTTGAACCCTCAATCCCAGAGGGATGTATAAGGCAACAGTGCTAACCACTGAGCCACTGTGCCCCCCTACAACAGTAACAATAACCAGGAAATGAATGCAGGTCTTAAACATATTAGACAGGCTCATGTGTTTATGTGTATGTATGTGAAAGTGCAACCATTTAAATGCAGGTTCAGCAGTCGATCACAAATGCAATGCAAGAACAACCTTGTCTCTTTTGCTTCTTGGTACTGTAACTCTGCTTTATTCCTGCAGGGGGCAGCATTGAGCTTCATATGTCACATTTCTAACTCCCCCACCATGAACGTCACTTCTTCCAGCTCGCGTCCCCACCGGCTACCGGGAGAAGTACCCACGCTGCTGCATCTTCCGCAGCAGGATTTGTGTGAGGTCGAAGACAGTGAAGCTGATGCCCACAGCGACAGGGCCTTTGACCCAGTTCATGCTGAGCCCCTTGTAAAGGCCGCGCACCAAGCCCTCCTCGGCCAAGATCTCTCGCATCGTGCCCAAGATGGTGGTGTAGGAGTGTCCTGTCACCCCTGCCGTCTGCATGCGGCGGCGCACCACATCCAGCGGGTATGACGCCGACTGGCCAATAAGACCTGCACATGCCCCAAAGGCCAGGCGTTCATACGAGTACGGTTGGGTCCTCCCACTCCAGTCTGAGGCCACCGGGGAGGAGAGACAGAGACACAAACAGGGAGAGGAGGTGAGTGAGTTAAAAGAAAAATCCGGTATGGCAGACAGATAGGCTCCACACACACGGATCCTACCTGCGTGCAGCTTCTTCAGCGTCTCGTAGGTAAAAAAGCTGAGGCCAGCATAGGGCACCACACCTAGGATGGTGGGTGTGAATCCACGGTACAGCGTCTTCAAACCCTCCTCCCGTGAGATTCGAGCAAACACATGGATGATATTGCTGTACCTGCACAGGGGTTCCCCAGTTGTTAAAAAATGATCAAAAATCCTGAGACAGCAGGTGGCGTAGTGGCAAAAGAGCTGAGTTATAGACACCCCTATGCTGAATAAGGTCTACGACACATGGCTTAAGCAACAAAACGTCACCGCTTTGGTAAGAGGCTCTTACATTTCCTTGGGGGTAACAGCCATCCTGGCACGCACCATGTCCAGAGGGTAAGTCAGCATGGAGGCCGTGACGCCAGCCAGAACACCTGCCAGTAACCGAGGGACTGGAGGCAGAGTGCTGAGATGTGCAGCAAAATCACAAACAACGGGCCATTTAGAAATATATAGATTCACCAAACTGCATGTTTTTGGACTGTGGGGAAAAACTAGAATGCCCAAAGGAAAAACCATGCCAAGACAGAGAAGAGCCTGGGCTGGAGGTCAACCCCCAACCCTGGAGGTGCCACGCTGCAATGTTCCCCACCCAGCCTCAGCACCACCCAAGGTATGAGGCCATGATGTAAGCAATAAATCCCCTATGAACACAAACAGTGAGTTGAAGTTCATAATTGTTCCTCTCCACAAAAATCTTTAGTAAAAGGCATAACACTTATAGTCTGAAGAAAAACCAGCGTGTGCTATTCAGGAAGGTATGGGAGCAGTCTTACTTTCCCTCGAAGCTGTAGTAATCACTGAGGATGCGCTTGTACTGCTCGTGGGCACAGAACTGGATGGCGGCGTAGGGCACCACTCGCACCATGGTGGCAGAGTTCCCCCTCCAGAGGCTAAAGAAGCCTTCTGTCAAGTAGGTGCGGTAAATGAATCTGTAGGCCTCCTGGAGGAGACGGTCATACTGTCAACACCTTACCCACAATGCATCACAACCTTTGATCCGAACTTGTAGTTTGCCTTGAGCTTTCTAAAGAAATCAGCTTCAAAACAGCAGATATTCCGACCTACCTTAGCAGAGAATCGGTTTGAAGACACTGCAAAACAAAGGAGGTATACATTAAAATTCATTCATTCATTTATTCATACATGTTCCACCACATTATCTGGGTCTGGGTCATAGGGACAGCAGTCTAAGAAGAGATGCCCAGACCTCCCTCTCCCCAGCCACCTCCTGCAGCTCCTCTGAGGGGATACCGAGGCGTTCCCAGATCAGCCGAGAGACAAAATCTCTCCAGTGTGTCCTTAGTCTGCCCCGGGGTCTTCTTCCAGCCGGACATGCCCAAAACACCTTTCTTGGGAGGCATCCTTGTCAGATGCCTGAATCACCTCAGTTGGCTCCTTTCGATGTGGAGGAGCATTGTTTCTACTTTGAGTCCCCCCTAAATGTCCGAGCTCCTCACCCTTCACTAAGGCAGAGTCCAGACACCCTGCGGAGGAAGCTCATTTCCACTGCTTGTATTCTCAGTCTTGTTCTGTCAGTCATTGCCATTGACCATAGGTGAGGGTAGGAACCTTTTCACCACAACATAGTTACCATACAACTGCTGATGCCACCCCAGTCCACCTGTCAATCTCCTGCTCCATTCTTCCTTCATTTGGAAACAAGACTCTGAGATAAATAATTAAATTTATATAGTACTTTTAACAAAGAGCATTGTGCTTTAGATAGTCCCAGGCCTAAGGTCCCCAGAGAGTAAGCCAAACATGACAGTGGCAAGGAAAAACTCTCTCAGGAGGAAGAAACCTTGGGAGAAACCAGACTCAAGGGGGAAACCCATCCTATTTTGGCCAGCACCAGAGTTATTATAGTTTTGAAATTTTCATTTTTATTTAGTTTTTCAGTTTGTTTTTTTAATTTCAGTTTAGTTTTAGTTAGCTTAAGTGCATAAGTAGTTTTATTTTTGAGTAATTTGCTAGTTTTAGTTTAGTTTTATTTTTTCAGGTATTATGAGGAAAGTGCTGATTTATAGATCTTGAAAAAGGTAGGATGAAAGAATGCAAGTAGAAGGCTAACTAATTTAAGCACATTACACACTATTCACTTTGTGTTTAAACCTCTTGCAATGCTATAAACACAGAACCACTGAAGCTGAGCAGAGTTGCTTTGGCAGGGGGAGATAACCAGCACTGAAACATTCAGTATAGAGATATTACAGTGAATAAATATCAAAAGACAAAAGGGTAACAGAACAAATAAGTGTAGATGATATCTGTAACCGCAGTGAATAAATTTATATCAACAGACCACTGTATAACAGAAAATGTAATGTCAGGTTAGCAGACTGCTAGACAAAACCTGTAGGGAATGTGAATCCTCTCTTTTCCTCATTGATCTGTGGCACCTGCATCTTACTACTACCTCCATATTCAACATGTTTCATGCTAATCACAAAGGACAAAAGATGATTAGAAAGAAAAAAAATCCATTCATAAATTAGCATGGCATATGAAGCTAGCTAGCAAAATAGCATTAACAAGAGAGCACTTCGCAGTTGAAAAGATCATTTTCATGAAAATATTTATATCCCTTTTCAAGATTTTTAGATTACATGTTGCACTTCACTAATTGTGTAACATATGCTATGGTCAGTTTGGGAAGACTTTTGAGAGAACAGCTGAACAGTCCCGATTGCTCCATTGTGTTTGCGGGCCACCATTAAACAGGAAGTTGATTATCCCAGCAAGAAACTGGCAGGAAGTTATCATAGATACCCGTGAAAATGGTCTATTCTGAAGTTGCCGCAGCATCCACTATGCTGCCACCTTCAGGAACTGGCCCGTTATGTCAAGAAGTCAAACTGAACAAAAACTAAACAATGAAAACGAAGTTGATGTTACCTGCAATTCCGTTTCGTTTTAGTTAGTTTTGCAGTGTTCATTGAAGATTTATTTAGTTTTTGTTTTTTAAAAAACTATTGTCTTTATTTTTATTATAGTTAAAAAAATCATTTCTTCACTGCTAGCTTTAGTTTTCTTAGTTTTCATTAACTATAATAACCCTGGCCAGCACCGGCCAGGATAAGAAAAACTCCACCACTCCACTTGAGGCAGCAACTCATCCCTAACCCTTTTCTGGCTGAGAATCATGGCCTCAGACTTGGAGGTGCTGATCCTCATCCTGGTCGCTTCACACTTGGCTGCAGACCACCCCAGTGGAAGCTGGAAGTCGCAGTCCGATGAAGCCAACAGGACCACATCATCTGCAAAGAGCAAAGATGCGATCCTGAGGCCACTGAACCGGGGACCCTCCGCCTCTTGGCTATACCTAGAATTTCTGTCCAGTTATGAACAGAATCAGAGACAGAGGACAGCCCTGGCAGAGTCCAACAGCCACCAGGAATAAGTCTGACTTACTGCTGGCAATGTGAACCAAGTTCTCACTCTGGTTATACGGGGTCCGAATGGCCCTTAGCAGTGGGCTCAGGTACCCCATACTCCCAAAGCATTCCCCACAAAACACCACAACAGACATGGTTGTATGCCTTTTCCATGTTCACAAAGCAAATGTAGACTGGTTGGGCAAACGCCCATGAACTCTCCAGTATCCTTGTGAAGGTAAAGAGATGGTCCAGTGTTCCAAAACCAGGACAGCAATCACATAGAAGAAGAAGAACTATCTAAAGTTCATCCAACGGACCGACTTTCATCTCCAGTACCCTGGCATAGGCCTTCTCAGAGAGGCAGAGAACTGTGATCCCCTAAAGTCGGAACACACCCTCAAGTCCCCTTTCTTAAAGACGGGGACCACCACCCCAGTCTGCCAATCCAAAGGCACTGACCCTGACCTCCACACAATGTTGAAGAGCCGTGTCAGCCAAGACAGCCTAACAACATGGAGAGCCTTCAGGAAGTCTTATCCACCCCCGGAGTCCTGCCACTGAAGAGTTTTTTGACTACCTGAGTGACTTCAACCCTAGTGATGGGAGAGTCCTCCTCCAAGTCCTCCGACTCTGCTTCCTCCAAGGGAGGCATGTCAGTGGGATTCAGGCGATCCTCAAAGTATTCCTTTCATTGCCTGGCTATACCTCCAGTTAAGGTCAACAGTACTTCATCCCTGCTGTAAACAATAGGGACAAGACCCTACTTCCCCCTCCTGAGTTGTCTGATAGTTTGCCAGAATCTCTTTGACGCCAAGTGAATGTCATGTTCCATGGCCTCACTGAACTCTTCCCACACCTGAGTCTTCGCATCTACAACTGCCAAAGCTACACTCCGCTTAACCTGCCAGTACCTGTCAGCTACCTCCACAGTCCCACAAGGTATCCAAGCTCGGTAGAACTCCTTCTTCAGCCCGAAAGCCCCCTAACCACTTATATCCACCACCAGGTTTGGGAGTTGCCCCCACAACAAGCACCAAACCAGGTGGTGATTAGTTGACAGCTCAGCTCCTCTCTTCACCTGAGTGTCGCAGACATGCGGTCGCAGATCTGATGATATAACTACAAGATCGATCATCGACCTACGGCCTAGGACGTCTTAGTGCCAAGTGCACTTATGAACATCCTAATGCTCAAACATGGTGCTAGTTATGGATAATCTGTGATTAGCACAGAAGTCCAATAACAGAGTACTGCTTGGGTTCAGATCAGGCAGGCCGATCTTCCCAGTCACACCATTCCAGGTTTCACTCTCGTTACCCATGTGAGTGTTAAAGTCCCCCAGTAAAACAACGGAATCCCCAGAGGAAACACCTTCCAGCACCACACCCATGGTCTCCAAGAAGTCCAGATACTCTGATCTAATGTTCAGAGTATAAGCACAGTCAACAGTCAGAGCCCGTCCCCTGACTCGAAGTCGTAGGGAAGCGACCCTCTGGTTCACCAGGGTAAACTCCGACATATAGGCACCGAACCGGGGGACTGAGGGTAAACCCACACCTGCCCGATGTCTCTTACCCAGGGCAACTCCAAAGCAGAACAGAGTCCAGCCCCTCTCTGGGAGCTTGGTTCCAGAACCCATGCATTTGTTGAGATGACCCTGACTATATATAGCAGGTATCTCTCTACCTCCCAAACAAGCTCAGGCGCCATTCCCACCCGAGAAGTAACATTCCAGGTCCTTAAAGCCAGCTTTGGTAACCAGGGATCAGACCACCAAGGCCCCTGGCTTCGACTGCTGCCCGATTCACATCGCACCAGACCCTTAGGCTCCTCCTGCAGGTGGTGAGCCCACAGGAGGGCGATCCCACATGGTTCATTTGGGCTGTACCTGGCCAGGTCCCATGGGTAAAGGCCTGACCACCAGGCACTCAGTGACAAGCGCCCCCCCCCCCCCGGTAAAGGCCCGACGACCAGATGCTCGCCGACAAACCCCCCCCAGGCCTGGACCCTGATATCCCTGCTCCAGGCGAGGTATCGGAGTCCTTGATTTTGTCTGTCAGAGTTTTTTGAAGTGCTCTTAGTCTGATCATTCACCTAGGACCAACTGGCCTTGGGAGACACTACCAGGGGATACTGCCCCTGACGACATAGCTCCTAGGATTACTGGAGCACTCAAACCCCTCCCCCACAGTAAGGCGGCGAATCGTCAAGGGATATACTGAAACAATGGTTTAAAATATATGTCACTTAAAGCACTCTGACCTGGTGCCATTGTTTTTCTTAAAGTGTGTTTCAAATGTTTGTCTGACAAAAAGGACCTTACCCTGGAACATGATCTTGGTTCGATCAAGGGGGGCGACAGTAGTTTTGGCCACGGCACCAGCAAAGGCTCCTGACAGAAGCGAATTCATCACCGACAGACCCCTCTTGTAGCCCTGCAGGATGAACACAATCAGACCAACGTGGCTGAGCACAGAGCACACTGATCATTCAGCACACACACATAAGCCAAAGATTCATAAAAGAGGGCAAAATGCCACAATACAGATCGCAGGAGGATCTAGCAACACGGTGATCTCTGTCAGCCTGGCATGTTGTATGATGACCCCTGTTCCTCTTTGGACCATGTCTGGAATACTCAAAGCTCTTAAACCTGCCTTACAGGCAGGAGTTTAAGAAATTCTACCATAACATATCAAAGCTGGTTAGAATTACAGTGATGCAAACCTTACACAACGGAGGCAATCTTTTTATCCTGGATATTTTCATCCATCCTGTGACCTTTAGGGTCACAGTTTGAAAAATTCAAAATTTCCCCAATAACACAAGACATAGCATACCTTGCCTAGAATTCCAGCACGTTCTCTCAGAGACATAGGTCCCCTGAAATTGTCATTTCTCAGGAACACTGCAGAGTCGCAAGTTCAGCCAAACCACATACTGCACAGTATGGGAAGTGTCACGGCGTAGCAAGAAATCCACCAGTGAAAAATGCTAATAAACCAAAACTGCCAAGTGGCACAGTGCACATTAGTGCTGTTCTTTAAAAAGATAAGCTTTGAATCACTTGAAAAACCAGCTTAAGATAGCGATCTTGTTACTTTGGCTATTTTGGCCTCTATTACAGTGGCTTGCAAAATGCAATACAAAAGATACATGCGTTCTTCCTGTCGACAATTGTATTACAAACTCACAGTAAATTTGCAAAGTCTAAATCAATAAATCATAATCAGTAAAAAAAAAAGAAAAATAAATAAAATCAAAATCTGCAAGCTCCAGATAAAAGTGGAAAAAGACAGTTGGGAAACATCGCCTTAAAGGGGACCAAAAAAAAAAAAAAAAAAAACTGTTCCGTGACACCCCCCCCCGTCTTTTTGTGCTTTCATCTGCAGCTTCCAGAGCACAGGGGTCAGTTGCACTCCTGTCTGATGTCAATTAAAGCAACACTTCTGAGATCTGACACTTATTTTGAAGGAGATCTTAACCCTTTTCCAGTCTTTAGACCACTGTCCTGCTTCTGTGAAAAGATGGAGCTTTAACATACTAAGATTATATTTATATGCGTATGCATGTCACCACATCAACAAACCAGAATATACAATCCAGTAAGAATTTTACTCATTTACCCATTATAATGATTAAATATCCACAATGTGTTGCAGATTTCTAGATCAGTACACAAGGAACAGCTTTGACTGAGCTGCCATTTAAATCAGGTTGAAACAAACAGGTCCACCAGTATGCATGGACTGCCTTCTCAAACAAGGCAAATGGTCAGCCACACTCAAAACCCAACCCAAAAGATAAGCTCTCTTCTGTCGAAAGTCTGGGGGTGGAGAAAACTGACCCTGTACGTACATAGGACACATATAGGGGGAGTTTCGCTTTCTGGCAGTGTGTTGATAAGGGGACAGGGCAGGTTTAGGGGTAAGTGACAGGCTGACAGCCCTGTACGTCAGAGGGAAGTCAGGGGTATCACATGGTCCTCTTTCTCTGGTCTTGCTTAAGCAGGAACACAGGTTTCAAAAGAGACAAAACAACTTCTGCTAGTAAAGATTACCAACTGTATTGTTGTGCTCCATATATGAACAGTGGGTATTACACAACCAGCTTAGTAGCCACATGCCAATACTATGTGAATGGACCAGGGGTAGGTGGGCAGCCCCTCACTCAACACCGATCTGCTGGCAGGCATGACTGGCAGTGGCTCACTCACCTCTGATTGGCTAGCAGGTGGAATGGGCAGCACCTCGTCCTGCCTCAGTCCCCCCTGATGTTCTTGCACACCGCTGCCCATGATTGCAAGAGCCTGAGGTGCTGTCTGTGGCAGGCAAGGACTGTGAAGTGGAGCTGGGGAGTAGAAACAGAGAAAATGACTTAAATGTTTTGGCATAAATGTTTTGTTGACATGCTAACAAGCTAATGCGCAAACTAACAGACACACTAGCAGAAGCACATACACTCATACAAGCATAACAGCAGAAGCTTAAAATACTGGACAACGGGTTATAATGACTTACAGTGTTATACACTGTAAAAGGTTATTGGTTCGAGTGCTATACAGGGCTTGACTGAGGAAACTGAATTACTTTATGTCACTAAATATCCATGTTCAACTAATGATAGATGTCTAAGTTGCTTAAGACAAAAGAATTCGACTAGTGTAAACAACAGAGCAGAGCACATTTTTTTCATTACACTCTCTGACAATACAGGATATAAAATGATGAAAGCACAGACATTTAGAATACCTTGATGAAACAGTTCTGGGTCCAAGTGAAGAATCAGGCCCCCGCACATTCAAAATCCCTGGTGGGTGGGAGCACCATGAACTAACCAACCAATTCTAGTGCTAAATGAAGCTTCAAAACCTATGGTGAGTGGGAGCAGCGATTAATCTAGCCTTGTGTCCGACGTCCTTTACACATAGAAAGTGTAAAAAATGTAAAAACTCCTAACATCTAGGTCCCACCTTAAACCAATAAACGATAACTGAGTACTTATGAAATCAGTCCAGTAGTCCTGTTATATCCTTAATAGTAATAAACCAATCTATTTGGACTTTTTTAAACTCATTTCTGACTAATCAGTAGTAGTGTTGTAAATACTACTCAATTACAATTGTTTGCAAATAATGTCCGCAATCACATCATCACCGCCATCGAAAACTAAATCTAGAAAGTTCAGAAGTTTCAAATGTAAACCAGGTATTTTAACATGTTCTAATTGTCAATTAATGTTTAAACTAAATGTGCAAAATAAGATGCCGCTGCTGTGCATGTATGTGGAATATAACCATTATTATTTGAGGTGTTTTCACCTTGTATGCAGTAAAGAGCAGTAAAGCGTTGGGAAGACATTTTTAAAAAGAGGGGGAGGGGGGTACTGTTTCAAAGTTATTTGCCCGAGCACTTTGTGTCAACTTTGAACACTAACCTAATAGTTCAGCAATACATGTTTCAGATATTATAATTTCAATCTTGTTGATTTTGTTATACTTTGTACGTATATTTGGGAAATGTTTTCTTGTCTAGTCAAAGAGCTCAGCTAAAAGTTACATCTTATTTAAAACTGATGCCTGAAATGATCATAGGTATTATTACACTTAGAATCAGAAAATCTGTTTGCTGGGTAACTACATACTTACAGTGAAACTATCTTGCTTTGTTGTTACAAAGTGTTTTTACATACTAGTTAACCAAAGGTGTTTGTACTTTCGGTGATAAATAATATTTTTGATTAATTTTTACATTTTCAGGCCAAAAGGTATTGGTGTCAGTTGACCTTGCGTTTTTTCTTGCACTTATGTTGTCTTTTGAGACGACCCCTGTACTTGGTATTACAGAAGAGTATGCTTTTTTTTTTTAAACAAATCTGGAATGACCCAGAATACATTAAACTGATCCAAAACTACCACAAGACAGCCTGCTATAATATTAGCTGCTGAAAAATAAAACACTGATAAAAACGATAAGTGGGAAGAAAAAGTAAAAACATCAGGCCTGCAAATATGTATTTGTCTTCTAACTGAATGCAGCAATGGAATTTATAAAGATTTGTCATCAGCGATCCAGAACAACTTGATCAACTGTATGTAACGATGGGGAAAATGTTTTCATTTCACCAGAAGCCTATGCTTCTGAATATCTACTGCTGTTTTGTTTTTGTTGCTTTTCTGTGTCAGGACTCCTTACTTTGTAAATAGACCCATCAGCCCAGAGTTGAGACTCATTGTTTAAAAAGACAATATGTAAGTATCCAAAACTACCAATCAATGTTGATGCCAAATGAAGCTTCAAAACCCAAGGCGGGCAGCAGTATCCTTAACTAACTGATCAATGCTAGTATTAGATAAGGCTTCAAAACCCGTAGTGGGTGGGAGAATCCCATACTACCAATCAATGCTGGTGCTAAATGAGACTTCAAAGCCCGTGGTGGGTGGGAGTATCCTGAACTACCATTCAATACCGGTGCTAAATGCTGCTATCATCCACAGTAGTTTGGGATACTCCAACCCACCATGGGCTTCAAAGCCTCACTTGTGTGGCTTAACACCCACCGATATTTAATGATAACCCTAAGAGGACTATCTTCATACAGAGGCGTCTTCGAGCCCCATGATCCTGTCAGAAAATCTGCTGGTGGCTCCAGGGTGACTCCAGTTTATCAGCTGTCTTGTTTACAAAGAGGCTCTTGGGTCAACATTACCTTTGACACATTGGCCCACGAGCCATGGCTGTAATCCTGTCCAACATGACAGCAGATCGCTGTGCTTTGAGGACACGTACAGCAGCTTTAGGACTGACAGCGACACCGGCGTCATTCCATACCCTACATACTATGGGGCCAAGTGAGATATAGGAGGACAAGTCTCTACCTGGAGTCTACCAAACCAAACCCAAAATGCACTTCTGTTTTTCATATTAGGGTTTAAAAGCCAAGCAACAACACAGATGGCTGGTTACATGAGGAATTAACAGCGGGCATCTGGGAGAAGCCTGGTGGGGTAAAAATAGAGGAGCTGCTGGAGGTTAACACAGGAGCCAAGCCCACTGACCTTGGCACTTGGTCAAACTCAACTGCATTCGTGCTAAAGGCCATGAATCCAACCCCCTCTCTCCATCTTTACCTCCTCCTGGCTCAGGTTACAGTGGCTTTCGCTTTGTCCTGTCTTGACTTCTGACAAGACAAATTTTAACTGCAGCTTTAGTCGCGACTAGAGTACATCTAAACAAATCCATTCCAGTGAAAAAACAGCTATCTTAATGGGGAGAAGGTGATGTGATCAGGATGCAAAAATAGATTTTCTAAACATATGTGGCATCCTGATTCGACAGACCATCACAGTGGTGTAGAGTTACACATCCTGCCTGTGACTCAAATGGAAATGTTGGAAGAACTCAAGATGCTTAGCTCATCTCTTGAATCCATTCATTTTCAAATTAATTTAGCAGGTTAGCATGCGCCTAGCAGCCCTGTACTGGAGAAGTGACTGGAAGACAAACAAATGCCCTATCCAAATAAACTGCAGCAGCACTGCTGATTCTGTACAATTAGTTTTGCACTCTGTGGACCTCAACCTCCATCAGAGCATCCCCACACCTGAACCCAGCTTCTCAGAATTTCTCATGCACACCCATTCACCGTTTATACTGTGAGGCCAGTTCTGTACCTGGAGTCACCCATTCACTGTTATCTGTCCCCTGGCTAAGTGGGCCTACTCAGTTGTTCCTAAGGTCAACTCCCAGGACACAGTATGGGCAACATGACCAATTCAACATGAAGGCTACACTTTGTCTTCTGACAATAAATTTGCCCACCACTCAGGAAGTTTCCTTTCAATTACCTTGCGTTGCAAAAAAAAAAAAAAATTAAAAATATAATAAAATCGAGGGTGGCACGATGGCTAACACTGTCACCACAAACCTCTGGTCACACAGGACAGGCACTTAGGCTAACTGACATCTCTAAATCGCTGGTGGAATGTGTGTGTCCCATTCAGGCTGTACCCAAGTTTTGTGCCCTGTACTGCCTGGGATAGGTTCAAGGCCATCCTCAGAGCAGGATAAGAGTTTAGAAGACAGATGGATAATTACACATGTCGTTTATTTAGCTTCACCCGCAACATGAACAATTGGCTGTATCAAAATTCGCACTCTTCACTAAGAACAAGGTGTTGTATTTAGGGCACTTGTGTCTGAAGAGAGCGGCCCGCTATTCAATTACCGAATGTATACAGATATAAAACAGTAAAAAAAAAAAAAAAAAAGACCATGAATGTTGTCTTTATAAACTAAGTAATCTGATAAGTGTTTCATGACGCTGCAAAATAAACTTTACACAGAGACACTCTGTGGTAACGCAAACTGCAAATGTTTGTAGAGAGGCACGCTGACAATACGGAATGGCTCACGGTGCTTTTGAAATTGCATTTTAATTCTCCGTTTAACTTAGGAGAATTTTTAACCTGCGGCTTGGTTGCTTGAACAAACTTAGTCACGGTGAATAAATGAACCAGAAAGGGTCAAAGGTTAACAAGCATAAGGAGTACTAGAAAAATAATACCTATAAAGTTATTACGTAATTTTGCAACTGTCATCCAAAATGTTATCGGAATAATAGATTACAGGAGTGGGGGGTAAAAAAAAAAATCATATAAATGTTAAAGGAAGTTCTAGAAAGTTCAGATAAACCGCGCGCGTTTAAAAGCTACGCATAAAACCGTCAAACTTGGGTCTTAACTTGTGCGAACATAAATCCTGGACGAGAAAACATCCATGCAATCGTGAAAAACAATTAAATCTACATGAAGCAGAAAAATCGTAAATAATTGCATAAATTTCCAAAAGGCCAAGCGGGGCGTGTCTGTCACGGTGTGGAACACAGTAAACGGCGAACGGGGCCACATTCAAACCCGTTTCCAGGGCGCCTTACGACACACACTGCCCTCCTTTAGAGAAGCTGCCTCATTTTCTTCCAATGCGAGCACCACGATCGATGTCAAACTACTCACATAAACCAAGTGTCGTCGACGTCCAACCCAGGGGTTTAACTGCACTCCCGGGCTGTCGCGCTTAACCAGTTGCCAAGCCGGTCAAATGTCCAGTCTCACCGAGGGTGACAATCGAGTGACAGGTAACACTTTAGGGGCTCGTCGAGCAGAAGCGACGAAAAATTCAACACAGACCCAGTTAGACCGGTCCGAGGGAAGTACCTGGTCTAATTTAATAAGGTAACATGTTGAGTTCGCATTATGTCGTCATATTCTAAATGCCAGCCGTTTCAGAATGGCAGCTTTAGGTCGCAATTTTTATTTTCTTTTCTTTACTCCTTTCGTGGGAAACTTCTGTCGATCCTTGACAGCCAATTCATCGATGACCCTCCTCCTCCTTGAGTTTGGCTAACACGGTCCAGCTACGCAAACCACCATTCTGGCACCTCACGGTCTGCTGCTCCTGCGCTCCATTAACAAGCGATTTTTAAAAATAATAATACATCCTTTTCACACATTCCTGTAAGCTTTTTGTCCCCCTCTTTCCTGGTATCGTCGACAGGTCCGCGAATTTGAACAGAAAAATTAACAAGATCCTCATGCTGCTCCGCTCGCGCTGTAACGCTATTAAACTAGCTTCCTAATGGGAGGGAGGGCTCGAATGGAATCGTGGGAAATTGAGTCACCGAGGTCCGCGCGCACCGATAGGCTGTCTGAGGGGCGTGAAATAGAACGCAGATGAAAATAGCTGAATTTGGCGTGGTTGTTAGTGCAATTTTGGTAAAATTACATGAACTACGAATTCGTTCATGTCTGAAATTCGTGTCTAAAATAAAGTTGTGGGCTTTGTACACGCTGCCTCGATTAACTTCTGTTGATAGTCACACATTAACAGTTCCATATTCAAAAGTTTCATAAACTGCCTTTGGGCTGAGTGGAGTTAACGCCAACAAGCAAAGAAAGAAAACGAAATTAAGTGGATTCATTCAAGGTAAAGGCATTGATGTAATTGTACAGTGGCACTTAAGATACTTCAGTGCAAATAGTGTGAATTGGGAACCCTTTCCCACTAACCCCTTGACATCAAAACAGAAGGTGAGGCAAGGACATTAGCACCAAACAAAAGACAGACACAGGAGATGTTGAAAATTGTTTATTTCAAAATACAAAAGATTAATGGAATATTCAGGCATTATAAATAAGTCATACGGCATATTCACAGAGCAAGAGATGACTAAGCTGCACTGGGACGTCACAAAGTGAGAAGCTGAGACCAGTCCTTGCAGACGGATGGAGAAACAGAATGCTTTTTGAAACCGCCTTCAGTTCTTCAGATACACAACCAATATCCCGGTTTTGGAATAAAGGGCACTTTACTATGATGAAAGAACACCATTAAGTAAAGATAAATTAGGGAAATGCTACACTTAGCACAAAAATCACAAGACTGCACAAAGACTACTCATGCCATTATCCCAGAGTGAGAAAATTATACTGCACGACTGCAATATTCTTAGGCAGGAAAAGAAAAATGTTTAAGCCCATTTATCTGAGCAGTAACTGTATATTTTTTCAGAAAAAAGTTACAAATTTAACATGATATATACACATGAACAGTAATACAATAAACAGGAAAAAATTTCTTCTGTTCTCCAATATACTACTCATTTCTGGTTGGATGGCTAGAACATAACTTCGGATCTCAAGCCTCTCTTCTACAACAGTCCAGCCTTTCCATGTCTTTGATAAATTTTACCAAGCCATCACTTAACATTGGACGGTAACTGCAAATTCTGCGGTGAATTGATGAAATGTTTTGAAATACGTAAAAGTGACGCTTTGACAGACTGAGTCATTGTTTTTGTTGGTGTAAAACTATTTTGCCTGCCTAAGACTTTTGCACAGTTCTGTACAGCAGGATGAGAGTGAACAGCCATGTTAGGTGTGTAAGCAGCCTGCCCCCTAGGGGTAGCAAGCGCAGTACCAGGGTGTTGGGTCACAACCCCCAGCACACCTCAGTTCATCAGGCTGCCCTTTTTACCCGTCCAGAGTTCCCTCAGCTCCACCTTGCAGCCGAGATCACGCAGCGCGGCACGGGCCACATCGCCGCAGTCGCGATGCGAGGCCAGTGCGCGGCCGATCAGCTCCTCCGCACCCATCTCCAAGATGGGCTGACTGAAGCTCTGGGTGCGCGATACCAGATTCCTCAGAAGCATGCAGGACTGTTTCTGGAGGAGGTGGAGTCATAGAGAACATGTCAGAGTTTGATCGGACACGGGAGCGCAGCCACTCAAACAGCAGCATGTGTTGATCACTGTCCACGTGGAGAAGTCAAAAGTACAAATCTCAGGATCAATAAGAAACTGGAGCACAGGGTGTAAGGTGGGGACACCCTAGATGGGGTGCCAGTTCATCACAGGACACACCAGCAAACAAAAGTCTAAAGTGTGGGAGAAAACCAGAGTACCCAGAAGAAACTAGGGCGTTACCTCTGACAGAGACTAAGGAACTAAAAATTACCATAATGTCAGGCAATATAATTGGACCAAGTAAAATTAAACAGACACTGAGTTGTTAAAACGAGCTTTACAGACTGACTGTCTGTTTCTGCCGCTAGAGAAATTAAGTCAAAAACATCATGTTATAAAGTTACCTATTTGTTGAAGACACAATATTAAAGAACAAAACTCATTGTCTGTTATACTTTAAAGACAAAATCCCCACACACACAAGAAATAACTATTTACACACAAAAACTGTACACATTTATGGACTATGAGTTTAACGAGCCCCCTTTTTTTGGTTGCTTTGAGTGGGATGTGGATGCCCTTTGTTTTTTATCCTTCTGGTGCCTGTTTTTGGATTAATTTGGGAGTTAAGTGTACTATATTGTTTTCCTCCCCTTCAATTTTGCTCAGTGTAGGAAAATTATCCTGTTTCTTTGTTTAGGTAGATGTGGGTTTGCGTGTTGGGAAAACAAGGTGGATTATCTGACTATCATATCATCCATGCCTAGCCATTGTAAACATCACAGCAAAAGGAATTAGCCCTAACAGTCTGTCATGACTAAACCATTACACATACTAATAATCCCAGGCTATAACACATGAAGAACTCAGCATTGATTCTAGTGAGAGAGCTCATTTGCACATCATGATTAAAGGAGACATTACTAGCATGTTTTCCACCAATAAAACTCCTGAAACCTTCAAATTGGCTGACAGGAGGCAGTCCTAATAGAAGAAAAAATAAATAAATAGGAAGGACATATAAAATCCACACACACACACACACACACACACACACAAAGGGAAATTTAGACATGCCTATCCACACATATTCTCCCCCCCAGTCCAACACTTCAAATTTTCTGCTTGGGCTCAATAAATAGGCCTAAAAAAGTTTAACAAAATAACAGCCCCACCTCTCCTTGGATACCTACCTGCACATTGACCTCTCCTGGGTGAGTCTTCATGGCCTGCAGAGCAGCCAGGGCGCCACCACAGTCCATGATTGCCTTGCAGTTGTTCGGCTTGCGCAGAGCAAGGACACACATGGCTGCACAGCCCTGCTCGCAGACCTGCGTGTGAGCAGCCATTTTTAGAGTGTCAGTGAAAGCAGCGGCCAATCAGAATGGCCAATAACAGCAGGAACCAGCCATTGTCAAACCTGTGGGCATGCCATGTGTCTGTTCATGGCTAGGACTATGAGCTGTGCTCCTCCACCATTCGCAATGGCATCTTTGACGTCATCATTTCCAGCCATGGCCCGAAGGGCACCAAGGACTTGCTTCACCAAATCCTGAGAAAATGGTTTAGAAGTTGCCTCAATGCATTTCATTACTGACAAGGGTTCTGGGCCTTATGACTGCTTTCAGTCTGTCCCCGACTCACCTGGTGATCCAGACTCTCCGCCAACAATGTAAGCATAAATTTCAGGCCGCCCAAGTTAACAATGTCTTGGCAAAACTCGTTTCTCACAGCCAAACGGGATAGAGTTGCACACAGTTCACTAAGGACACTGATGTTTTGAGGGTGAGCTGGGAAACAGTACCAACAAAACATCATCAGTAACAGGAAATTTCTCTGGCTTCTGCTAAAAATATTCCCTAAATAACAACTCCGTTATAGTACAACAGAGCACCGAATTGAACTGATAAAAAAAAAAAAAAAAAAACCTTACCATCAGCTGCTTCTATAATAATTTTCAGTCCATTGTGTTCCAAAACTATCATTTTAGCATGTTCATGAGCGTGGCCGAAGGGGACCCTGACATCATCGTCAAAGGTCATGACACGCAAGGCAGCACAGGCCTCCTTCACCAGCTCAGGATGGCTGCCGTGTTCTGCAATGGCACCTGTGAGTGACTGCAAAACTCCTGCCTTAACCAGGTCCTGTCGGTTCTGTTCATGCTTCAGGCAGCAGTGCCTCACTGTGCGCACAGCCATACATGTCACTGCTGGGTCTGCATAATACCTCCTCAGCACATTGATCAGAAAGCCCTGACCCTCAGCGTCCAGTAGGTCTGGCTGTCCGTCCATCAGGACTGACAGGGCTGAGAGAGCAGCTAATAGGGCACCTTGGTCCTCCCCGGCCCTTTTGCAATATTCTAGAATTGTGAGGTAGGCTCCGTTCTGGGCCGCTAGATGGCGCTGGGCAAACCCCAGCCTGCACTGATCAGTAAAGAGCTTCAAATTATCGCCTATATTTTCAGCACCAGATGTGCTAGCAATCTGAAGAGACTCTAAAGCCTGTTAAGAGACAAATAACATCATTTTTATTTCTCAAACTTACATCAGAGCAAACTCCATTAAAAACTCTCTTGAATGATGACAAACATTAAATTTGTTCCAACCTTAATAATATCATGCGCTTGATCATTTTTATCGTCTGATACTGCAGTCGGCATCGCTTTTACAATGTTGCTGAGATCCACGCCTGAAAAAGTTAAACGTTATTTTCATCGCTTGGCATTACATTTGTATACCGCAGGCCCAGCCCAGAATAAGGAAAACAAAGAGACCATTCAATCATCGTGAAGCAAATCAGTTTCTAAATGATCACCTTGAGACTCAAACTGCTGAACTGCCTCATTCAGTGCTTCGTCCGGGTCCATTTCAAACTCGTCGATATTTTCCCTGACCACAGCATCGAAAGTCTCCTGGGTGATCTTGCGATTTGCCATTTCAAACGTCGGATCAGCAAGCAAACTGCGAAACAAACGGTCAATTATATCCCATTGTTCTGCAGCATGCAGAGAGTGAGAATTCAAAAGGCGTATTTTTCTCATTCGATTTTTTGCATCAAAACGTTAACAATAATGTACAAAGATGATTGCGGCTGTATGAGCCAAAGAAACATCTCGTAGTAAAATGTAGGCTATCCAAACCTTAATGTCTAGTATTAAAAATCACCCAATTTCAGACAAATTTCTGAGCTTATTTAACAAAGGGACTTACCACTACCCCGCAACTGTCAACTGCAAACAAGCGATAACCCTACCCGCGATACCGGTACGCAAATAGCGTAAAACGAGATTTTTGGTTACTTTTACGCTACTCCCATAGCGGTAATAGCGTTTGAATGGTGACTGAAAACGTGCCGACTATCTAAGCGGCTCGGGTGGTTCATGGAGCTGAACTTATAAAGTTCCGCCTAATTAATACCTACTGTTCTATTCACTGGTATGATAGTATTATAGTACCCCACAGTCTGAGTTTGGAATTTGGATCGCTCTCTTCTAACTATTAAGACTATTATGACGGGATTTACTGCTGGTTCCGGGTTCGAACCTCGCAGTCGACTGGAGCCTTTTTATGCGGAGTTTGTATGTTCTCCCCGTGCCTGCGTGGGTTTCCTCCACAGTCCAAAGACGTGTGTTCTAGGCTAATTGGCTACACTGCGAAATTGCCCATTGCTAGTCTCCAACGGCAGGCGGTTCGATCCCTTCTTCGTCGCATCACTTCACAAGCCTAGAAGAAAGAAGGGAATTAATGCGTTATGTGTCACCATGGTGTTAGAATGCGGGTGTACATTTTAGTGACGCGCAGTAACACAAGTTGTCGTTATCAATAAAGTTGAGTGGGATGACACTCAAGTCGGGCTCGTAATGGATGCTACAGTATTATAGTGTAATGACTTGTGATGTAATGATTGCTGATATATGCCGCAATATAGAATATACGGCATATATTTTACTGCATATTGTAGTGTTATGTAATGAGTATCAAGAAGTATTACAGTGTAATGACTAATGTTTGATGCTGTATGTACAATATAGAATATACAACATATATTTTACTCTATATTATACTGTTATGTAATAAGTATCAAGAAATAAAAATAATTTACGCAGATAAAATTGCTTATCAAAAGCCGTTTTGTGGCCTTTTTATACATCTGATTCTCACACTAGATGCGAACTGGCAAGGGTTACAGCGTCATAAACCTACTGTAGATTTGAAATAGTCATGTATCCCAAATTTCACAAAATTATTTAGAGATTGGGATATATTATTCCAAATGTGCCGGAACCTTTTAGAGAGTTGGAGTAATCGTATTTCATAAAAGAACTTAAAATGACTACAATTAGAATATTTCTTAAATTCTAACATTTTCCCCATGGTCATGGGCCGCTCTGTATGCGTGTGTAGGCGACCCCTTTAAAAACTACATCTCCCAAAGAGCCGTTTGCCTTGTGTTCTCGTTGCATTGGCCGAAATCCCGCGGGGATGGAGCGAAGTGCTGAGGCTTGTTGTTGTTATCGGCAAAATGGCGTCTGGCGGTGAGGCCCCAGAGTCGTGGTACCTAGCTCTGCTCGGTTTCGCGGAGCATTTCCGTACATCAAGTCCGCCCAAGATACGTCTTTGCGTTCATTGTCTTCAGGCCGTCTTTCAGTTTAAGCCTCCACAGCGGGTCGAGGCCCGGACTCATCTCCAGCTAGGTTCCGTACTGTATCACCACACCAAGAACAGCGAGCTTGCCCGGAACCATCTCGAAGAAGCGGTAGGGTACCACCTGGGAAAGGCCGGGGATGTGATGGCTGTACGGGGAAAGAGAAGGCCCCATCGGTGTCAAAGAACCGGGAGCAGATACTAACTAATCAGATCAACCGTTAAGTATAGCCTGGTTTATTTAAGCACTTTTTTCGCAGCATGACATGTTTATTCGTCACTTTTTCCCCCCGTTAGTCACGTTCTGGGTATTTCTCTATATCCTAATTTGGCATGCAAGTTAATGAGTAGTATAACTGTAACACCATTCTCCTGAATTAGTCTGTTAACCAACTGGCTGCTTATCGCCTTACAGTTTGACTGATGGATTTCGATACCATTTACATTTTTGCCAGTCCCCCGTAGCATTGACGTTTTCTGCTTGCCCCTGTTTGATATGTAGTAAGTTAGCCAGGCGCTCCTAGAATAAATCGACTCTGCAGAAGTTACGCTGGCAGTTTGCGCAGTTAGTTATGCATCTTTAGCAGAAGTTTTGAAGTTCCTGAACGTCCCTAATCTATTTCTTTCTTTGCTTCCCCAGTGGTTTATATCTCAACAAATATCCTTTTCGTTCAACATGTCCACTGCAGCTATGTGATTCGCTAGACACTTTAGGATATGTTGTATTATCCTGCGTATCAGACAGTCATCATAAATAACTCGCCTAAATATTTGCACACAGTGCTTAACAAGGTGTCACGCGTGACAACTGTCTGCATTAACTAAGGTAGCTGTGTATTTTTTATTAGCCTGATGTATTTTTGAGCTATTAGATTCCTTAACCACAACAGTAAGTCCCTCAGTTTGAAGATGTTAAATTTGAGGCTGCAAGTCTTCTTTCAGAACTCTATTGCCAACAGGTAGGTGTGACATTTGGTGTGTTTACCTGCTGCTTGTTTCTGGTATTACTTTTATTTGTAGAGGGCTTCTTAAATGCCATTTTGACAGTGGTTATTAACATAGTATTCTCCCATAATCTTTAAAGTTTTTTCATCTAGTTAATTTCATTTTCCACACTGTACATAACACTTTAAATGTTGTTTTTATTGGATTGAGAATTTGAGCAGTTGGTGTGCATGTCTGGTTTTAAGAATCTGGTGGACTCTGCCAAGCCTCTACTACGGAAGGCCATCCAGATTTCTCAGCAAACCCCCTACTGGCACTGTCGACTGCTGTTTCAGCTGGCTGTAAGTCCCTTGCATAACCATTCAGTTCGACGTTTAGCTATTATGGGTTTAAGAAGTAACTTTCTTAAATGTACTTTGGCCTTCACCCCATGGTGATAGGCATTGTTCCTTAACCACCATGCCACCTGCTGATTGATTATTTGAAAATCCAGACTTTTTAAATGGCTTCCTGTGTTGTTTTGTGCTTGTCAGCAACTGCACACGCTGGAGAAGGACCTGGTGTCTGCCTGTGACCTTCTGGGGGTCGGGGCCGAATATGCCAGGGTGGTGGGGTCCGAGTACACCAGGTAATACCCCTTGGCGATGATCGTTAACTCATTTTACGTTGTTCTGCTGCAGCCCAAAGCTGACTAACTAAACTGGGAATTCCACTCAAAAAAAGTGCTCCTTTAAATGTATTGCCTAATCTTATCCAGCATATAAAAATGTGCTGTTAACTTTTTAACAAAAATAACTTTTGTCTTTAGAAAACAGTTCAATTCCAGTTGTCATTGAAAGCATCAAGATAAAGTTACTGTGCCATGAGAATCTTTTTTTTCTGCTGGGAAAGTTAACATTTGCTACATTTTCTTTGATTTGTAACCTGTATTTAGCTTTTTGAAATAATACTGCTCAGCTGTATCAGTATAGCCTTTCTCTTTTCTGAAGGATGAAAATTAGCTTCAAATTTAGCCAGAGGGTCTTTGACCAGTGGGGAGTGCTTGGTGAAGACACTTCAGAGGAAGCTCTGTTTGGTGTGGGTTTTTGTTTATATGAAACACATTATTCATTTTATCAGTTTATACAGAAAGTTATTGATTGTGGTGTAAGAGGGAATCAGTTTAATTAAGCACTTAACCAGCCCAGAAATCTTACAAATTATTTTATTTATTATTTTTATGTACCAGACCTAGCCACATGGTCTGGATAAAGCTGTCCTGGCTTGACCTTTGGCCCAGGAAGTTTGTGTGGTGTTGGTGGCTGGTGTATGACTCAGTGGACTGGGGAGTTGTGCCCATATTCGGATGTTTATCAGTTCAAATTCCAATAATAATTATCACTGTTGGGTCCTTTAGCAAAGCCAGTAAACCCCATAAATTGTCTGCTAGATGCATGAAGTTGATGGCATGCCTTTAATGGCCGTGCAACAGAGGTGACGATGCTGAAACATGGCTCTGACCAGCAGCTCTTCATTTCCTGTGTGTAGTGTGATAGACTGATAGTCAAGAGTGGGTGCTGATGCGTGGAGGTGCTCCAAAGTGGAACACTTCTGTTTAGATGGAGTTTTTTTTATGTTAATCATAAGTTTTCTTGCTGTTTTTTGTTTAATAACCCAAGTATTTTTTTCTTTTGTACAGAGCACTGTTTCTTTTAAGTAAAGGAATGGTAAGTAAATCATATCAGTTCTAGGGACATGAATACATGACAACCATTTGCTTGCTGAGTCAGTGTTTATCAGTCATTTTGGACCTGATGTTAATTGATGAGTCACTTGGTTGCCATAGTTACGGTGATACAATGCTGTTGCTGTTGGCGACGTGTGCAGCTGCTGCTGATGGAGCGAAAGCTGCAGGAGGTGCATCCCCTGCTCACCCTGTGTGGCCAGATCGTGGAGAACTGGCAGGGCAACCCCATCCAGAAGGAGTCGCTGAGGGTCTTCTTCTTGGTGCTGCAGGTCACACACTACCTGGATGCTGGGCAGGTGAGTGTGTACTCCTGATTGGGGAGCAAATCTCTTCCCGGGTGGAGCTCAGCAACCCGATGGACGGATGGATGGATGGACAGATGGATGGATGGATGGACGTGTTCACCAGTTAGTTTCTCCCTTCAAGTGCATCTCTGACTTTGGTATTTCCAGGTTAAGAGTGTCAAGCCCTGCCTGAAGCAGCTACAGCAGTGTATCCAGACCATCTCCACTCTCCATGACGACGAGATCCTCCCCAGCAACCCCGCCGACCTCTTCCACTGGCTCCCTAAGGAGCACATGTGTGTTCTCGTCTACCTGGTAAGCGATGCCCAGGTCTCACTCAGAGGCTGTATGTGCCCGGGGTTCCATGAACAGAACACCACAGCCGTTTTGTTTTCCCATGTGAATCACCCTCTGTAAGTCTATAAAGGGCGTGAGACACCGAACCAGATTATTACCAATGCCTTGCACTGTGATGGCGTATTCACCAGCATCTCTTGGGCTTTTGTGTGTGTGAGTGTACCATTCGCATATGAAATGTCACAGGATAATTACGTTGTAGTGGCTCAGCACCGACTGGGTGGTTTTCAGCTTGCCGGCCTTGTTTTTCTTTACATGCCCTGTAGGTCACTGTGATGCACTCCATGCAGGCTGGCTATCTGGAAAAGGCACAGAAGTATACAGACAAAGCTCTCATGCAGTTAGAAAAGCTAAAAAGTAAGAACCTGTGCTCTGTCTGATCAGAAGTGTTGGAAAATAGTCACGGGGGAATGAAGGCTTTTTAAGCCATTGTGGGTGGGACCTATCCGGTGCCCCATCACAGAATAGTTTAAACCTCTTTTGATTAACGTATTGGTTACAATGAATAACAGTGCAGGGTCATCCCACCTACTGTGCTTTATGAGGTGTCATTTCTCTGATTACCTCCTGCGTTGTATTTGCAGTTGTCAAGAATAATAGCAGGAACGTTTCTCCCTTTGCCCGACCTTGGTCTGTATGTCGTTATTGTGTCGTCAGCTCATTTCGCCTTCTTCTCTTTCCATGTCCATTCCAGTGCTGGACTGCAGCCCCATCCTCTCCTCGTTCCAAGTGATCCTCCTGGAGCACATCATCATGTGCCGCCTCGTTACTGGCCACAAGGCGACAGCACTACAAGAGGTTGGTGACACACTTGTTTTCCAGCATTCTGCCTTCTGCTTTGGACAAAAGGATGGGGAATTCCAGCCAAAAGATTCAGCTGATTTGTTTTTGATGTTTTTTTTTTTTTTTTTTTTTTTTGGGCTGGGCCATGCTCTGAGTCACAACCTTATTGTGCGATTGTTGTGTCCTTAATGGTGTCTTTCAGGGTGTTTGGTTGGCAAGGTGTCAAACGTGTGTTTCCTGTGCTCCTGTCTCTCTTCAGATCTCACAGGTCTGCCAGTTGTGCCAACAGTCTCCCAGGTTATTCTCCAACCATGCTGCTCAGCTCCACACTCTGCTAGTAAGTCCATTTCTTCTTCTGTGTGCTTAGCAGACGTTTCCAGACCGCTGTAGTTTCCTGTTTCGCACAGTTGGAGTCTTCAGAATTCTGGTTACTGTTGTGGAAATTCCAGCACAAGTCTTGCAGAACTTGTTGGTTAAAGATGGGTCTTTGGACAGCTAAAGTGCTGTTTCTTTTGGTTTATAAATTGTACTGTACATATGCATATTTTAGTTTTGGCTTCACTAGTTCATCTGTCTAGAAAAAAAAACGCGTGTGTAAGCTGATGTCTTTTTAAGGATGGCTACCACATTCAGTGGTACAACAGCATTTTCCTGGTTTTCATCCCTCCACTGCCTGGGTTGTCTTGTTAGCTTCATCTCCTCCCCCTAGGGTTTGTACTGCATCTCCGTGAACTGCATGGACAACGCAGAGGCACAGTTCACCACCGCACTCCGGGTGGGTGAGCCCATCCCTGTCCTCGTCAGAAAGATTGCACAGCGCCCCCTGCAGGCTGTCGCTGTTTACCCCCTCTGGGTGCCAGCAGAAGCTGGTGGCTAACAGGTAACTCTCCTGTCCCTCTCTCAGCTGACCACACACCAGGAGCTATGGACCTTTATCGTGACCAATCTGGCGAGTGTCTACATCAGGGAAGGCAACCGGCACCAGGAGGTCGGTACAGACCCAAATGGGCCCGAAGGAAGTGCCATAAATCACCGGCACCCATGTTGGAGGGGACAGTCAGTTGGTATGTGCTGAGTGTACTGATCCTCCCTTTTCTGTGTGAAGCTTTACAGCCTTCTGGAGAGAATCAACCCCGATCGCAGCTTCCCTGTAAGGTAACAGAACCCGCTGTTGTCTCGCATGATGCTCGCTGCACGCCTTCTGCCTTTCCATATCTGCAGCCTACTTCCGTCTCCCCCCTCCAGCTCCCACTGTTTGCGAGCAGCTGCCTTCTACATCCGAGGACTCCTCTCCTTCTTCCAGGGCCGTTACAGTGAAGCTAAGTAGGTCCATCGTTTCTTGTGTGGGCCCCCGCCCCCCAGGTCCATGCTAGGTTTCCCTCTACTGCTTTCCTTCCCAGGCGTTTCCTGCGGGAGACGTTGAAGATGTCCAATGCCGAGGACCTGAACCGCCTGACGGCATGCTCCCTCGTCCTGCTGGGCCACATATTCTACGTGCTGGGGAACCACAGGGTGAGAGAGCCCCTCCGCTTTATTACTCAGTCACCGTCGTCATGGAGATGCTCACTGCGGCTGGTACACAGCTGTTTCTGAAGTGCGTCTCCGGCACACCTGGTGCTGACGAAAGCTGAAGCTGTCTGTCCCACGTGTAGCCGGTGAATTTCACAAAGCGATTCGAAAATAAGACGCGTGCTCACTGGGAGCCGTGCTCGCGTGGGTTCTTCTTTGCTGATGCGGTGTTTTTCCACATCTCGTGCCGCACCGCAGTGCGATGACTGCGGCCTTCAATGGAAACGGGACAGACACGAGTGCCACATGCTGTGATTGGCTGAATTTGCATGTGCAATAAGGGTCGTGCAATATGTTCATGAAGATGGACTGTGGTCTACCTACCTCATTTTACCTACCTCAT
>JAACJT020000036.1:11159701-11182100 GCA_009936485.2 Gymnarchus niloticus
CCCGGGCACTGTTCCGCCCGCCGTGCCCGCGCGGGGGTTACCCCGGGCTAAAAAGCCGGCGCGGCCCCGCCCCACCCCCCCCCCCCCCCCCCCAATTTTCCTGTAGATTGTTTTACATGTATCAGAAGTTTACATTAAATTACTATGCATATGCAAGAATATAACGAGGCTTTAAAAATATGAGGCTGTATTTTCAGTGTTTCATTATAAATAGTTCAACATAGCAGTTGTTTGTACAAAATGTGCAAGGTAGTTCATATGTTCGTTCATCTTCATCTGTCTTAAATGCTGCCTGACCTCAAAGCCCCCCCTCCCCCAACCACTGACTGTACAGAGGATGCTGTGGAACTGTAATGCTTAAGTTTGCCAGCTATGGTCCAATTAAAATGGATAAACTACCAATAATACCCCAGAGCCCAAAGATTGTAGTGATTACTTGTGGTTGGTTTCATTAACCAGTGCTGTGCTGTTTTGATTAACTTCATCTACAACATGTCAGTAACTTGCTAAGGGTAACCGCTGTATGTCTTCTCATCCTCTGTAGATGCATGTCTGTGAAAAGGTACCCAGAAGTCATCTGGCCTGTTAGACGGTGGTCAGTTCAAATGTTGTGCACGTGCAAGTCGGCCTTTCCAGGGAAGGTCAGCCATTAGTAAGACTGAACCAGCGGCATTGTGAACCTTCAAAAGAGTAAGCATTAAATGTGGAACATGCAGGTTGAAGACAGTTGTTTGTCAGAGTAACTGGTGGTACTGGTAACTAGTGCATTTTTTTATAGTTTTGGGTGTTGCTGAGGTAAAAGCTTTGAAAGGGAGCAAATGAAACCGACCCAGCTGAGGCTGAAGAGGGTTCATAATGGATGGATCCTTCTGGTCACTAAGTGGGGTATGATATACTGATTAATTACTGTATTTGTGATAAATATTTTGCCAGAGTTTTTAATCAGTGAGAAGCTTGTTGGGTGTTGCATTCCCTGTAGAGGCCTGCAGAGGGCAGAGTGACTGGGAAGGCAAGTATCCTGTGACTCTGCAAGGAGGGTATGGAACTTCTATGTGTTATAGCAGACTCATCACAGTAGTTTGACACTGAAAGTATGGGGATATTTAGTGTGTCAGTGCATTTGGTGGGAGGAGGGGTTAGAATCTGCCTTTCGGCCCTGTGTAGTGCCAGGCGGGTGACGCAGCCTTATAACTGTAATGCCATCTGGGCGACGAGGTCCCTACAGGCTATCGTTGGACAGCCTGTTAATTTGTTGGGTTTCGGCTTATGTCATACTTGTTTCTCTATTACGTTTAACCTGTAAAAGGCTGAGGGCTGTGTGTGTGGCCAAGATGGATGTGAGCACTTGTATCCTGTTTTTAGGGACTGGTTCAATCCACAGATGTGCTGCATGCCAGGTGGTGGTGCTTGCACAATGGGACAGCCAACCTGCTTGACTTGACAGACGAGGAGGCTGAGGACTGCAGAGTTTTTGGCGTGGTGACCCACCCTTGGCACCAGGGGGTGGGATTTGCCAGATCTGGCCGCTTGCTCCGATAGGGCCATGCCGAGACATTATGCACATAACCATCCTGCCTTATGTGTACAAATGCTGTTAATACATGCATTAGATTGTCAAAGCACTGTTTAAGATGACTGGTTTTGGCTGTGCTTATTCTGTCATAATTGATCAGGAGTGGCTGAAATATCTAAATGTAGCACTTGCATAGAGGAACACAGCTCCAGTTTCTGTTTGTTACTGCAATTTGCATATTGCTTTAGATTGGCTGTTCCTTCTATCTAAACCACTATTAGTGTAAAGAGAAAGTCTGTAGTTCATTGGAAACCAGCGATGTCACTCATTCAGGAGAGGTGGATCCCTCTGCTTTGCCCATGCAGGTGGAATTAACGTCAATGATCTGCACTCCCCTTTATGGGCTTGGCTCTTGTTACCATCTGTTCTCAGTCCTCTATCTCACAGACGGGATGTTGGGGGGGCATCACTGTTTCCTGTCAGCATTACATGTAGGGTTACTACCATGCCAAGACTTAAGATGCATGAAGACTTGGCATTAAAATTGTGGCCCATACTAATTGTTTTATGTATTTATTCATACATGCACAAATATTGCAATGATATGCACAATTCTGCTCTGTAAACAGTCGGCAAATAATTTTTTTTTTTTTTTTTTTTTTTTTTTTTTATTGGATCCATGCTCCTAATTGCTCCTTGAATGAGGCTTTGAGTACCTCTATAGTAGACCAGTGCTTTTATTGATGCCTGGCTCTTGGTTATATTTTGAAAACGTCTTGTTCTGTTTCAGCCCTGTTGTCATGACTGGGAGCTTCAGTCCTCCTGTGCCCTCTGACCAGCAGAGCTGAAAAGCCTGCTTTCCTTCGTGACATAAAGCCTGAGTCAGGTGCTGCTAAACGCCGATGCGTTTGAGTGGCTCACCTGTGCTACCCAACACCTGCAGTATTTTTTATAACTTCTTGCATTTACCTGGCTGATTTAGCGTTCCATACGATAACGTGGGTTCCAGTAATATGTTTATATTTCAATGTTTTGGTTTGTTAAGCTGCACGCCCTAGGGACTGCCACCCTGCCATGTCTGTGTCTGTCTTGCGGGGGGGTCAATTGGGCCCCGGGCTGTATTGTCATCTGCGGGTCGTGAGCAGCTTGTTGGGGACCACTGTTGGTCCTGACCCAGAGAGCTTTCAGAATACCCACTGCAGATCCGACTTAAAAGCTGCTAAAACAGCCAGCACATCATTGACAACGTGTTTAACGTTTTTATTTATCAGTTTCGTTTGCGTGCTCGTGTTTGAGTGCTAGTATGTCTGAGCACTGCCCATGTGGGTGACCGTCTGTTCATTATGTGCAAGTGATTCTCTGTGTGTGCGTGTGTGGCCGTCTTGCTCAGGGGAGCCAGGTCTCTTTGGCACGGCTTCCATTTTGTGAGGCAACGCCCTTAATGGACTGACAGTGGTGCTAAAATGGCAGCACTTAACCCTTCACCTGCCAGTCTGAGTCAGCAGAGGCCTGCAGCAGGGGGAGCATCTGTGGCTCATGGTGCTTGCAGAAGCCTCTGGTACTAGCTGAAGCCTAGCAGGGCAGCTAGTACCAGACAGTGCCTCGCTGCTCTGTTCACTTTTGCTTTTGCTTTTTAAACTTTCCTCCACTTTCACTTGGTGCTCTGAGGCCCAGGAGTTTCTCTGTGATTTCAGCCTCCTGTGGGCCCTAGTGTTTTCCCAAATGAACAGTGCTGGCACGTGGGTGGATAATGTTTTGGGTCTTTCGGTCCCAATTTTTATTTTAAACCCCCCCCCCCCCAATCTTGTATCTTGTGGCTCTGACATACAGTGAGGGATGGGGGTGGTGGGGGACAGTGGGCGTGTTTTCTAGTACGCAGTCACATGCGTGTACAAACCCGTCTTTCTGCTGGGTCGCCGAGTTGCAGTTCTGAAAGGGGAGGTTATTACATCAAATGCTATAAATACCGTGGCGGGGGGGGGCTTCCTGCCCACTCAAGAAAAAGAAACGGTGTTGCCGCTTTCCCTGCTGCTGATGGCCGTGGGTGCTGCGCTCTCGTGCCGTGTGTCGCCAGTCTGTAAGGCAGCTTGTGCTCTCTGTGAGCCCTCCTGGGGCCTCCTTCAGAAAGTTAAAGGGCCTCCATGCTTGTTTACACTGATGTTCCTATAAAAATATATGGCAGAAAACTTCCGAGGCAATTTTTACTAGGTTTACACCCCCATAAATCTTGTCCCTGAAGCCCAGCTGAACAAGGCTCATGTACATTGTGAAATCGTGGGGGCGCTGTAGTGCTGGCATGGGAGTCGAACTCAGCAGTAGCCTGGAAGAGCTGGACTGGGCTGGGGTGGCAGGCAGGAGTTCTGTAATTCCCATAGCCTCTGCTCATCTGACATCCCCAGTAGGCTTTATAAAATAAGAGATTTAACCCCCCATTCCTGTTGTAATTTTTTTTCCTTCTCCAAACCAATATCTTGCAAATGTATTTATTCAGTTGATTTTTGAAAGGTAATAGTGACAATATGCCTGTATCCCTGGGACCATGTTGCATTAGAAATGGCCATAAGCTGACAACGTGAAGCCGTCATGTGTATTTAGGTTTGAAGATTAGGTTGGTTTTGGTTGAAGCGTGGAAATGTTTTGGGTGCTCGGGCAATGAGATGGTAAGTGAAATGATGTTTATCGGCTTCCTATTGGTGCTTGTCCTCCAGATGGCACAGCCGGTGAATCAGGAGGGTTCAGTAAGACCTTCCCTTTAAGAGCAAGAAGGTACTGGCCCTTTAAGAGTGGCCATGGTGGCTTTCCTTCCAGCTCCAACACAGTACTGCTCTGGAATGCCATGTGGCGTCGGTCACTGGCGCAGCCGACCAAGCCCAGGCCCCCTCCCTAAAGGGGTTAAAGGCCACCCCCCCACACCCCCTACCGCACCCATTCACAGTCCAACTGGTTCAGACTAGTTTTCAGGGAAGTGCTTTGTGTCGTCCTCCAGCTGCATTCTGGGAAAAGTTGTGTGTAGCCCTGATGATGTCACATGCAGTGAGAAAGACCTTGAGTCAGCTGTCTTCATTGGGGAGAACTGTGGTGCAGAATACAGGTACACTGGAACTGAGGGATGGGGGAGGGAAGGCTGGCACTTGGGCAAAAAAAAACGTTAGAGCCCTTTCAGGTACTGCGGGCCTTAATGTTTGTTTCTGTCTTGTATTCGATTGTAACATATCATGTTAGCATAAAGCTCTTCTGTCTTGTTTTGTGATTGCTGTACTGCTTTAGTGGGAGGTGCACAGCTTGTTGGCGCAGAGCCCCAGGATCTGCTAGCTCTACCCCACCCCCAGCCACCCAGGGGGCCGTCACACAGGCGAAAGAGCGAATCTGGTACAAGGCCCTTGTTTGGTGAAGCATCGTGACCCAGGTGGAGGCTACCAGGCTGTATGGAAACAGAGCTGTGGAATGTCGCTGTGCATTTAGCTGCGTTTTATCATGTTAAGCTGCTTAGTGTAGTTTTCCCACTCTATCCCCATATAGAGAATTGTTTACTGACTCCTGCTTCCCTTAAAAGCCTGGTGGCTTCCTCTGGATTGGGAGTGTGGTACGTCAGCCAGCACGCCCCCTGGTTGCACCATAAAGAAAGGGTACAGCACACCAGCTTGGATCTGTAGTGGGAAGCGTGGTATTAGCCCTGCATTTCTTTAGAGATTCTTCAGACTAAAACCATATAGGATCTTCATGAATGAGGAACAGACATTGACTGTGCAATGCTGGAGGGGTTTATTTCCTCCTGATTGCGGGTTTTATTGATGTACAGAATCCAGGTACCATATATAAGATGATCACATGACAATGCAGTTTGCTTGCTCTGGTTTCAGAAATGATTGGATGTTTCCTCGCTTGGTCTGCAGCATATGATCAGTGATGTAGGGGTAGAAGTATAGACTCACTGTGAACTTCTTTTTTTTTGGCCTAACTGCTAAGATGGTTGTGTTGGAATAATATTGAATTTTGGCTGGCATCTTTAAGGGGAAATGCAGTGTTTTTATGGCTGTTTATGAGGAGAGTCTTTCAAGAATGAGTCAGACCGATGAAGCATGTTAAAGGGGAAACCATCTGTGTACTGGAAGCCTCCTGAAGCTTTGGATCCTGGTGTGATCTTCTCCTCCAGAGCTGCCATGTCGGAGGACATCGTCCGTCAGACGCGGAGCCAGAAGCGTGCCTTAGAGCGGGATGGCCAGTCAGGTCAGCAGGATGGCAAGAAGGCACGGCTGGAGAGGGGCGCTGACACTGGAGGGGAGGTGAAGGCCACCATCAAGGTGGAGGTGCAGGCTAAGGACCAACCTGTTGACATGAGCACCACCAAAGGGTGAGGAGGAAGGGTGGGCTTTTTTTTCCTCACCCCTTTTTTCAGGTTCTTTGTGGGTCTGTGATCGTTGGCCTTTTATTCTGCAGTGTTGTTGGGTTCCCTGTGGCCTCATACGAGTTGTTTTGGGGTGTCTTCCTGCATTGGCGTGGTCATCAATGCCGGTGTGCTGTTGGATTTATCCCATAATCATCTGAGCGAGCTCAGCTGTTTTTCTCTCAATACATGACATGCGACAGCAGAAGTCTGGGAGATCAGGTGATAGCTGGGTTTTATTTGTGGTAACTGACATACTTGATGGTCCTGTAGCAGTCATTACAAAGTCCTGTCGTTATGGCAACTTTCAAGTGGTCTGTGTCACTGATATTCAGTAGTGCAGATGGTGGCTGAGGTTGGTAATATGCATCAAACTGTGATGCTCCTAAGACTTATTTTAAAGAGCCATCATGATTCAGTGTCTAATAAACCTGTCCTTGTTTTCTGTCTTTATTGTTAAGCTCACATTACATTTACTTAGAAGACGCACAAGTCAGAGTGCAGGGTCAGCTAGCGTACCTGGAGCAGTTGAGGCTGAGAGCCAGTGAAGTGATATTACGCTGCCTGCCATGGGGTTTGAACCCACAACAGTCCGAACATGGGCACAGACCTCTAACCCACTGAGCAACACTCTGCCTCGCAGAGCGTGTTGTGATATAATGCGTATTAACTAGTCCGGTGCATAATAAACTCGCTTAAAAAGGCTGTGTAGGGGCTTATGATGGAGGGGCCCTAAAGATTAGTCTGAGCCACCATGATGGGCCCAACCTTGTACAGGATGGGTTTCTCATCTGAACAGCAAGGTTGGCCTGCCCTAACATAGAAGACACACCTTGGCCCCTTTGGGAGGTTTCGCACCATTTAGCAGATGAAGGCCTTGTGTAGCAAACTGGTTTTGACTGGCTGTTTCCTTGGTGACCCTGTTGGAGGGAGTGGTTGTAGGAGGTAAGGGTGTTTATGTAATGTCATCAGGAGTGGAATCGTTGAGGTCACGTGACTGATTGAAAGACAGGAAATGATTTCAGTTTGGAAGTGAAGAATGTACTCGGAATCAATGTTTGATTTGGTGGGTTTATGGTAAACTTATGTTGTTTTTATTCAGCTTTCTATAGTCCTTTGATTGACTGCTGCAGTGACCCTGTTCTGTTGCTGATCGCTCTGCAAAGGAGAACCACACTTAACCCGCAGGGGGTGGCAGTCATTTTCTTGGTCCATGTTGGTGTTTACGTGTAGACTAACCGTACCCTAATTGGTACGGCTGTGATCTGTCATTCAAAGTGCAATCACAGGGTAGACATCCCCTTCCCCTGAATTTAAACACTGGCTCCCCCTGATGGACAGTCTTTGTTGCAGTCCTCCTGTCACGCTTCGCATATTTTAATGGCAGCTCATAACCTCACGTCAGAATTTTCTGGAAACTGTCACAGCTGCATAATTCCAACAAAAAAAAAAAATTACCAGGATTTCACATTCGGGAATTAAAATAACAATTTGCCTTTTGAATGTTTTGGGTTTCTGGTTTGTCAAGCAAATTTTTAATATTTTAGCATTGAGTTTTGTGCTGATCCTCTTCAACAGTTTAACTTGTCTTTATCTTAAGGAGCCTTTCAGCCTGTGATTCACAAAAAGGGTTTTTCTTAATACACACATCCTTTTGAAATAAAGATTTCTGTCTGTGATCGAGTAATTGTAAGAGTTTTCCTGCCTTGGTTCTAATTTCTGCCGTTCGTGTCATTCTGTAGTGATGTCAAACAGGAAAGGAACTCGCCGTCTCCGGATGTTATCGTGCTGTCGGACAATGAGCCGTCCAGCCCACGGGTCAATGGCGTGAACCACATCGTCAAAGGGATGGACACGGACCTGCTGATGGTAAGGTGGCTTGCCTACCACACCGTGACCCCTCTCGCATGGAAGGGCACAGCTTTAAAACTTCATACATAAAGGATAAATGACACTGATTTTTGCGTGTGTGTGCGTGCACAGAGGAGCACCCCTGAAGAGCGTGAGCGCATCATCAAGCAGCTGAAGGAGGAGCTGCGGCTGGAGGAAGCACGGCTGGTGCTGTTGAAGAAGCTGCGGCAGAGCCAGATCCAGAAGGAGAGCTCTCTGCCCAAGGTAGGCAGCCGAGCCTCCGCTGACCTGACCTGCCTGCCTGTGTCAGCCCACATTCACCCTTATTCAGTTTGGTGATGATGTCACAGCTTGACTAAATAGAAGCTGCTTTTTACGGGTGGTTTCTGTTTCAGACAACAGGGCCCTCAGTGGTCACACCTCCCCCGTTGGTCAGAGGCACCATTGCAGCCAGCAAAGGGTCCCTCCAGGTGAGTGAAGCCTCAACATTAGCTTGTGGCTTTGGGTGCTTTGGTGGTGTGTGTGTGTGTGTGTGTGTGTGATGGTACGTTCACACAGCAAGTGGCGAGGGCGTCAAGTGTTCACTCTGGCCGCCCTGCCCGCGACGCTAGCGAACGCAGTGGCCGCTCTCTGATGTAGGTGGAGTGAGCGGGGACTAGGTCGTTTGGAACGCTAGGCCTAGCAAGCTTTTTAAAGGGACTGGAAAGCTAAAGAAATGTGTAGCTTATCCTTGTGCCGACTGCCGATAGGGTATAACTTGTCAAATCGGTATTGTTGTAAGCCAGTTAATTGCATTCCTGCTTAAAATCAAATGTTCTGGAGGGAAAATGTTGCCTATAAATTGTGTTGTGCTTCTTTTCAAGTTTATCTTCTCACTATGGATAATCGCGAGGTAGATGCTTAAATCCAGCTCTGATTTACCTGCGGCGAAGACGTTGGTAACGTTAACGTCACCGACAATTTGCATTGTTTTGCCTGATATGGCGCCAAAATTAGTATGTGATTTCTTTTTTCAGAAAAATATATTATGCACTTCAACTCACCTGGAACACCAATAGTTTCAGACACCTTGGTCCGTGCCTCTTTTTTTTTTATTTGTGTCCCTGTACGCAAACAGGGACACGTTATAAATAACTGGTAAGCCCGCTACAGCTATGATCAGTTTCTCCTCCATTTTGCTTGGGAACTATGTGGTCAGAACAAAAGTTTACACGCTTGTGTTCTGTGGAACTCACTTTAGCGGAGCATTTCTACATTCCGATTGGTTCCTGCTGTGCCGCATCATAGCTCATTACCATAAAGTTGACTAAGCTTCAACTTCATTTTGACGCTCTCGCCACGCCGCTGCTCGACGCCTGGCGACGCACTCTCCCATAGAGAATGAATGACTTCCGGTTGCTTTGATGCTGTCGCCGCTCGCGGTGTGAATGTACGTTAAGATTGTGCCCCCTTTCCTTGGACAGTTGGTGTCCGGGCGCGGTTCAGCTACAGTCATCCCCCCTCCACTGGTGCGAGGCAGCCAGCAGGTCTCCAAGCTGGGCTTGTCTGGCACCCAGATCGTGATGCCGCCCCTGGTGCGAGGAGCGCAGGTGAGAATCCCCTCCGTCGGCTATGGCACCCCCCCAGCGTGGTCGGGTTGGGTGCCCTAATGATGTTGTCCGGCAAGCAGGTGCACGGCCAGCGGCAGCAGCATGCAGCTTCCGGGCCGCCACCCCTTCTGCTGGCCCCCCGCGCCACTGTGCCCAGCGTGCAAATCCAGGGCCAGAGGATCATCCAGCAGGGTCTGATCCGTGTGGCCAATGTGCCCAATGCCAGCGTGCTGGTCAACATCCCCCAGGTCAGTGGAGTGGAGACCCGCACATTCTCATGCTGACAGGTTCTCTCTCATTCACATGCATCATGTAGCTAGAGATACTATTTTGTATAGGTCACATTAGGTAACCAAAAAGTTTACGCCACTACTCGTAGCTCTGTAGTGATGCTGGCCGGGCGGGGTGTTCCGGCAGTGTTGACCCCTCTGTTTGTAAGGGTGAGGTGTCCAGCACTGTATTGTCATTGGTGGTTCATGCTGTCCATCAACCCCATTTTCCCCAGGCCTCCCCGACCACCCTTAAGGGTTCGGCAATGTCCTCCCCAGCGGGACTGGGGGCCACCGCTGGGGTGGGGGGCAGCGCAGACTCTCCTGCCAGCCGCCAGGCTGCGGCTAAGCTGGCCCTGCGCAAGCAGCTGGAGAAGGCCCTGCTGGAGATCCCACCCCCTAAGCCTCCCGCACCGGACCTCAACTTCTTGCCCTCTGCCGCCAACAACGAGTTCATCTACCTGGTGGGCCTGGAGGAGGTGGTGCAGAACTTGCTGGACACAGTGGGCAAGGGTAAGTGCATTTTGAACCACTGCTGTCTGGGCACGGCCCTGTGGGTATGGTCAGGGCCTGCAGTAGCAGAGATGCCCGTGCTCAGTCACTCTGCAAGGCTGACTGGTAGGATAGTGCGTGGGGTCAGGTTCTGGATTCCATGTCGTGTGTATAGTCTGGTATGTAGGAATGGGGATGTGCCTGATTGCAACTGCTTTGCTTTACTTTGAAAGGTTTGTGTGTTTGGGGAGGCCCAGCCCAGTACTGTTGGGGATCCTCTTTCATGAAGGAGCCAGCCTTTGGCATCTATATGAGACCTGAGTCGCTCTGATTCTGTGGTCTGCAGAGATTTATTGAATAATTAGTCTACCTTCACACTCCCCAGGCAAGTCGCCGGCGGCAGCTATGTCGGCTGTTGCCAAGGAGCCGTACACCTGTACCCAGTGCAAGACGGACTTCACGTGCCGCTGGAGGCAAGATAAGGGCGGCTCCATCCTGTGTGAGCAATGCATGGCCTCCAACCAGAAGAGGGTGCTGAAGGCAGAGCACACAAGTCGGCTGAAGGCTGCCTTCGTCAAAGCCCTGCAGCAAGAGCAGGAGATGGAGCAGCGGATCCTCCAGCAGCAGGCAGTTTCACCCACGCCCCACCCTACCGCCACTTCCTCTTCCTCCACATCCTCATCCTCTTCCTCGGCAGTAAAGGTCGACCCACAGGCCCTGGTGGCCCAGCAGATGAAGCAGGCACGCAATTCCTCCCTCCACAGCCGAGGGGCACCGATTGAACGACAGCACTCAAATATCAAACAGGTGCATGCACGCCTTCATCACTACGCCCCCTTTTAGCTGCAGCTCAATCAGTGTCTTTGTTCAGATGGTGGATTCTCCTGAGGTTCCAAGTGGGAGGTCACTGATTGTCTCTCTCCCAACGTCACAGAGCACTGGTCAGCTTTCCCGGGTGGTCCAGCCAGTGGGTGCACGGGGGGTCACCCACACGTTCCCCTCCTCCTCACAGCTCCAGAGTGCCGTTGCGGCGGCAGCGCTGGTGGGCACGCCAGGTAAGCATGCCGCGCGTGCTGGGACTAAAGCCGCCAGCAGCAGAGGCAGCCCCTCTGTCGGTACCTGGAGGAAGCAGAAACCTATGAGCACAGGTAGATCCCGTCCACCCTCTGGTATTAATTTATCCCCCCCCCCCCCCCAATTATCTTCTCTACTAGTTTCCTTGGTCCTGGGCAGAACAAAAACCAAAGAACTAAATTCACGTTTTGTGCTCAGATCAGATACCTGTCTTGGGTTACCTTGGTGAGGATTTGTATTAAAAAATCAAACCAAACCCAACAGCAGCCTTTAAAATTCCCCAGTGGGCACTTCTGCCCCCCTCAGCTGCCCAACACCAGTGCCTAAGATGCTGCCCTGGAGTCAGTCATCTTTCCCCCCCCCCTCCTCTCTTTCCCTTTGGTATTTCTCCTGGTGGTGGGTCTCTCCTTCTGTGATGGAAACCTGAGAAGGTTCCATCTTCTGGGATTTTATGGCGTTCGCTGCTCCCTCAGAGTAAATCCTCTTAAGAATTGCCGTTTCCGCCTTTTACATTGTGCAGCTACTCAGCAGATGTGTATTTTGAATGCAGAATTAGCTTTGGCGTTAACAAGGTGCTGTTTTTGCTCCATCCTGACCGCAGGCGTCACCATGGCTTACGTGAACCCCAGCCTGTCCATGCACAAGGCCTCGTCAGCTGTCGAGCGTCAGCGGGAATACCTCCTGGATATGATTCCCTCCCGCTCCATCTCCCAGGCCGCCAACACATGGAAGTGACCATGGTGCCTCTGTTTTCGGGGGTTGTAACGGCCTCCCTCATCTTCACAAGTCGGCAGATTTTGGACAACAGCCTGGCACAAGCCTCTTTGCTTCTCCTAATCAAGGCAGAAAAAAAAAAAAACATAAATAATAAATCTTTTTAAGGTACATGAGCTCTCACTCTTGTTTCTAGTTCTGTTGGGTCCTGGGTAGGGCAAACATGGTAAACTAGAACTGGGATGGGAGAGTGGGGGAGTTGGGGATGGGACAGTCTTCACAACACCTTGAGGAGAAGTTCTTCATGGACCTGCTTGCTTTTCCCCACCACGGACAGCTCTTTCTTACTGCACACCCTCTGGCAGTGATCTGCCTTTCACCATGTTGGGATGATGTCATCAGAATGCTGCAGGGTTTCCTGTATCCACAATTCTCACCCTGGGTGTCCCTCCAGTAGGAAGTATGACAAAGGGATTGATTCTGAGGATGGACTAACAGGGGCTGGGGTTCGAGTTTCCAGAATTACCTTTTACAGGATACTAAACTGCTTTAACGTTCAACTTTGAGGGCAAGAGATGACTCACTCTTTTTAAGCTTATTACTCAAGGCCTGGGTATTTGTGAATGGCTTGAAGGTTGGGATTTTTTAAAATTTAAGTGCTGTTTTAGATGCAAAACTTTATATGCAATATTTTTCTGAACTGGACAGAAGTCATGCCAGACTATGTAGGTGGTTCTACATCTGCTAGTTTGGTAGAGACTTAGAAAACCTGGACTCTTAAGTGAAAGTGAAGTTTCACACTGTGAAATTTCAGAGCCAGATGCTAAACACAGAAAGCATGATTAAAAGACTTACTGCTAGAACTGGTAAATCTTTCTTTCCCAGAAACGTGTGTGTGTGTGTGTGTGTCTTTTTTTCCCCTGCAGGATATGATTGAACAGCCATTGCATTCTCTGCTGAATAAATCTACGCACATGTATATATGGACATAAACTAAAGGAACAAATAATGTACCAACTTAAGGATTTTAGTTTTTTTTTTTTTTAAAATCCCATCATTAGATTATGGATGTTTCGGACTGCATTTTTCTCATAAGTTAAAATAGTTTTCAGTGTAAATTTTGTTCTCACTGCTTCTTATTCAGTTGCTACTGCTTTAATAGGTTGTGGGTTGTGAGGTAAATAGCATTTGTTCAAAACACATTTCATATTCCATTCAGAAGAGTCCTTATAGATCAGCAGTGCTCCAGCCAGTCCACATTTTTGTTCTCGTCAACCACTTGCATGTATAAGCCAAGTAATCAAGGGCAAATAAGTAAGTTCAGGTGTGTAGGTGGTGGAACATAGAAATGTGGACTGGCTAGAGTTCCTGAAAACTGGACTGAGGAACAGTGCTATAGATGAGAGGAGTCCTGTTTTGCTGGGGAGGTGGGAAGGGATCTATAAGGACAGAAAAGTTACAATAAAACATATCAGCCATGCTTTTAGATGCTTTATTACAAAAATGAATTGTCTTTTTTTGGTGCACACTTCCTAAGACTTCCTTACCCTTGGCAGATATGAATGTCATGGTTTGCCATACTAGGTGACTATTTGTGTCACTACCAATGTAAATGAATGTCAAGGCCATATAGACACACAGCAGATTGGTTTGCCAGTGTGTGTTGAGGTTTGTGTAGAAGGCTACAGCAGCCCACTCTTCTCTCCTGTTTGGCTGTATCATTTTGATCAGATTAAAGATGGCTTCTATTCATACGGTCACTCACCATATGCAGCTCTTTGCCAACACTGCTGATGGTGTCGCCTTCTTGTGGGGTGTGTAGTTTGCTTATAGCATAGCACGAACGCAGTACTGTACCATTGCCCTTTGGCACTGTTAACACAGTACTGTACCATTGCCCTTTGGCACTGTTTGGTTCCATTTTAATTGGTTTCATGTTTATGTTACTCTCTGCTCGACAAGAAATCATTACTTCTAACTCTTGCATTTCTCCTGTGTGAATAGCACTGTTTAGATACAAATTGTTTTGGTTTTGTCTTATTTTGGTGTAGACTTACTAAATCAAGCTAGAATTTTGATTACTTTGAGTATGATTATTTCAGGGGGTGGTTTACCAAGTTTCTGTAAATGTCTTTGTGTTTGAGACGTACATGGGCTTGTTAGCGAAATAAATGATGAATCTTGTGTATTTCTGCATTTTTACACAGTTGTCATCCTGTTGACAAATCTTGTACGAAAACTAACTGTAATCAAATTTTAATATGAAATACACTGAATATTTAGCTCATCACATATTTGTCCTGAAACAGTTTTGCTGTACTGCCTGAAGATGAATTGTGCAAACCAACCAGTGCCATTAGTGGTCTCATGAATTTGATTAATTCATCTGTTGAAATGAGGGCCGCCTTCAGAGAGGACAGCAAAGACGTCATGTAGCATCTGGTAGCTGTGAGGTTTCATTTTAACATATTGAATGGCGTTGAGCGACGTTGGGTTCCATGCTTTTATCAACAGCGCCTCCTTACCGCTTCTGGCAGTGGGAAGCGGTAACACGCTTATAGCCCCCCCCAAGACGGGCCGTGCGTCGTCACGTGACAGGTGGCGTTGGAAGCAGCAAAGATGGCGGCGTCCAAGGTGAAGCAGGACATGCCTCCGCCGGGAGGTTATGGGCCAATCGATTACAAGCGAAATCTGCCCAAAAGAGGGTTTTCTGGTTAGTATACAGCTTCTATATTTACTGTAATATACAGTGATTTGGTTTTTAAAGCCACGGCGGGTGGTGGTAAAGAACACGAGAGGCTTGTATGTAAGACTTGTAAGCTGGAGGGTCTGGTCTACCTTTTTGAAAACATCTCCTGTAGGTCGTTGAAATTGTGCAAATTAGTAAAGAGAATCGTATGTTTCAATCCAGCTATCTTGTGGCGGATGAAGTTTTGTGTAAATTAGACTGATGAAGTGTATATATAACACAGGTTGACATGTTATATAAAATGGTGCAAACACAGTAAAAATAAATGTATACTTGTAAACACGCTATAGATTAATGGTTTAAGGTAAATGGGAGCATCCTTTGCACGTTTCCTACAATATCCCATCTCTATATACTCAAAACCGTAATATTAACTCCCGAGGCTTTTCTAGCTTTACGTATCTCCTATAATACTAAATTCTTTGTTACTGGTTGGTGTGAAATAAAAAATCAGTCTTCACATTATTTTCATTGTCATGTATATAACTTAGTCTTATGCTGTTTCATAATCAAATACATGCTAAAATGTTATAATAATAAATATACCAAAGCATTACTGGCATGCCCAGGTGCAGTGCTGACTTTTTCTTTTCTGTCTGTAATCGGTTCACTTAATTTGTCTATGTAGAAGTAATACCTTTATATTGAGATGTTTCTGAAATTAAACGTGTACATTCCCAGGATACACCATATTTGGAATTGGTATTGGTGTAATGCTCTTTGGCTACTGGAAACTTTTTAAGTGGAATAGAGAAAGGAGGTAAGAAAGCGTATGTATTATTCTTACGTAATTTTTATAATTCATATAAATAAGAACATTTAAAATTGTTTTTAAATGATTCTTCATGTTGCACTCATGGAGCCTATAGCAGGCAGGATAGAGTATGAGGCTGGGGTACACCCTGTATGGGATGCCATACAGCCAGGGGCATACACGATCACACATACAACTAAATAATATGGGTAATTTTTAGAGATGCCTGTTAGTCTGATTGCACATCTCTAGACTGTGGGAGGAAACCTACATGACTCGACACACTCAGAGTGGAGGTAGGATTCGAAACCTCAACCCTGGAGATATGAAGCAACAGTGCTAATCACTGAGCCACCCTAAAATTATTCATTAATGACATAATTTCCTGTATTATTTCCTTGGTGTCTGTTCTGCTGCAAGCACTCTAATTCAAAAAGAGAAGGACATACAGATAGCTTTGAAAAGGTGAATTATTTTGTGTTTCATCTGTTAAATCAATGGTGTTCTACTGTACTGTCCTCAGAGCTTGGTGTTATGTGGATGAAGTTGAAGCCACCTTACCATAGGGTGATGTCAGTGTAATGCAGTAATAAGCTGTGCATTGCAGGCGGCTACAGATTGAGGAGCTGGAGGCTAGAATAGCCCTCCTACCATTACTGCAGGCTGAGAATGACAGGAGGTGAGTCTCCTCCCATCTTTTTCACGCATTGGTATATTCCTGGCTTGCCAGTTCAGCCATCACATCATTATGCTGTTTGTAAATGCAGTGTTTAAAAAAAAACAAAAAAACACCTTTTTTATTTTTGCAATAAAGTTATTGGTCCTGAGCCGATTTTGATAATACACCTTAAGAAAACTGTAACAAAAGGTGTATTTTATTTCCCACAACACCTGTTTTATGTACTCCCAATGTACTCTGTAACACAAGAAAGAAATCTGAATAATGTTCACAGTGACAAAATCAGATGACAAAGTCAGATAATAGTCAAGTCAAAAATGCTGACAGGTATTCAAAGTGACATCCTTTAGCTTTCACACAGGCCTACAGGAGGTTCAGCTGAAAATGATCAAAATTGGTTCAGGATCAATGAAGCTACTGCAAAAATAAAAAGGTTTTAGCTTTTATTTACAATGCAGGGTGTATGTAGAACACTGCATAGTAGCAAGAGAATTAGTATTAGTTTAATTTAAGAAAGTAGAGTTTCTGAAATTGTCGTAAGGTATGGCTGCCACGTGTGTTTGAAAACTGATTGGAGCGTAAGCTGCTGTGAAAGTTTCTTGGGGCATAAATGTACACAGCATATTTTAATTTTATTTTATTGTTCTCTGGTTGCTGGTAAGCGGGAAGCAAACAGAGGACCCAGGATGGTGTAGATGGAGAGAACCATCCAAATCTCACAGTCTCCTGTGGGTCTTGCAAACATCTGTCAAATTAGTCAGAGCCTGGGTTGTTTAACCATGAAAGACTGCAGCGTAGCTCGGCTGAACTCATTACAACTGAGGCTTAGTACTGAACACATCTAGTAAGAGGAATAGGATGAAAATGCATCAAGCCTTCATTGTTTTACTGAAATTGGCTTTTTAATACTAGCTTTAAATTGTACTTTTTAAAGGGAAAGCTTTCTTGATTTTGAAAATCAGTATCACATCTTGGCTAATAAAACATTTAAAGGTTATCCATCGAAACATATGGGTCCCGCAAAGTTTTACATGGTTTTTGAAACTTTTTTTTTTTTTTTTTTTTTTTGGGCTGTTCAGTGAGTTTTACCTGAAATTTGTTCAGCTGTTTCTGCATTTGAGCCCCCTTATGTCTGTTTATCTACAGGACGCTACGGATGCTACGTGAGAATCTGGAGGAAGAAGCCAAAATCATGAGAGACGTCCCTGGTTGGAAGGTAAGCCCATCTTTGGTTTTGGCAGAAGTCTGGAATTCCCAAATATCCCCATGGGCTAATACACTGGTTCCCGATCCTGGTTCTGGAGCCCCCCTGTGGGTGCAGGTTTTCGTTCCAACCAATTCCTGCTTCTAAGTGAACCTTAACCTCCTGAAACCCGAGCATTAAAGTTTCGTGCATTTTTATTTTTCCATGATATTTGGAAAGCGTATGGGCCTAATAAATATAAATAATAAATAATTAATATAAAAATAATGTCTCCATTTGAGGATGGGGGGAGTCTCAGGAGGCTATCGTAATCATACTCATATTTCCATCATTGTACATTTACTGTGTCAGTCAGCACATTCTCAGCAGGGTTCGACTTTTAAACCTTCTTTTTTTGAAGGGTAAGACATTGTGAGGTGGCTTCTTAAGGTTTGTCACTCTTTCTTCTCTTTGTTGCTAATTATCACAAAAATGGTAACATACATTATCTCATTAGGCCCTAAAGAGCAGCAATGACAATGTGCGTTTCAACTTCTGTGATAATTAGCAACAAATGGAGGAATAAGAAGGAACATCAGTGTCTTATCCATTAAAAAAAAGTAAAACTCTTTAAAAGATAAACAAGACTGAGAATATGCTGCTGACAGTAAATGTACAATGATGGAAATATGAGCGTGATTAAATGATAGTTCACTTAAAAACAGGAATTGGTTGGAATGAAAACCTGCACTCACAGGGGGGCCCCAAGACCAGGATTGGGAACCACTGGGCTAATGTTAGTACTTGGTCTGGTGCACTAAGTTTTTCTGATGGTTCTGGTCTTAAAGGAATGCTTTCTGCGTGTTTGCTAGTGCTTATGGCTTGAAGTTTTGTAGGATAACAAGGTTAAAAAAAGGCCCCTCGTTCCTTCCTGATGGTGTTGTTGCGTGAGTTTGGATCTGTGCTCACCATGGACCTAGCAGTCTTGGAGCTGTAGGTCCATAGGGCAGGAGTTTGGTTACACACGTGGTAAAATTTAGTTTCATTGTAGGAAGTTTGTTCTGTTCAGCTTGTTTGAGGCTGAGACTCACCAAGTACAACCTGAAAAGTAGCTCCCAGCTGGCCCTAGATGACCACATGTGCATGAGAGGTCTGCTGCGTACCTATTCTGACTTTTGGTTTACATCCCAACAGGTGGGTGAGAATATGTTCCACACAGACCGCTGGGTAGAGCCCCTCTCTGATGAGCTCTTCAACCTTCGGCCACAGAAAGAGCTTTTGCATAAAAGGTTTGGGTTCCAGTGGTATGTGTAGGGCCTGCCCCAACCCTGTTGCATTCTCACTCTTCCAAGCACTGGAGGGCAGGAATTTGAAAACTTGTCTTGTAAATGTCAGTAATTATAATAAAATAACTTTCTTCTACGTCTCGGTGTTTTCTGCCTGGTTTTCTTCCTTCTGAAAATTGGTTGTGTGTGTGTGTGAGGGGCGGCCAGTAAATTGAGTGAGTTGAACTTCCATGCAGCTAACCAAATAAGAGAAGAGGACAAAGGTTCTGGAAGTTCTTCCACTCCACGGTTGTTATACAAGGGTGTCACTCTGCTCTTGGTACCTGTCTTTACTGATGTCTGAGCTGAAGGAGTTCCTGAATACCAGGTCCCCAACAGCCTGCCTTCTTGGTTTTATCAGTGGCTGATTTTTAACGCTCTTTGTGTCCAGATGTCACTCAGTTGAAGTGACCTTCTGTGCCGTGTTGAGAAGGGCAAGATCTGAGGACGTACCCAAAACTGCTCAGTAGAGTGTTAAGGTCTCTCTTCTGAAGGTCATGATGGATTTGCTGTTAAGTTGATGTACCACATAAACTGAAGATGCTTCATACAGTGAGGTAGCTGCAGTGTGTTTTGTTCCCTCTGCAATGTCCAGGCTGCTCTTACCATTTTGTACCACAAGGTGTCACTGTGAGGCAGCTGTGCGTATCCCTCTGTGGGATCTCCCGATTTAGAGCTTGTATGAGTGAGTATTTAACGGTTTCAAGTGTGGCTCAGACCACATCAGTTATCAGAGATGGTACAGTGGCATATATTCTACAACTCAGTACAGATACTTAAGGAAATAATATGACAGGTTGCTAAATGGTACTGTGACATTCCCAATACACTGGAAGCACTTGCTGGCTGTATTACTGTGTGTGGCAGATGCTAGGTAACATGGTGGTTAAGGAGCTGATCTCCATGGTCAAAAAGGAAATAGCCAAGCTGTTGTGGTGCAGCATCGGTGCCGCAGATCCTAGGCGGTAGTGTGAGATACAGAGATGCTATAGGGATTCCTGTCATTCCGTTGCCCAGGTGAGTCAGTCCATTACATTGATGGGCAGAATAATTTCATGTGGACCTGCTGGTGTAGAGTCAATCACTATAACTACAGATTTTCTTTGAACTTTCCTATTTAAGTGTTTGGGGGTTTGCCAGTCTGCTCTGCTGTTGGCCGGTACGTTTATTAATGACTTCTTTTTTTCTGCTACATTGGTTAACTGTGACTTCTGTGTCTACAACCCCCAACATTTTTTTTACGCATCTACCTCACAACATTTTTCACCCTGCAGTTGCCTCAGCCAATCACCAGACTTCCTCATGTTTCCTCGTTGCCCATTGGCTGGGGCAGCAGATATAAACACACTTGGAGCTGTCCTTTCCAAGCAGTGCGGCAGACAGCAGGATGGTACAGAGAGTGAGCGAGCTGTATTGATGAATGAGCCTCCCGAGTGCCTGTTGAATCTCCACGCTAGCTGTCCTCCCGCACTCTAAAGCACCTCTCCACAGCCTAACCACCTCCACGCGGTCACAGGATGAACCAAGGCGGTGCCGACCCAGACCCAGTGCCCAGTGAGCCTCTTCGGTACCTCAGGTATGGATCAGATGGGGGACTGGGGGCGGAGTCTTTGGTGATTGACACTTTGGAGAGTTAACACTGTTTAGTAAGTTGTGGTCGTTTGTCACTGTTGGCTGGTGTGTGGGAAGTACCACAAAATCCCTTTTCAGTGTCACAGGAATGGGAGATGAACCCAGTCTTTGAGCATCCTATCAACTGCGAGCATGATGCTGGTGGAAAAACCTAGCACTTACCCGGCGGCTTGGCGGAAACAGAAAGATGAATCATCTTCTGCATTAGGGGTCGACATCACTGGTTCAGGTGGAGAAAGGTGTGGGTCTGTCAGCGGGGGTCTAAAACAGAGTCATTGGGCCAGGGTGAAGAGTGGGCTGAAAAAGGGGCTCTGAGTGTCTATATGTGAGAGAGAGAGAGCGTTTTCTCTTCTCCATGGTAAGCAGTGGTCAAACTTGACTGTCTCTTGGCAACTGAAGAGACAGAGGATGGAAGGTAAAGTGGAGGAACAGGCAGACCCTCCCTGGTCCAGAGGAGACTTTTGTTGCTGCTAAATTAACAGAAAATTAGTATGGTAATTCCACTATAAGAGGGGTCTCCTGAAATACTCATTACCTTCCTATAAAAAAGTGACAGTATGATCCTGGCAATTACATGAAAATATACTTAATCGGTAAATATAGCAAACTTAGCATAGGTTCTGGGGGATATGGAGGGTTTGTGGGTACCACAGTCACCTCACATGTCCATGGTTCAGTCTGCTCTGTCTGTGGGCTTTGCAAGTAGTCCCTATGTTCATCTTTCCTGTAGACACTCCGCATTCTTTGTGCACCCCTAAAATGTCCAGTTAGGTGAACTGGCATCTTTAAAAATGCCCACTGTGTGTATGCTCAGTGATGGATGGGTGCCCCCTGCTTCCTGGGATAAGCTCCAGGATCAGGTTGGGGGATGGAAGGTGCAGACTCCTCATATAGTAGATGTGATGAGAGATGTGATTGCTGCTGGTTTCCTCTGTGTCATAGCCTAAAGCGGCTGTAACACTGATTACACACAACGCTGTGGTGCATCCTCATCCTCGTGGATGTTTGACCAGAAATCAATTGGTTGCTATTTTCGTTGTCTCACTCAGAGATGTGTTCCTGGGGAACGCTTTCATGTCTAAATGCCATCCAGTGCCCTTCTCCCTCAGGTGTGCCCCCCTCTCCTCCCCTAGGGTGTGTCACCTCATCACTGTGACAACACAGCACTCATGAATAGGCCCCAAGGAGAGTTATGTATGCAACAGTGTAGGGCTTCTCTGTAATTATTATTGTTAATCTTTGTGTTGATTTGAACTTGGAGCTTTATACTCCTCAGCCCTTTTTGTATGGGTGTGGTCATCCACCCATTAGACTACCTTGGCTATGACCATCCCATAATCCACCTAGCAGTGCTATTGCTTTGTCCCCAGTATACTGCAGGTTATCCCAACAGGGACAATGAGCACAGGCTCGTTGTCAGCAGACCGCAGCATTACGGTCCAATTTGGCAAAATAGCAGCCTTAGTCTGTAGTCTGGTCGCGCACTCTGATTAGCTACCTGATGGACCAGACGTGCATAGCTTCCAGTGATCCAGGGGAATTTATGCTGGAACCATATGACCTGTGATATGGTGAGGACCTACAGCAAAGTCTGCAGGCCTGCCAGCTTCAATATGATCCCTTCCTGTATTCTTAGTACACATAGAGCATAGCTGGACCAAGTTGTTACTGGCATTTGTAGTTGGTGATCTGCTGGCCATTCCACTGACAGGTTGTGTTGACTCCTTTATAATGTGAATCCAAGCCTGTCCTTGAGCACATATCAGTCCATGAATTCAAATCAGTCAGCAAGTTGCAGCTCTGCCCCACAAGACCCTTGCTGTACAGATCACCACAAGATCTACCCCACAAGACTCACGGTGTACAGACCACCACACAATCTGCCCCACAAGACCTGTGGTATACAGATCACTACACAATCTGCCCCACAAAACACATGGTGTACAGATCACCGCACAATCTGCCCCATAAGACACATGGCGTACATACCGCTTGCAGCAGGGGTGAAGCTTTCAGATTCAGTATGATCCAGTGCTCAGCAGGATGGAAACATGACTGGATCTGCTGACATTCAGGCACAGCGTAGTACACCCCATTAGTGACGGTCTAGCAATGCCTTTGATTGTGTAGACCACAACAAATTGTGGCAAGTTCTTAAAGAGATGGGAGTCCCAGACCATCTTATCTCTCT
>JAACJT020000036.1:11185054-11201238 GCA_009936485.2 Gymnarchus niloticus
GGAGTCACTGGAGAAGACGCTAATGTTGGGAAAGGTTGAAGGCAAAAGGAAGAGGGGACGGCAGAAGATGAGATAGATAGACAGCGTCGTGGAAGCAATGAACATGAGTTTGGGCAGGCTTCGAGAGGCGGTGGAGGACAGGGCGGGCTGGCGTGCTGTGGTCCATGGAGTCGCGAAGAGTCAGACACGACTGCGTGACTAAACAACAACAAAGCAATGATCCAGTGTTAGTGCCTTTGGTTGAGGTCACATGCTGGTGAAAGTTCAGTGGACCTTTCCTCGGTTGGCAGTGGTTATGGTGCCCATGATGACGAAGGCAGCCTTGGCATTCAGTCATCTGACTAGAACTTTTAGGTTGCAGTCGAAGTTGACCGGTTTACTGTTATAAATGTGGTTTCTTTCATCTGATTGCCATAAGCTTTGAAGACTTTGTTCAGAATAGACTTTTGAAAACATGAAATGAATAACAAGATTGATTTTTGGTTCGTGTTTTCAAATTTTCTTACTGCAATATTCATGGTCAGATCTGGGTGACAATAGAAAATGAATGGGACTATAATAAACAAGGAGAATTCAAAATCCAAAAATACCTATCCACTTGAAGCCTGACCCCCATCTCACCTTGCATCTTGAGGTAGTATACCCTGGTCACCACAGCAACCAGATCATCCAGACAAAACATTGAAAACATCTTTCTTTTGTGGGAGTATCGGTATTCTGGGAGTACACCTGCAACATAGATCAGTCCGATGGCTGTTTCTTCACTGGTATTAGTCATGACTTGGGTCTCATTGGGGCCATGCTCAAATTTCTGTAGGAGCACAATGAGCAATCCGTTTCCTGTGTAGAAGGCTCTTCATCATGTATATAATCATGACTGTGGAAGAAGAAAGAACACTGGATAATACAGAAACAGAAGAAAAATGCTGCAGGACAATGCTGAATACAATCATGAAACAACTAATGAAGAATAATCAGATAGTGTGGAAGAAGGTCTACTGTGTTTTCCAGTCTAAGAACAGAACCTTTTTGTCTTTATCACCTCCAGAGAGATAAGACAGGGAGTCAGCTGAGATTTTGAGAATGTTAAACAAGTAAAGTCCAGCTTTGGGTCATTTTTGCTAAAGGCTACTGAAAAAACAATGTTACATATGACTAACTTGGGAGACGTGTGTACAGTGATAGCAGGAGGGAGCAATACTGGATAGATTTACAAACATACAAGTGTCTCAGTTTTGTCTGGCATGCACAGATAAAGGAATGCAAAATCTACCCGTCATCAACAAGACTAATCTGCTGTCATAAGAGATGTCTTGGAAAGGTGGATTTCATTTACAATTCAGGCACTCAGTGGTGTTATGCAGCATCTTTGATGTTTTGGCATGGTGCGTTTGTGGTGTGAACAGAAATCAAGCCAGCCTGGAACCAGGGGGAAGTCCTCCCTAGGAGGACTCTTCTTGGAAGAGTTAAGGAGATTTCAGATGACTCAGCTTGTTCAAAGCAGCATCCCTGCCCACCGGTCTGTGCCAATCTATGGAGGAACATACAGGAAACCTGGTCAACCTCCCCAGCAATAAGAACAGTCAAATGGAAAAGCTGCCAGCTGTGTGCCCCAAGGAATGTGAAAACCAGCATCGTGTGCTACAAATATAGTCACGGCATTCTCAAGGGCCATGCCATCATTACCACAAACTGCCACTCGTGTCCATGGACACACACACACACACACACACACACGAATGGGACTATTGATTTTATCTCAGCTTTTGTATGTGCTAGTTGAATTTGTGATATCACGCATGTTTTGTGAGGCTCTTGACTGTAGGAAATGTAAATTGTCCTAGTTTAACTCAAAAATGAGCAGCACGACTTCACGGAGCACAGAGCACGGGGCCAAGAAACCAGTGGATGGGATGTATCCCACAAACTTCTCCTGCAAAATACAAAATTGTGGGAATTACTGAAGTGTTTACATATTACAAATGTGTGCATAACTTTCCTCCTACACACCATCTCACAAATGATGTAACAGTGTGTGCGTGTATCTGATTGATATGCAGTGATTTTAAGCGAGTCACTAACCTACACCATTTGCTCTGGGGGCCAGACTGTTAAAGGGAAAGACAAGCCCTTCCACAGTGGGCACAATCCTATTTCTTTTGAATCATATGCTCCCAAAATGGGTCCCTTCAAATGAAGACGACTACAGCCAGCCCCTTCCTTCTCTTGTTTCCTTCCTTATCGACAGTTAGTGTGTGATTTGTGGGTCACCACTGGTTCCTGTACTGAAGTGGACCTCGAAGGCAGACCTCTACGTTGCCACACATATCCCATTTTGATATTGTGCAGGATAATGAGGTGGAAACAATAAAGGAAGGGTAGGGGAGGTGTGTGCCATCTCCCGTATCACATCATTATGCATTCTTGGCCAGTGGTCTGTCATTAATTGTGTTTGTTTGCTCATTCGATAACCTCAGGTCTTCCTGTCAGATGAGCAAGAAGTTAATTCTCCCCAACGGCACAGAAAATGTCAGGAGAGACAATAATCAGCCAACAAGAATAATATGGTGCTGTGGGTTAGATATTGAGCTTCAAATCTGTACATTTATCATTCTTTCCTGAAAGAGGAAGGTACTGCTACTGTGTTCCATGTATCAGAGGTACTGCTAATGTTTTGCCTAAGAAATGTTAATCCATCAGTTTAAGGTGTCAGTGATTGGAACGTTGGTGCAGTGTACCAAAGCAACTCTGCCCGTATACAGTACATGGCTACAGTGTGTGTGTGATCAAAATGATCACTTCTGTGTTGGTTCCTTTAACTTTACTGTTTCCGAAATGCAGTCTTATTAAAGAAAAGAAAAATTAAATACTTCCTTGTGTTGTGGTCAAGAAGCTGGCAACCTTACAGAGAGACACCCAACTCTTGGGAGATTCTGCCAATCATGATAGCACCTACCCTCATAATGGATGGCACTCTGTTACTACAGAGTTGTTTTTTCAGTGCTGTGGTTCAATCCTCTGAAGGTGGGGGGTAGGTTTTTGATGGGTGTCTGAAAAAAAGCTCACTGGGCTGGAATGGGGCATATGTCTCCTCAGGGCCAATCCATTTGACATTTAGGAAAGATCAGCACAAATCCCCCCAGAGACAGCCCATCTTCCAGAGGATCATTATGTCAATAGCAGGTCTAAAGGCTCTTCTAGGCCATATAATTATTAGATTATCTGCTCTGTGGTTGGTAGATGTCCCTCTTTGTGATTGGTAGTTATCCTGTGCTGTGATTTGTAGATGTCTGGCATTGTGATTGGTAGATGTCCTGTGTTGTGATTGGTAGATATCCTGCATTGTGATTGGTGGGTGTTCTCTCTCTGTTGCACTATATATCTGTGGTGCCGAATTGCTGGCACTTGCCCCTCTGATACCACCAGTCCCCAGATGGGGCTGCCGGCGCAGTGATCCCTCACCTTGTTTCATTTTGCTGGGCACCCCCTACCACTGGCCAGCAGCTGTTGACAGCAGGAAGAGAACAGAGACCAGGAGCCAAAGACTCACCCTGTGCAAAAACAGACTAAAGCCCTTATTAAATATGTAGGTGTCTGTGGGGTCCCAGCTTGCATGCACACCTGGCTCTCTGGGACCCCTCTTCTAGGAGAGGTCATACAAACCAGGAGGTGACAGATGAAGGAAGTGAAGCCCAGCTTGTAACCTTTCTAACCACCTGCTGGCTACTTATTTACGTCAAATATAATTCACTGAGCAGCAGCCTGGCACGCGTGGCAGTGCCGCAACTTCAAACAGGTTTTTGTCAAAGCAGATACAACTGCCACCCATTCTCATTCTCTTTCTCTCCCTCTCCTCTCTATTTCTCCATGACCCTCTGTCCTCACGCTTACTTTTTTGTTCATTTAAAATTCCCTTTACTGACATGCCCTGACAGATTTATATTGCTGTAGCCCCCCAACCAGACACACAAAGGCACAATAACAATGACAAAATAACACCAATAAATGATCATACATTTTTACAACTCCCGGTCCCATTCAGCGAGGCACTCAGTTGAACTTCACTGAGGAGGACTGCTTGTTTATTGCAGCTGTGACTCACTTGCCCTTTGCCGGTTTCTTTTGTGCTTTCTCTCGTTTTGGCCCTCCTTGGTGGGGACGATGGGTTCTTTTGAAGTTTCTGTAAAGGTGGCATGGCCACACAATGGCCCTTCATGCTGCTTGAATTTTTACTATTATTGCCAAAGGAGTTATTACTGACCTTGCAAAACCTCCGGCCCCCTTGCCCAGCAGCAGCGATGGTCACACTCAGCAGGCTGGGGGTAGCCCTACTGCTCTGTTGGTTAATTGTCACCACAAATGTTACCATGAGTTGAAATCTGTTCATGACTTGCTGAAAGCCACTATTGACCTGTCAGCTGGTGGCCCCTGTTCTTAGTGCTGTGGTCACCTTGCATGTCCTTCATTGAGAAATCTCCATCCTACCTACAGAATAAATAAGACAAAATACTGTCATTAGTGATGGGACAAATAAGGCTTCAAAACCCATGGTGAGTGGGAGTATCCTGAACTAACCATTCAATGCTGGTGCCAAATGAGGCTTCAAAACCCAGCATTCATTAGTTAGTTCAGGATACACCCACCCACCGTGGGTTTTGAACCTTGTGATGTGGTCAATGCTTTTTATCTTGTACGAAGTAAATGTGAAACTGAACAGTGGATGGCAGAATAATTAATTGGGAAAGCTGCTTTCATCAACATAATCAATGTAAACCTGCTCAGTGATGGTAGGACAATCATCAGCAGGCCTCTCCTGGAGTCAAGGAACAATAGACTCAATCAAAATGTTATGATAGTAATCACTTAAAGATCATTTCCTGAAATCTGTGTCAAACCATGCCGGTGTTTAGTTTAGGACCTAGTGGTATTCAGGCTGGTACGATTTCTGATTCTCAAAGGGAGGCTGATTGGGTAGCGAGCGCGGGTGTGTAGCAAGCAGAGCCCATCTACTTCACCTGAGCACCTCCAGCAGGCACTGTGGTAGGCAGATTAAGGCTGAGCTCATTACCACAGTGTCAAAAGAAGAACAAAACAAAATGGAACTATTGTTGAACAAGCAGAATGTTTTGCTTCCAGGGTCAGACTGTTCTGACGTGTTATAGAAATTTGAAGAGGAGGAAGGCACCCATCAAAGCTGTTTTAAGCACTTGGTAAAAGGATTTGAAAAGCTTGGTTGGAGCATAAAGTATCTTTGAAGGGGGTCAAGTGATTTTTGAGGAGAGACATTCCAGCAGGATGGTTTGAGGGTGCTGGATGCTGCAAATTACTATGCAATTCACTACTACTTTTGTTATTAGATAGAGAGAGCTTTTCCTATTAATCTTCTCACTAAAAGATACAACAACAATTTCTTTTTAAAGAACAGCATTTACGTTCTCAAGCTGACCAACGCTTTAATGCTATCTGTATTCATGTCTGTTCTCTGTAATTGCTTGGACACGCTGAAATGTTTTGGTATAATACAGTTTACATTCAGTGGCACATCATTAGGTAAACCTGTCTAATTTGGGGTAGTGTCTGCTTCTGCCTACAGATCAGCCTGAACTCCTCAAAGTACGGACTAACCAAGCTCCTGGGAACTTTACTTATAGAGTCCACTTCATTGCATATCTGCAATTGTCTTCCTGTTGGTTTTAATGAGTCTGATCCTTCCTCTCTGACCAGTCTCACTCACCAGATGTTTTTGCCCTCAGAATTCCCACTGAATGAATCTTTTTTGTTCATTACACCATTCTCTGCAAACTCCTCAATACTGTCTGAAAATCCCAGGATGGCTGCTGATTCTGAGATGCCAGCACCACCACACCTGGCACCAACAAAGTCACTTAGATCACGTGTGTTTCCCATTCTATAGCTTTGATAAACAGTAACTGAAGCTTTTGGTCCTGTAGGCCTGCTGCATACTTGGAGTTGCAGACACTGTTTGTCAGAGCGGAGCTGTTGGCATTAATGAACAGGCATGTGTAATAAATGGTTGCTGAGTGTATATTCTTTTGAAAGTCATTCTATTGCATGACAGATGTGAACTTGGTCACCCTCTCATTAATCGTATCAGTAGCCTTAAATAGTCAATATTGCCCCTGTGGTGCTATTGGGGCTCCTGGCCACTAGGTGGTCTGCAGATGACCTCCAGGACAGACTCACCTGGACAGATTATTTGTGGCTAAATCAATGAAAAGGCATTCTTAGGACCTGTCTGGGGAGTGGGGAGGTGGTTCTCCCATGGGGGTGACGTTTGGCAATGATCTCAGCTATGCCATAATGAGAGCCAGATGGCTTGGCTCACACATGCCCTGGAAGAGCAACACCTATAGGGAGCAGTGAGGCAGGACTCTACCTGCACACGCAAAGAAGGTGCTCAATGCATGATACAAATACCCTCATCTAATTATGACCTTACCATCGGCTGCTGCAGTGTCATTATTACCACGGGTTATGAAATATGTCATGAGAGACATCATATAAATTTGATTTATTGTTAATAATGAAAATGGATTAGGATCACCCGCTGTCTGAAAGCCACGCTACACGTTTGGCATTTGGTCTGTAGAGGAACATGGGGTCCTTCTTGACTTTATCACGTGATCAGCCACATTTAATTCGCTTTCATCATGGATGTTTCTGTGTTCATCTGTGCTCATCTCCATGCAGGTTCTCAGCCACTGTGCTGGCAGGGTATCTGTAGGCTGAAATAAATTAGTTAATTATCAGCAATGTCATTTATAATCTGCGTTGCTACTTCACCCCCTGGTTTTAAGGTCTCTCAGGCCCCTAAAATCAATAATGCCCACCCTCAACCATGGCCATTGTGAATTGACGCTCATTCGTTTTCTCTTGTCTCAGTGACAGTAATGACCTGCTGCCTCTTCAGCTTTCATCTGACAGCCAGATTCGGAGCTCCTGTTAACCCCTTTGTTCCCAGCTGACAGGGCTTAAACTTGCTGTTTCTGTGCACCATTCCACCTTAATTACCTCTCTCAAACAGCAGGATTTTTTTCCCGGGCAACCTGATGGTGGCACCCAACATCAGGGGAAAGCCAGCAACTTCCGACAGTAAGACACGCAGTTTAATGTATTCATGACTGCAAAGGCAAGCTGCTCAGACCAGCCTGTACCTCCTACAGGCTGTTTAATGCGTGAAGAATAATTGTGTCTTGCAATCTATAATCTTGTGATTTGCATGATTTCAATCATTTGCTTATGAATTGAAGTGTCTACTTGTAGGACAGTTGTGAATGGACACAACCTGAGAGGTGGCACAGTCTGCTCTGATCATGGGACAAAAGGACTTGCTAATGTGGGGCCCTCTGCTCTTACCTGGGATTGTACTCTGAAATTATCACTGTGGCTTTTTGTATATGGCCAAAGGAGCCTTATGGGTAACTGCAGTGAGCGCTAATAGGCATCAGATGCCTTTATTAATCAATGATATTAAAGGTGAAAATGTGTGTGTGTGTCTTTTTTCAGTTACTGGTCTCACTGCAGCATTGAAAGACTGCCTTCCCAGAATGCCTTGAGGGATGGAGAGACCAGCACACCGGACAGCATCCTCATTTGTCTGTCCACTGAGCGGAATAACTGGACGAGTTGCAGAGAAAATAGGGTTGCCATGGGGATCCAGATTTAGTAGCCATTTACTCAGTTGATGACAAGATGTTACAGAGGCGAGGAGCTCCAGTAGCTCTGCTTTTTTAGGGGCCATGTGGAAATTAGGGTTTGACTGTAAACATCAGAAAGCTAAAAGCAGAATCTATGAACCTGTAGTCATCTGGTTCATTAAAAAAATGTTTGTGGTCATTCACTGGAAACTTAGCTTAGCAGAACGTATACCTAAATTGGCTGCTTGACTATGTTTATGAAATATTATTTGCCTCACTTCTACATTGCTTTGGACAAGAGTGTCTGCTAATCAGAAAAATGTAAACGTAAATATTGGCCAATGGTCATCATTGTGTTGATGTCTCCTTGTGTTGGTGGACTGTTCATGGCAGATGGGTCAGCATGGGGTGATGTTCTGATTCATTTGGTGTGGAGAGGACTGGGTATGTTTCTTCTCAATCTCACCCCTTAACCAGAGTGATTGAATGACTTGTCATTTGACCCAACCAAGCAAAAATCAACTGCTCAGTCCAGGCATTGCGGGAAAAATTAAGGAAGCCATTGGGGAGACTTATTTCTTCAGCTCCTACCTGTCATTCACTTCACTGCCACTCCAGTGCCCTTGTATGAAAGACAACCAGTCCCTCCCTCCAACAGAATTACTTATTCCTGGCTAGCTGGAATAATCATTGAATTATATGGCCCTACACGGAAATGCTTTGACATACAGTGTACATGTATTCTACTTCACAATGGCCAGAGTCTGCCCCTTAGTGGTGAGAGGTCTGTACTACGTATTATCATTTCTATCCCAAATCCTCCTGGGTTGGTGGTGCTGACTTTCACATGCAATACAGTCTTTTTTGTTAAAATCTGTGGTTAACTTATCATGTAGTTAAACCTGAATTCTGATTGGAGAAAACTGAAAGCTTGCCATCGGGATTTAAATATCTACAAATCCTGAAATCAGGCTTTCAGTTTTCCCCAGCCAGAATTCAGATTTAACTATAGGATATATTAAACCTACTTTCTGAAATATTCTTCTGAACTCAATAACCCCCCAGCTGTCCGTAGTCCCTACCCGCTGTTTACACGTGCCCATAGAAAATACACATAATCTGCAGAAACAGAAAATTAAGACCTAGCTGGTTGTGCATGGGATACATTGTGGGCATTGATTGAAGTATATTCTTTTTGTTCTTCTTGCAGTCAAAACACCATGCGTATGTTAACACCTGGCTACAGCATCCAGAAATTTGATTTTATAAAGCCGGTGTTTTTAGTCTTAGCAGACCAGGAATAATTTTGTCATATTTTAATTGAGTAAATCCTAAATCCATTTCACCTCTTACACAGGTTCCAGATATCTGCAACCTTCTTTTCATATACATTCATATTCTTTTCCATATTACAATTTGTGATGGATGTATGCACTCATTGGAAATACAGGAAATCTTTCCATATGTCTGGTAAACCTTTTATATTTTTCTTTTACTTTCTGGTTGTTGATTTCCTCTGGGAAATCTAGCGTGAAGAACTTCGTGACAGTTGCCTTATGAAAGTGTGCCATGTTAAATAGAAATCTGACTGAGCGCCGCTGTATCTGTCTCTCCATGGCAGTAAGGCAGAAGCTGCCGCCATCGAGGCGGAGCTGTTAAATGACTACAGGTTTGGATGGCAGCAGCTCATTGAGACCTGGGGTCATGCCTGTGCTATCGCCATTGCCAAGGTAACACTTGCTCCTGAGCTCCTTTAGTTTATTCTGTTTCACATTTTATCCACAGCATCTGCACATTCTGAACTGTTAGTGTTCTGGCAACACAGAGCAACCCAGCACTGTAGTAGACCGTATCCTCGGTACGGGTCCATCCATCTTTCAGAATAGCTTAGCAGGTATTGGGTCACAATGAGCCCATAGCTGACCCCAGGAAGTACAGGGCCTGAGACCACAGGACACCCTAGATGGGATATCAGCCCATTGCAGGGCAGACAGACACATATTATGGGCAATTTAGGGACTCCAGTTTACCTAATGACATGAAGACTGCTGGAGGAAACCAGAATACACTGAGAAATTGTACTCAAACACCAGAAGAGGTTGTGAACTTAGCACACACAGAGCTAGGGCACAGAACCGAAACCCCAACACTGGAAGTGTAAACTCAGCCACCATAACACTCAGAACAATAGTATGTTGGTATAATAAACCCATAAACCATGTTCTGTATTTTGGGACGGTCCCTCATTCCATGGTCTTTCCATTCATTGCATCTGGACCAGCCATGGCTCCATTCAACAAATGTTAGACTGGCTCTCGGGGGACTCCTGGTATCACTGGTCTGCTTTAATAATAATAATAATCATCAGTACTTTATTAATCCCCATAGGGAAATTATTTTCATGCTTTCAATACACAGGCAACCAGTGTCCAGCACCCCTGGACCAATTCAGGTTAAGGGTCTTGCTCAAGCGCCCAATGGTGATATGAACACTTGCTAGCTGTAGGATATGAACCTGCAACCTTTTGATCACAGACCCAGACACCTAACCCACAGAGCTACACCACCACCTTATTTGGCTTTATCTTTGTCATTAACCCAATTTAAACTTGCTGTGGGATGTTTCACATGGATGGAATCAATTTACCTTTTAAAATTAATGTTCCCATAAACAGCTTAAAATCACAGACATGACCTTTGTCTTCAATGAGAGACAGTGTGTGGGATTGTTGGTAAAATGATTTTCATGTTGTATCTTCAGTATTAGTAGTTCAGGCCACAAGGTGACCTCTGACCTTTCTTTTGGGGTCTTTCCCACATGCTTTCTCTGACCTGCAGGCCTTCCCAGTGAGCTCACTCTGTAAGAAGCAGCCCACTGTACTGGTAGTCTGCGGTCCAGAACAGAACGGAGCCGTTGGTCTGGTCTGCGCTCGTCACCTGCACATGTTTGTGAGGAGGGTTCCACCTGTTCTGCAGTTCTTCCCTTGCATTGGTTAAACAACACAGAGACTCGTGGACTTTCAGCTCAAAGGAAGGTCCTTAGAGGGGCCTCCAGTGTTAAAACGTGTTGTTTGTTGATCAGCACATGCTCATGCTCAATTATCAAACTGGACATATCACAATATGTTACCATGGTGCTGAAACTTTGGGTGTTCCCTTTGACGACCAGGAGTACGAGCCCACCATCTTCTACCCAAAGCGCTCCTCACACCCTCTGCATCAGGATTTCACTGTGCAGTGTGAAAAGATGGACATCCCCTTCCTATCCTACCTTCCCACAGAGGTAAGAGGTCAAGAGGGAACTCCTGCCCACTGCAGTGCTTCCTTGGGAATGACTGACAGGTTGACCACACCCCCATGTGCACGCCTACAACCTAATGAGCCTGATCAACAGACAAAGACAGTATACAGACACTACAGTTTATGGCAGCAGGTGGTATACCCGGAAGGCTAACAGGATCCATGAACCACAGGCATCGCTTCAGGTCCGGGAAGTTTCAAGTACATTTTTAAAATTGTTAGAATGAGGCAATAATGGGAGTGTTCTCTTGGTGGTCAGGTGCAGCTCATCAACGATGCCTACAACCTGGTGGTCGATGCCATCCTGGGACCAGAGACAGAACTTTCCACCATTAAGGAGCCCTATGGCAGCATCTTACTGACCCTCAAGCAGGTCAAGATCCCAACGGCCAGTGTTGACATCCCTTCAGGTAGTCTCTGAGATGAAGCTCAGTTTTGTTGTTCCACTTCCTGAATTTCAAATATCGCTATGCTTCAAAGCCTTATTCCTAAATTGCTAACTAACTTGTCCATTTCTGTGAAAAAATTAAACTTCAGTTTGACTCATCTGTGAAAAGCCTGGCTGATCTATTTTTGCCAACATTTTTTCTGAGGTCCTCATTTCTCACAGGCTTCACGCTTGTCTGTCAGTGAATACTGTATGCTTTACATACAAGTACAAAGTATGTGCATTCATAAGCACACTAGTGCACACACACACCTGAGAATGATACTGTGTTTGTGCATCAGGGTGGGACGTGGAGGAGGCCAGTGCTGACGGACTGAAGCCAGAGGTCCTCATCTCGCTAACAGCACCCAAGAAGTGTGCTACTAACTTCACTGGAAAACACTACCTGGCTGGCCGCTTTCTACCCTATGACATCCAGAAGAAATACGAGATCAATTTACCCCAGTATCCTGGCACAGACTGCTTTATACAGCTGTAACACACACACACACACACACACACACACACACACACACACACACACACACACACACACACACACACGAAAAACTGCTCTCTTTTATTCACAGGCATTCATTTTTGTCATACATGGTTCTTGTAGCATTTCTGAATTGGGAAGCCAAGCAAGAGTTTGCTTTTAAACAAAAAACAAATATAATATTCAGAAGCTGGTTTGAATGATCTGCAAGAAGGTTTGAAGTTGTGGAAGTGCATATCAAAAGTAACAGTTTGATTTTTATTTTGTTTGCTTGGAGGAGAAAAGCATTTCTTTACTGCAAAATAGATTGAATGTTCTGGACAACCAATGAATACTTTTAGACAAACTTAGTGTAATTAAATCTAGACTAATATTTAATACTGCCTATTTTAATGTACATAGCAGACACAAACTATAACATCACCCAACCATAATCTGCCTATCTTCGTTGTTTTTTTTTTTGTACAGAATTGTACTGTTTGCTGGCCTTATTTGGTTCAAAAAGTTTATAGGGCTTTTCATTTAATAAATCATATTTCCCCAACAGTGCAGATTGGTGGCTCAAATCTTCCTCTAATTTCAGGACAACAACAATTAACAAAACAATCTACCATCCAGGAAATGTTACATCAAGCACATATTTTCATCTGCTACAATAACTTCGGGGGGGGGGGCATGGTGGCTTGCACCTCCAGGGTTGATGGTTTGAATCCTGCCTTTGCTCTGTATTCTCCCCATGCTTCATGGGTTTCTGCCGGGTAGTCAACTCTAGTCATTTTCATTTATATAACACATTTAATAAACAATATCTGTTTTGCCAAAGAGCTGTACTACAGAACAGCACACTTATAAAATAAATTAAAACAGAAACACTGAACATAATTTTATTTATATAGCGCCTTTAACAAGAAGCACTGTCACAAAGCGCTTTATATAGTCCTGGACCCAGAGAGTAAGCCAATGGTGACAGTGGCAAGGAAAAAGTTCTTTAGAACGAAGAAACCTTGGGAGGAACCGGACTCAAGAGGGAAGCCCATCCTTCTCAGGCCAGCACCAGGCAGGACAAATTAATTAATACAAATCAGAATAGATACAAGAAGAAATCCTGTAACAATCAGGAGGACAACAGGGTCTTGGAGGTTGCAGTCTAGTGATCAGAGCAGACTCAGTGGCTCAGAAGGCAGCAAGCTGGTCAGACAGGACAGCTGAACTGGAGAGAGGGCGCGGTAGGCCAGCAGACGATACGAGGATCTCTTTAATCCGAACCTCCAAGGGAAGCACCCCATAAGGGGGGGAAAGAGAATGTGTATGAGCAGAGCAGCAATTTAAGGTGGCAGAATAATGGGAAATAAAATAATAAACAAAGTAGCAAGGGCCCCGGCATGACTATATATGCCAGCATAACTATGAGGGACAGACTAATGAGGAGACAGGCATGAGGAATCCTTGAATGCCAGCACTCCAATAACACACAGAACATGCAAAGCAGGAGTGCCAACACTGACAGAACAGTTCATCCAAAGTCAATGGCACTGATCTACACCTTAGCTTATAGCCTATAGTAGGGGAGTGAGTAGCTACCTAAGGTCTCTGTAAGCTAGAGTGAAGAGGTATGTTTTAAGCCTAGACTTAATGATAGAGAGTGAGCCAGAGTCGGGTACTGCACCTGGAAGACCATTCTACAGCTGCAGAGCTCTGGAGGGAAATGCTGTGCAGGCTAATGTCGCTTTTTTCACTCTTGAAACTAATAAATAACCTGCCCCCTGAGAGCGAAGCAACTGGGGGTGGGGGGGCATGGGGGGGAAGGAACCAAAAAATCAGACAAATATTCTGGAGCCAAACCATGCAAGGCCTTAAAGGTAAGTATTAGTACTTTAAAGTCAGTGCGAGCCGTAACAGGAAGCCAATGTAAAGATGACAATACAGGACTAATATGATCGAACTTCCAAGTTCCAATTAGCACTCTTGCTGCAGCATTTTGCACTAACTAGAGTCTATGTAACAACCCTGAGTTACGTCCAGAAAACAGAGCATTACAATAATTCAATCTGGAGCTGATAAAAGCATGAGTTAGGTTCTCAGCATCATTGAAGGACAATATTTTCCAAACCTTGGCTATATTCCTCAGATGGAAAAAAGCTGTTTTAGTGATATTCCTAATGTGAGCATTAAAGGACAGGTCTGGGTAAACTAAGACACCAAGATTTCTAACCAATGTCCTTGGTTTAAGTGAGCATCCATTAAATTTTACATCAATCTGTTCTTGAAGCACTCTAGGACCAAGCAGCATTACTTCTGTTTTATCATGATTTAGGAGCAAGAAATTTCTGGCCATCCAGCTCCTAATATCTAATACACAATCCTCAATCTTTGACAGATGAGGCAATTTACCAGGTTCAACTGATATGTATAGTTGTGTGTCATCAGCATAGGAGTGGAAATCAATACTATATTTTCTAATTATGTCACCAAGTGGCAGCATGTACAGGGTGAACAGCAGTGGACCCAACATAGATCCTTGTGGAACACCATATCTAACTCTAGGATGATCAGAGGATTCATTGTTGACATGAACAAACTGCTAGTGGTCAGTGAGATAGCACCATAGCCAGGACAAGGCCTGCCCTGTAATACCAACTAGGAATTCTAGTCAGTCTAAGAGAATGTCATGGTCAATAGTATCAAATGCTGCGCTAAGATCTAAGAGCACCAGCAAAAAAAGACATCCACAGTCAGAGGCCATGAGTAGATCATGTTACTTTCACTAATGCAGTTTCAGTAATGTGATATTGTCTAAACCCAGACTGAAATACTTCATTTATGCCATTTGTCAGTAGGAATGAGTACAATTGTTTTGCTACTATTTTCTCCAAGATTTTAGAGAAGAAGGAAAGGTTTGAGATAGGCCTATAATTTGCTAAGTCACTGTGATCAAGCTTAGGTTTCTTGAGAGCAGGCTTGACAACAGCTATTTTTAGTGATTTTGGTACATAACCAAGACTTACTGATGAGTTAATCAAGTTTAAGTTACTACTAATAGAAGGAGAAATGTCTTTTACAAGCCTTGTAGGAAAAAAGCGACATTGGCCTGCATAGCATTCTCCTCCAGAGCTCCGCAGCTGTGGAATGGTCTTCCAGCTGCAGTGCGGGACTCTGGCTCCCTCTCTATCATTAAGTCTAGGCTTAAAACGCACCTCTTTACTCTAGCTTAGAGACCTTAGGTAGCTACTCACTCCCCTACTATAGGCTATAAGCTGAGATATATATCAGTGCCATTGACCATTTTTCATAATAATTCACTTTCGGCTGCTCTCATCAGGGGTCGCCACAGCTGACCAATAGTCTCCATCTTCTCGTGTCCTCCGTGTCCCACTCTGTCACACTAAAGACTGGAAAATTGATGGATAGACAAAAACTTCATAGCCCAAAACTATTTTGTAAAGCAATACATTTGTAACATGCAGAGAGTCCTAACAGTACAATTTATTGTTCCAACAACTATCGCCGGTGAGCAAAAAAAAACGAGTACAACGAAATTAAGTGCAGTCCCTGTGTCAGAGAGGTATGTACATGAAAATAAATAAGGAGAAATATATAAATAAGGAAATATAAAATATGGGAGCTAGTAGAGGAGGAGGAGAGTGAGAGCAGAGCCAAGGATCAGATGGTGGAAGTTGGAAAATCAAGACTGTAAGGTGGTGTTTAGGGAGGAGTTAAGACAGGCACTGGGTGGCAGTGACTTCGCAGATAGCTGGGCAACTACTGCAGAAGTGGTAGAGGAGTCAGCTAGAAAGGTGCTTGGTGTGACATCTGGTCAGAAGAAGGAGGACAAGGAAACCTGGTGGTGGAATGAAGAAGTACAGGAGAGTATACAGAGGAAGAGGTTGGCGAAGAAGAAGTGGGAAAGTCAGAGAGATAAAGTAGACAGGACTACAAGGAGATGAGGCGTAAGGTGAAGAGAGAGGTGGTGAAGGCTAAAAATAAGGCGTATGGCAAGTTGTATGAGAGGCTGGACACTAAGGAGGGAGAAAAGGCACAGGACCGATTGGCTAGGCAGAGGGACCAAGCTGGGAAAGATGTGCAGCAAGTTAGAGTGATAAAGGATAATGATGGAAATGTACTCACAAGTGAGGAGAGTGTGTTGAGAAGATGGAAGGAGTACTTTGAGAGGCTGATGAATGAAGAGAATGAGAGAGAAGGTTGGATGATGCAGGGATAGTGAGTCAGGAAGTGCAACAGATTAGCAAGGAGGAAGTAAGGACAGCTATGAAGAGGATGAAGAATGGAAAGGCTGTTGGTC
>JAACJT020000036.1:11211345-11264285 GCA_009936485.2 Gymnarchus niloticus
GCTGCGACCAGGGCTTGTTTGTACTTTAAAATACTCTCTTTCCATGCTATTTTGAAAACCTCCAAGTTTGATGAGCGAATATGCCTTTTTAGTGTCTTCTACCCCAACACTGTATATTGTATTTTGGACAAAGGCATTGCTAAATAAATAAACGTAAATATATGAATATACAAGCATAATGCTGCTGTAAATTTCGTTTGTGGACCTTAGAAATTGTTAAAAGTGTTGTTTTTGCTGGGATTCACTTTTCCCTCTTTTCTAAGGTAAATATGTATACATTTTGAGTCTGATTACCTTTTCAAAAACATTTCGGTCGAGGTTTACCATTTTAGAGAGATTGTTTCTGAGGGGTATTGCACAATAACAGGTACTGATTGAGGATGTTGAGAAGGTGGTTGTGGTCAGAAGCCTCATTCTGCTCTTGAGAAATTAATCTAGACAGCTTTTCTATAAAAAAAAAACAATTTATAACTAAATCTATAACCTGCTGAGCAAGAAGAGGACAATAAATGATTCATGCATATTATCATTTTCTTACAAGCAATAGTTCTTTTTGATTTGATTAATTTGTAATGGGCTAATTCAATATATTGCTATTTCACAGGTGTACAGTGAAATCACCCTCTTTATATGGCCTCTTGGTGTTTAATTATCAAATGAGACAACACAAATGCATGGTGCAAGGCAGGGATAGCACAAAATGCACCACAGTACAGAAAGGAGGGCTGTCACATAGTGGAGTAGAATACAGGCATTTAGGTCAGACCATATTACAACAGCATAGTAAATCAGACTGGGCAAAGATACAAAACAATAAGAAACGATGCAAGGGAATAGTTGTTTTGGGGAATGTTGGAAAAGAATTCAAGTAATATTATTAAATGTAGAGTAACTGGTGCTGTCGGTTTGTAATTCCATGCTCAAAAAATTACTGGTGTGTGTGGTTTAGTACCCCAAAAGTCTGGGGATTGAAGCTGTTTCTACAACTCCAAATCAGAAAAAGTTGGGACAGTATGGAAAATGCAAATAAAAAATGCAGTGATTCTTAAATTTACTTTGATTTTTATTTCATTGCAGAGAGTATAAACCCAAGATATTTCATGTTTTGTCTGCTCAACTTCATTTCATTTGTTAATACACATCCATTCCTGCATTTCAGGCCTGCGACACATTCCAAAAAAAGTTGGGATGGGGGCAATTTAAGGCTAGTAATGAGGTAAAAAAAAATTTTATAATGATGTGATTTCAAACAGGTGATGTCAACAGATGATTGTAATTGGTACAAAAGCAGTATCTACGAAAGGCTGAGTTTTTGAGGAGTAAAGATGGGCAGTGGATCTCCAGTTTGTCAACAAATATGTGAGAAAAGCATTGAAATGTTTCAAAACAATGTTTCTCAATGAAAGATTGGAAGAGATTTGTATATCTCTCCCTCTACAGTGCATAATATCATTAAATGATTCAAGGAATCTGGAGTAATTTCAGTGTGTAAAGGGCAAGGGCACAAGCCTAAGCTGAATACCCGTGATCTCTGATCCCTCAGACGGCACTGCATCAAGAATCGTCATTCATCAATGGCTGATACAACCGCATGGACAAGGGATTACTTTGGCAAACCTTAGTCAAGCACTATAGTATAGAGTTACTTTCACAAATGAAACTTAAAACTTTACTGTGCAAAAAAAGCCTTATGTTAACCATGTCCAGAAGCAGCATCAACTTCTCTGGGTTCGGAGGCACCTGGGATGGACCATCATACAGTGGAAATGTGTATTGTGGTCAGATGAATCAGTATTCCAAATCTTTTTCGGAAGAAATGGACGCCGTGTGCTCCGGACCAAAGACGAAAAGGACCACCCAGACTGTTATCAGCAACAAGTCCAAAAGCTAGGGTCTGTCATGGTATGGGGTTGTATCAGTGCCCTTGGCAAAGGTAATTTATACTTCTGTGATGGCAGCATTAATGCAGAAAAGTACATTGAGATTTTAGAGCAACATATGCTGCCTTCAAGATGACATCTTTTCCAGGGATGTCCATGCATTTTCCATACCATCCCAACTTTTTCTGATTTGGGGTTGTATGTCTGGTGGTAATGGACTGAAGAATGCCCACCTCAACTTGTATTAGTGCTGCAGTGAGGGGTTGAAAACACACCGTGGGCTCAAATCCACAGTCAGATGGGAATTTCTGGAGCGAGTGGGAGGTCAGTAGGAACACCACAAAGACACTGGATTGAGACTGAAGATTGTTGTAGATAAGAAAGATGTAGCAGAAAGCTACTCAGACACAAACAATCCCTCGGTTTGTCTGACGTTGAAAGACCCAAAACACCCAATGACTCTGGGATACATCACTGAAGATGTATCTGAGTGCATTATATCTTACATATCGTATTTTACCAATATCTGAACCTCTAAGCGAGCCGTATTATTATGAATGTACTTCTTTCAGTGATAAAAAATAAGCGTCGTAGTTAAACAAAAACTAGAAAACGCTACAGACCGGTTTCCTATGCGGGTAACTTAATCGTCCTTGCGCCATCTTCTGGTAGTTTTGAAGAAGGAATTTTATTAGACAGAATCCAGTTTTATTGTATTTCTTTTAATTGATGCATAATAAAGATTTCGAGAAAAAAAATATTCATGTAGTTTTAGATATAACAACAATATTCTTAAATAAGGTCACTTTCTATGCGATGATGAAAAAATATATAATACTGCTGTGATTAATCTGTCTAGTCTTCGATCCTGCTTGTTAGGCGTTCACAATGACTGTCTGACTGATAGTTTTCTATTTCCGGAATAGGGTATATTATCATTCATACACCATGAGAAGAATACCGTAATTATCAAACAGAATAACTGGAGCCTGTTATTGTTTTACTCTGGGCTAAATGTAAAAAAGGTGTCCAGTTGGAGCCATCTTCTTTTCTAACCCTTGTTTCCGGGTGTGCACGTGAGTGCATAAACATCTCGATTTCTACTTTGTTAAAAGTGATTTTCACCAAATACATACAAGGCCACGGGTATATTATCGTTTTTAATTAGAATTCTCCCGGTGTTTATCTGTTTCGTCAACTTCCCCCTCAATTTTTAAGAGAATTGGGTGCCGCAGAAAGATTCACCGCACAACACTATAAAGATGATCTTTTTCTTAAGGGAGCATAACATCCTAAATATAGCTGCCATGCAAGCTTCGAAGAGACTACTAGCGTGCAATGCTCTTTCCAGCTTGAAATGCAGCAGCACAGATGGGAAGATCGAGCACGGTGCATCTAAATATAACCGGGGTGCTCGGGCCGAGTTAGACCTCCGGCTGCCTACCCACGCAGGGCTTTGCGGCTTCGTCTTCATTACCCCAGTTTTCCATTCGACCGCCGCGGCTCGCAGGCTACCGGTGTTCGCATGGCCTGGTAGTCTTCTCCAGTCTGTTACTGTTTCTTGTAACTCTTTTTGGGGTAAAGGATTTCACCGCACCTGCTGTAAAAAATAAAACTTGCACTTGCCGCAACAGTTGCGTAACTCGGAAAAGTATGCATATGAAACGAATTCACTTCAAAGCTGATGCCCCAACGTTGAAAAATGAGGAGCTCATTAATTGTATATCAATGACGATTATGCTTTTATTAAATAAAATACATCCATGTCAGCTGCGAAACTGATCATTTAGAGGCGCGTATGTACGAAGCATTTTGATTTAGGCCTACCAATTTATAACGGTTATTTACTCTAAATCACCAGAAGCGCATTAATGATTTGGATAAAGGATCTGCGACCCATGCTGGATAAACTGTTATGGACGAGCTACGGATAATGTTTACTGCACACAGCATGTAACGCCCAAGCATACGGATAGTTTCCCGTCGTTGTCGTTTAAACCAACTGCTTTACTTAATTGGAGCAGCAGAGGGCGGTATGTGTCACGGAATTGTTTGCTCACCATGCTCTACTTAGGAATTTACCCGCAGTATCAGAGAGTTTGTAGTAACTATACCTTTGCTTAGATATACTCACCTACCAGGAATGATAAAAATGCATCTTTAATATTTCGTAACATTTTTTGATTTGATATGATTAGATATGATTTTTTTAAAAACATGGGAAGGGGAACTGTGAATTTGTAAGGATTAGGGTTGCATTTCAAATGAACTGTAACCAAAACACCTTGACTATAAACCTATTCAGATAACAGTTTACTGTTACTGACCTTTTAAGTACATCTCTAGCAAATTTATTATTTTCATTTTGTTGCATTTTATTTATTGAGCAAACGCATTTGTCTAATGGCGAATGCAGCACAAGCAGATAGCTTTTTGAAATATGAATATTAACCCAGTATATGGAGGAGACATTTCCATTTTTTTAATATGGGTAAACTGTAAAAAAAAAGCTGCTTCCACTTTGAGGCACATTGCTTTGGTGAGGCTTGTTTACGAGTTCTCCTGGTATACACCAGGATCCATGCCTACACATCCTGCATTGAATTATTTTAAGACTGACATTCACCAGACACATACAAAGCAAATAAATACTCGTTAAGGTCAGTATAGAGTCAAAGGCACATACATCCTAGTCAACGTCATCTTTCATTTTTTAATGTTTGAATTAAACATGTAAATATCTGTCATCATAGAGTAATGAAGCTTGTAAATGTGTTTTAAAGAGCAGGTGTGGCTGTTGGAAGCAATAAAAGGGATTGTCTGTAACTAGGTGGAGTGGGGAGCAGGGGGCTGGTGCCTGAGGCTCAGTTGGCTGACTGCCATCTAAGAATGGACATACTCCAGATAGAGGCTTCCCAGCTTCCAACAGTCAGTTCACAGCTTCTGCAGCGCCCTCTAAAGTAGGCTCCGTCCAGTAGGTGGCACTGCACAACCCCTCCATGGGGGGGATGGGGTGTTTTCATTCTTGCTGGCCTTTGTGAAACCTCGTCCCTTTTCTGCCTACCTTGAGCTGCCATTTGCAACTCTTTGAAGGGCCCTACATAAACCCCAGCAGTGCCCAATTTAGGAAGGCCCAGTTGTCTTGGAAACTAGCCATATTCTGTCCCCTGTCTCTCCTCTCAGGCATGAGGAAGGTGCAGGATGGAGATGTCAGTGTTACTAGTATTTCCCAGTTCATCCCAGGAGGTGCACGTCTCTCCCGGCCACGTGTCCATGTGTTTCTGTGAGTGCTTGTCGCCTCACAGAGGGTGCCGGGCAGTTCCGGTCAGGTCACATTCACTCACGGTTCATGTCTCACTCTTCCTTGGGTTATATTCCTACTGGCAACTCATGGCTGTAGCACCACCCAGTACTCAGGACACACAGAAGTATCTGCCCAGCTGTCTGAATATAACAATTCCATATAATTATGTCTGATAATTACCAATCGCTTGTATGAAACACAGAACAAGTTACGGGGATAACAGTATCCACAGGACATGCTGCTTAATTACAAATTACTATTGAATTTCAGTAATTGATTTTCTCTTGCAGTCATTTCAGGCACTCTTGATTTGACCTTCTGCCCTGTCATCAGGGAGATGATTTCCGCAATAAGTGCCGGGATTTTCTGATTTTTCATTTCTTTGACAGAATTTTTCCTGTCATGTGCTTTGAGGCTGTGGCGACATTAGAGATCCGGTTTGGCCGTCTCAACGACACGTTGTTGTTCCCATGTCGGCTTTATCGGCTGAGGGACTTGCCGGAGCTCGTCGCCGGTTGTTTGGGTGGAACCAGAGTGACAGCAGAACTCTGGTTACCTGCCGATCTGATAGGCTCTCTGCTGACCCCTGCAGGGAAATATGAGCAATCACATGTTATTCTCCTTCACATACCCAGCCATACTGAACAAAACCCACATTAGATTAGCCTTGTATCTTTCTACCGGTGTTATTATTTGATACATTGATTAGTAGGGTAACATTTGTCTTTGCAATGTTTCTGACTAATTAGATTTTTAACACCCACTTACACGTTTCTTCTAGGATTACCATGATGTATTGTTAAATCCATGACATCCTGGAAATTTACCTTGGGCACAAATATATAGTGTATTTAAACCAATTAAATAATCAACTAGAATAATGTGGGAACCCAGTGACAAGTGTATCTAGTGAAATCTGATAACTCAGTACAAGTCATGCCATGTCAGTAGAAACTCCAGACCAGCACTTTGCACGTTATCTGTGTAATGATACCTTTTTGCGCAATACAGAGAACTGTGCCCTCTGCTGGCAGAGAAAAATCCAAACCACCACAACTTTAATAGCGGCTGTGCATACCACTCGTCCAGCATGGCTGCATGCAGTTCTCGCTCTTGAAATAGTGCTGTTCCCTGCAGCATGAACAAGTTGAGTGACAGGGATGCAAGCAGCTGGATTTCTATGGGGTTTCCCTGGATGCTGCCTGCTGGTTGCGCTCTGGGAAGAGTAACACACCGTGTCATCATTGGCTGCTTACCTCTGCTTGACATACTTCCTGTAGTGACACCAAGCATGGTGTGCGTACACTTAACCTGCTTGTTTGTATATGAACTCAGTCCTCCTGTGACCTGAACCTAATGAATACAGGAGGGTTTTGAAATGCGTTTTTGTTTTTTCTCTCTATTTGGTGGGTTTACTGCTTGGTGGCTCAGTGGTTAGTACAGCTCCCGCACACCTCCTGGGTTGGGGGTTTGAATCTCACCTCTGCTATATGTTTGGAGTTTGCATGTGCTTTGCAGGTTTCTTTCAGGTATTCCTCTTTCCTCCCATGATCCAAAGCTGTGCCGTCTAGGCTGTTTGGCCATTATGAGTGTGTGTGTGAAGCCTTTTCATGTCACATGGCCATGCAAGCAGACCCTGAACCAATGTGGGACAAACGCTAGGAGTGGGTGGCTTTACTACTCACTGTAAGACAAATCACACAGTTACTGTAATGGTCTAAAAGGGCAGCTGTGTTCCTTCATTTAATTCCCCAGTCTTTAAATCCTGCTCTGCCAATTCCACTTCTCATCAGTATTCCCTCTCTCCCATCAACACACGTAGTTTTCTGATAACTCATCAGACGGGATCAGTTTTAAAATGGATGCTGATTATTTTCCCTGCAGTGGTGTGCACGGGCAGTGATGCTGCGACCGTGTGTGCGTGTGTCCGCCCTACGGTGTGTTTGTGCACGAGAAAGCACAGGTGGGCGTATGGTGGGCTAGTCTGCGCTGCATATATCCACCGAGGGCCAGGAGTAGAGCAGCGAGATGGGGAAGTGCAGTCCGCCAGCCGCCCACCACTTCCTGTCCCACCCGCCCACACGGCCCATCGACCAGTCAGACAGGAAGGTGTCGAAAAGGATAGAGTGATAGAGAGAGAGAGAAAGAGAGAGCACGGGAGGCTTCAGAACATACTGAAACAGCGAAGCTTACAGGCACTGACATGGTGCTGCAGTTATTTTGTTTTTACAGGCAATTGACATGTGAAGCAGATGAAGAACATTCAGATGTGTTGCAATCATTAATCCAAAACCGTACCATAGTGGCTGTGTCTGATGAAGCACAGGTCAGCTGTCAGAGCACAGAGAACAGCACAAATGTATTTAGGAATCCTTTGGCCCCGAGGCAAAATGTCAGACAGCCTCCACTGCCATAAACCATGTTGTGCACTGCATCCTCAGTAAGAAGACAGTCCACAGCATTTGGGGTGCTATCTCCCCTTACGGCAGCATCGCCGAACACATAAGCGGCAGAAGACAGAATCAGAGTGCAACTTTAACTGAGCCGCTCCTGAGCTGGTTCTTAGCAATGTGACCAATAGTACAGCCAACTGTACTTCTGAATTCAGTATATTTCATGTCTCGCTTTTTGTAGACAAAGTGGATTTTTTGCAATGTCGTTAGTTAAGTGCTAACTAAGAAAGATAGATAGATAGATAGATAGATAGATAGATAGATAGATAGATAGATAGATAGATAGATAGATAGTGCAGTACTGTGCAGTGACCAGCAGGGGGCGGGCTGGGCTCAGGGAAGCTAGCAGAGGCCCTTTTATATTAAGTCAAGAGTACAGCAGTATGCCTAGGGATCTCCATCATCAATCCCCCCTCCCCAGGGAATCCCACCTTTAGCCCAACTCTCCTGGACAAATGGAGGTTGGGAACTGGAGATAACCCCCGGCGCCGGATCAGACACCGTCTTGGCTCCCTTGAAACCCGGCACCCCTGGTGAAACATCCACCCACTCACGGAATGCAACTGGGGGGTGGTGCAGAGTGGGTGAGCCCGGTGTAAGAGGAAGAGGAGGAAGTTATGAAACCGCTTCACACCCGGCTGGAGTGGGAACCTTTTATTTGTTTAACTCAACAATTCAGCTGTGCTGTGCTGTATCACGAGACCTGGTGCAACTCACAAGCTAAGACGCAACACAGTCACGTCACTAAACTGTCTTTGTCTGAAATTATTCAACACAGTTTTTTTTTTTTCCTGCACAATTAAAGAGGCCTCAAAGTACCGTTGTTGGGAAAAATCGGATTTTGCTGACCTACAATTCCTCGGTGGGCAACTTTCTTACGTACAAATGTGCTGTGAGGGAATGCCCGTGATGAGGTATGTGGCAAAAGTTCTGAAGCTGCTGCTGACTAGAGAGAAACGCATCTCACTGTTCCTGAGTCAGGAACGGCACGGTCTGTATGAGTAGTGCATGAGTCACCCCTTAGTCCCAGCAGACTGGAACTGGAATCCTGAGTGTATATACCAGCCGTGTTATTCTGACTGACAACACACAGTCCTGGTTTTAGGGGACCAGTGTATGTGTACCTTTAAATTCTGCGTTGACATCTATGCTACATTATTTGTGACCCTTACTGAGTTTGAGCTGAGCAGGAGTATATCGGAGCACTTAAGGTGGAATAAAAAGTTCTTGAAGAACAACCAGCATGTCCTAAGGGCTATCAAAGCCTTTCAAAGTGCATCAAAGTGAAAGAAGTCAAAGAAATTCAATTACACTTATAGTTATATCATATTATGGAGGTTTTGGGTTGTTTGAAGCAGTCAGTTGCATGTATGGTCCCAGGGTGCTTCCGGAGGTACCTTGAGCTTATATCCTCGAACCTCTGTGCTTTACTGTATGATGCTATCATTGTTCTGAAACGTTCTCCCAGGACTATTAATTCTGCACTATGATTTTCACATGACCCAATATTCCAAAAGCCCAGTATAAAGCCAGTCTGCTCCTTAACAAAAGCAACTTTTATATGAACTGCAGTCTGTACATATGCAATGAGTAGGTGTCACACTTCAAAGCCACACGTAGTACCAATGCATATGATTACCTTTCATCCACATCTGCAGTCAAGTGAGTCATAAGCACAAAAGGAAAGATATCCACTTAAACTGGGGTCTATTTCAGGAAGTGGGCTTAACAAATCTGATAGTCAAACCTGAATTCTGATTGGCAAAAACTGCGAGCTCGACTTCAGGATTTGTTGTTTCCTCACATGTCTCCAATCAGAATTCTGGTATGACTATGCGATTTGTTAAACCTGCTTTCTGAAATGGTCCCCTGGTCAGGATTATTTGGGGGGGCTGCGGCCTATTCCACTCAGAATAGGACATAAAACAGCGTAAACCCTGGACTCGATGTCAGTCTGGTATTTGGCATACTAAACATGCATCTACTCATCTTGGACTGGGTCGCAGGGGCCTGGAGCCTATCACAGGCAACCTAGGGCACAAGGCTGGGATGCACGCTGGACGGGGCGCCAACCCATCACAGGGCACTGTCACACGTGCGCACATACACACACACACACCCACCACACAGCAAGGCTGTGGTTTCAAACCCTCAAATCTGAAGGTGTGGGGCTGTGGTGATATGCAGTGAGTGACCCGTCACCCTTGCTGATGGAAAACTTTTCAAGTTCTTATCAATATGTACACCATGTGGTAACTTCACACAAGCCGAATGTGGGCAAAACGGTCACAGTCTACTTTGAACTTTTTCATACAGAAGGAACATCAAGTGAAGGGTAAAGGGGAGGGTAGGGAAGATGGTGGGCTGGTGTGAGCGCTGCATTCCATACCATCATGCAGGAGAGGAACACTTTAGACAGAGGGGTTTGAACATGTTGTGCCACCAGCGACACTTTGTCACATGGAAGGGCCATCATATGGGGATTATGAGTTTGCTCTCTATGGACATTTTCAGGTTGGAACTTTGGAATATGTGACAGAAAAACAACGTGATTTTGAGTTGCTCATCTTTGCTGACAGAACTGTAAGAAGACATCGGCTGGTCACACGGGGCACTGTATCCAAACGAACGTTTTTTTTTCTTTGGTTCGTCTCGAAATGCTGAACTTGCTGTCCGGGAGGACACTGAAGCTCAATCCCTGCAATCTTAGCCAGATTTTAGGATCCTGCTTAGAGTTTGGGGTCATAAGTCCCCACAAAGGGACATTCTTTACGTTCTGAGCGGGTTCCAGTCACTCAGAGCCGTTTATTTCGTTTTTCGAGCAAGCAAACGGTCTCCTATGGGGAGGTGAATACTGCGGTTCTTCTGGTGTGCGTGACTCTAGGCGTGGGGGGGGATAATGACTCATTTGGGGGGGCGTGGATCTTAGTCACCAGTGGACAGCCAGGCCAGACACAGGTACAGAGTCGGGCCGGCATAGTCATGGAAGTCCGGAGAAGGATGGGCGAATCAGTGATCTGGGTGTGAACACGGGGCAAAAGTGCCAGAGGGCCAGAAACAAGGAAGAATGTGGCGAACTTTCCGCTCCAGTGCATGGCTCCAGTGGGTTATGCAAGGTCACGCAGTGCAGCTGGCGTGTCTGCATGCGTGTCTCTGTTTGTGTGTGTGCGCTCATGTGACTGCGCGGGTGTGCGAGTGTGTGGGCGGGTGTGACTACACACTGTGGCTTTAAGGGTGTGGATTTGATTACAGGGTTTTGCGCCAAGACGTCCCAGCCGGCTCGTCTAAGACAAAAAGGCACACACATGAACACAAACACATATACACGGTCGCACACATAAAGGAAGTACAGTAATGATAAGGTTCATATGTGACCAAAAAACAAGGCACTCCTATAGTCCTCACCGATGAGCCGCAGGTTTTGAGTGAAACTCCTGTATTTCATCCGGGAGATCTTCACCCAACCTCCTCCTCCTCCTCCTCCTCCTCTTTCTCCATCCCTCTGATTGGGATCCCTGGCTTTCTACACTGCCAAACCATGAACACACCTATGTTTCCATTAGCGACTCCCTAATTATCCAGTAACCTCCCAGCCTGTCTTCCACGTTCACAGTCTCTCCCTGCAGGAAACAGCAGCACACAGGCACCGTGAAGACGCAGACGGATGCCGACACTGGAACTGTCGAGAAGCAGAGTGTCATGTAGAAAATCAAAAATAAAACATCTTTGATTTTTATCTAAGCAAACAACCCACTGTCTTGTCTGTCAGCTTTTTAACTTATGGGTTAGATACCGTTTAAGTGCCGAAAAAGCCTCAGAAATACCTTTCCTGGATTCACCTGTTTTACAGGACATTCAGTGCATGTCATGTCTGGACCACATAGATCGTGCGAGAGGAATCCTGTTGAAATGTAAGACTGCATCTCAGAAACGGAAACATTTCACCATCCTAATAGAAAAGGTGCATGGAGGCTTCAAATGGCCAGATTCTTACCTGCCGGAACACGCGGCAGGGCCAACGGTAAGCCAGCGGTGGGCCTGCTGAGCGCCGCGCTCGACAAAGGTATACACCATGCCATCTCACGCTGCAGACCGCTCAGCTGCGAAACGCTGGTGCCACCACACACGCCCACGTGAAGCAGTCCTCGTTGCCACAGGCACACAGTGAGCCCTTTCAAAGTCTTCTGGAATGTTTAAGTACTTTCCTTTTTTAGACTGCAATAATGCGTGCAAAGCTGATTTGGGGGACAAAAAGGTAGCTTTGAACATCAAGATGTTTTGTCAAAGTCTTCACAGTGACATAACAAGAGAGGACCTGAGGTGCTCCTATCCTTATGTGCAGCTTCCTTCAGATTTTTAACAGATAAATCTCAGCAAGCACAACTGGACAGATGAGGACCTTCTGCAGTGGCAGTGAGCTGTGAATGACTCTGTGAGAAAGTCAGACTTCTCGTTTTGGCTGCACAGGAATCTTTTCTGACGGCGGCTTCCCTGTTTTTGTATTTAGTCCCTGCAGACCTGTCATTACAAACACCGGTAGGTGTTTTGTTTCAGGCTTACACCACAGACAGCGACGCTGTGAAGGGAAACCCTGTATTTTGCTGAGCCTTCTCTGTGGCATGGTGCACACTCTTCAAAGCCACACAGAGGTGCACCTTTTTTTTCTCGCAGGCCCCCCATGCTGTAGACTCTGCATCCCCCCCCAAGCCGGTTGCGTAGGCAGCTAACAGTCACACATTTGTGCAGATAAACATGGCAACTCCCCCTTTTTACATGTTTTTCTCTCACTCTCTCTGACCCTCTGTCATGCAATGTCTGTAACGCTCATTCTCCATTCCCCAAAAATGTTCGTATAAATGGATTTCGATCAGTTAAATGCTTGCCTGCAAAAGATGGAGGGTTCACGGACATGGCGTCATAGTAGCTAACGAAAGCCAGGCTTTAACTTTTGATAACATTGACCTGGACTCGAGTTGTGTTAACAGACGAAGCCCAGACCTCGCATTCTGTTCAATGACCCTAAGGGTGCGTGCCACGTTTTTCATTTGTGCTGATCCGTGTGTGTGTTCTGATGGACTTGTATTTGTAAATAACATTCTTTATTTGGATGTTTACTCGACAACAGCCGTTTTCTTTAACGTACCACATGGAGTGTGCTGATTGGTCAGATTACATATGAGGTAGCCAATGGCCACACACAGACTTTGTTCTACAATATGGTTTCATTCACATCTTGTGCTTCTTGTAACAGTTTCCTGATGAGCTGCTGGTGTTCCCCATACTTCCAGATGAAGGATTCCACTCTGCTCAGTCCTTTTTACCTTTTATATCTCTACCTGTTGTCTTCTTGCTGCCATCGTCTTCTTAATGTGCATGAAGCCAGGCTTTGGCACCAGTCATCTGAATGATGATCCAGTGTAATGATGTCATATGGCTGCTAAGGTCATTGCCCAGCACCCAGGCACAATGGTCATTTGTCCTCATTGCCAATGGCCTTCGACCAAGACTGTCAGTTGTGAGCAATTCCAAGTTTAGAAAAGGTCAGGTTATAGTATTTGGTAGACTTGAGCTAAGGTGAACGTGTTATTGAGCAGTCTGGTCTAATAGAATCTGTGTGGTGGTCTGACTGTCATGGTTGTGCTGTTGAGTTAATTTGTCAGCCATGCAACATAAATCTATGAGATAAATATAGCACTTCTGCTTCTGTTAGATAAAAAACCCAGCATATGGTTCTGATTTACCGGGCGTAGTTATCAAACTCACCGTGACATGTCAAATTCTGGGTAAAGTCTGGAAACCAAGGCAGTTGCTGGATTTTTGCGATGATGAGCAGGAATTGGAATATTTTCAAAATCACAAGATGGAAATTAATTTGGTGGACAATGACAAGATGCCTATGAATACCTTTTTGTATGGGCGCTGTCTTGTCCGTGTAGGTTCCTGTCAGTACGAGCGAGAGTGTCTGTGTCTGTCTGTTTGTGTACAAGCTGAGGGCAGGTACCATCTCGGCCTGTCTGTTGGTGACTGCGTCATCCATTTGTGCGTAGGCCGTCCAAAAAGACACTCCTGGCAGCGATGCCTGCAGGACTGTGGAATGTGTGAAAGGAAGACAGTGTAGAGTATCATCTCACTTCTTTCTCTAACTTCTCTACCATCAGGATTTCCTCCCTAAAGCTTTGTCTCAAGAGACCTTAGGCCACTGAGCATCACACTTCACACCATCTTTTTGCTGGTATCCCCTTCCTCTCTGTCTGAGTAGCCCCTCCCCCTTCCTCCCAGTCTGAGTGGCCCATCCCCCCTTCTCCTGGTCTGAGCAGCCTGTCCCCCTTCCTCCCAATCTGAGTAGCCTCTGCCCCTTCCTCCCAGTCTGAGCAGCCCGTCCCTCTTTCTCCCAGTCTGAGTAGCCCGTCCCCTTCCTCCTGGTCTGAGTAACCCCTCTCCCTCCTTTCTTTTTTCTCGCTCTCTGTCTGTCTTGTTCTTATTTTACTTTCTGTCTCGTCTCCAGGCACACATAACGCCTCCACTCAGATGAACTCAGTAAATGATTCCAAGAATCTGCACCCCATGCTCCCCCAACCCCCAACTCCACCCACGCCCCCGCCCATTCGGAGCAGACACATACACACTGCGGAGGAGACAAAGAGGTGGTTGGGGGGGGCTGTGTTCTGCCTCCTATTTCTGGCAGCTCTGCTTGACCAGCAACATCATGCACCTGATTGGTTCAACTCCGTCCCTAGATCCAAAACTTGTGAGATCCAGTTAATCTCAAGATTCGGAAACTTCAGATCTTACTTAATCATAGCCAAAGAAGCTGTTTTTTTACATTTTTTCTAATAGATCTCTTTTCAAGATACTGGTTTTGTCTGACATTTTAAAAATGCTCCCTCAGAAGAGAGACTCCCGACGGTAAATGCACCTCTGAATACTAGAGCTCTAGGCCAAATGGCTCTTCTATATCATCTCTACATTCTCTTTCCTCCTCACTATGGTAAACCACCGTAAAGCCAAGGCTTTCGCTCTGTTTCCGCACGGCTATGACCAGCACCCTAAGTGTGGACACTAAGCACCCCACATCACACCGGCACGATTCCTCATGCAGCGCTCGATTCTCGTTGCCATTCTGTCTGAAAGCAGTGGAGACTGTGCACCCTCTCACTGTCGCAGCAATGATGCATGCGTGCCTGGCAAGTAGCGCCTTCTGCAACCTTTCCATCTGCTACGCGGCAAGCCGAACGGCCAAGCGGACAGATCCAACCGAGTGTAACAAGCCGGACACATCACACTAAGGCACTGCCACATCATCCATGGTGAATACTGGTTCCGGTCCCTGAGTGGGTCCCCGTCCTTATCTGAATTCTCTCCCAGGGACATGCCCAATCTTTATGTATGCCTGAAGCAGTATATGGTAATGTGCATGAATTATCCAGTTATTCATACGCATGTTATATCGATACAATGATTGCATTTTAAAATGGTTGTTTTCTTGGTCTAACTTCATTAGTCTGCCCTGAGGGCATATTTGTCCTTTATGGTGATCTGTCTCTCGTTCACATGCAATTGAATAAATCCCAGTGGTTAAATCACACAATTGAAGGGACATTTGGATTTCTGTGCTCTATTTCAGTTATGCTCATTATACTACCCATTCATTTCAATTGATCTGAAGGGTATTGGGGGTAGATAAAATGAACAGAAATGGAAATTACAGATACAGCGTAAGTGCAGATATACAGGTGAGTCATGTTGGGTTGAATCCCAATTAGCAGGATGTGTCAGCTTGAGAAGAGGCATGACAGTCGACACTTTGACATGCGAGTTTTCAGAGCAACGTGGAGCAATTAAGAGTTCCGCAGAAACCAAACAGTCATTCCCCGACCTGCAAGCGCATCGGTCACGAAATCTCCCGAAGCATTTAATGTGTCCAATGGACCAGTCTCAAAATTCATGATGGCATATGACAAACATGTTGAGACTGCATGCATCTGGAAAGAGGAACAGGGTGAGTGCCAGAAGCTCGCCAGCAAAAATAAATGTACATTTAATAGAAGAGTTCCTAAATACTGCAAATACAGGGACTAAAAAATGACCGTCAACCTGCACCTCTGAAAACCCAGTCTCAAGAAAAACTGTACGTCATGAGCTTCGCAATGCTGGAATTTACCATAGGGCTGCCGTTGGGCAATCTCATGTACCCAAGACTAATGCATGAAGACTCATAACCTGTAGTTATGAGCAAAAAGCCTGAAAAGAAGACATTTTTCACCATTTTCCCTGCGTTGTTGGGGTTTACATTTGGAGAGGCCCAAAGAATGCCTGGCTTGAGGTAGGTCCAACAAGATGGGGGACCCATTATTGTGTTGCACACCCATCTCGCCATTAGGCCTTATGACTGCTCTGCATGGTCATATAGCCGCCAAGGAATATGAGACCAGGTCCACCCTATGATCCAAACACCGCCCCCTCATTTAACATTTAATATTTCTATATTCCCATATAGTGAGATAACAGAGCTCCCATACACACTGCTAAACAAATTCAAAACTGGTTTCATGGATATCAAGACTAAGGTAAACACCTTCCTTGACCTCTCTAAGCAACAGATCAGTGAACCTTTAGGAGGCGTTCTGGGAGACAAAGTATAAAGCACATTTCCAGTTCCTTCAACTCTCACATAACTGAAGAAAGGTCCAGTTCTGCACTTGTATGAAGGCAATGCCAGGACTGAGGATTTTCTGAAGCAAAAGTGTGGCCCCACTCCTAATGGAATCTTTGATATCAATAAATTGCTAGATGTTTCATTTATTTAGTTCTCCCCTTGTACATAAACATGTAGTTTGCTATCATGTTATACAGACTTCTTATGCGTTTCTTTAAATGGTTTGTAATATTGATCTGCCTGGAAACCTTGCTTCCTCAATGTTTCATGCTTCGGGAGTTAAGCTTGCCAGTAAAAAAGTTTACTAGGCATTCCCAGGATCTGCAAGATGGTTTTACAGAAGAGTTGAACAGGAACTGGACAGCATTTGCACCCTCGCGTGACCTTCAGCCTGCAGTGTGGGTGTGTGAGACACCTGGCCACAGGGGACAGGCAGCCCAGCGAGGGACCGTACCCAGGAGGCACAGGTCCTGCGATGCCGCTTCGAGGGCGGAACTGTCACTGTCCGAATGATTTTGGTATTTATTGAAGCGGGGCCGCACGTTGCTGCATGGGGCTGCACCGTCAAAGGTCAGGGGCTTCGCAAGAAGTGGGACAGGGTCCACCCACGCAACTTGGCATCCGTCTTATTGTCTGTTTGCTCTGCCATCTGCACCACATCACCACACTTGAGTCGATTTTACTTCATTATTACGAAGCAATTATGAAATGTGCAGTGGGAGCCGCATTGCGGACTGATTACATGCAGGTAAGGCTATACAATTTAAAAGGCAAAGTTAGCAATGAAAAGTGAAACTCCTGCAGCAATCCCAAAGAAACAGACATCCTGTCATATTAAATGCATCCTTCCATTATTTTCAGCTGTCAAGAAACTTATTCTATTATATTATGTTATGATCTGTTTAAACTAAAATTTGTTAGCAGACAATGCAAAAAAAAAATAAAATAAAACTCACACATTTCAGTGTTTTCCCCTTTGTACATCTGTGTACCCAGTGAAGCAGTTCAGACTGAGGACATGTGACTCGGATACAGACAGCACCTGTTCCTTATTCCAAAGACAGGTAACTACTGCCTATATTTAGGTGTCCCCTGAAGCTGGCAACAGTGAACGGTGTCTAGTATTTTCCACTGTTTTCTGTTTCCTGGCTCAGAGGTATGGCAAACAGTAAATACTGTGCATAAACTCCTCTGCCGTGGCCACTAACTGCCCGTGGCAACAAAAGGGATAATCGCAGAAGATCTGACTCATAACATGATTGTCTGTTGTGACTAACAACAGCAGGTAACCTGGAAGGTCAGACAAAAGGCGCAAGGCTTGAGACAAAAGGGTAAACTGCAAGTAAAATCTGAGAAAAACTAAAATCTAATGGTGGGGACACCATTCTTTTTATAGCAGAAATAACAGCCCTGATGCCTAAATAGGCTCTAGGTTGGGAGGAAAAGGAGAGAAAGTGCCGATATAGAAAAGTGGAACAGATGGCCTTCCTTCCCCGTGGCTTCCTCTGACTTTGAAAGCAGTGACGGACAGCCCAGCTAGCAGCAAATGTTGCAATTCTTTGGGGAACATTCCTCATTGTCATCTAGCCAATGCATGGCATTCCAGGCGCAATGTTTGGAGAATGCTTTTATGGTGACAAATCTGATCATTCGTGTTTCAGATAGTCTTCTCAGAATGTTGTGCTACTGTTGTCCTGCAACACGTTTCCATGGAGGTTCTTAAACACTCCGCAAGTAACATTTCCTTAAGGCTGCTATCGAGTTGCAATCTGACAGCTTAGTCCCCTTAACGTGCAAAAGCGTGTTCCGTAGGCATTTTCTGTGACCGAGGCAGAGTGTTCCTGAAGCAAAGAAATCAAGACAGATTTATGCGACAGGGACAAAAACTGTGGTGTTCCAAGAATGTTCTCATAACCAGAAAGTGTTTACAAGAGAATCTTGTGAAGGGTTTATGAGTTCACAGCACATAAGCATAGAGCTTACAATCATAAGGATGCTGTGATGGGGCCAGCTTGCTGTAAACCTGTGACCATGTGTGCCAGTGAGTTAAGACCTGAGGTGGTCCACAATAGCACTGTGACCTTAACCTAGCAAATAAAAAATCTATCCAAATTAATAAGTTAAACAATCTATCAATCAATCAAAGCCTTGAGATACGTTTTCCTTATCTTCTTTCAGTTCCAAGCAGTGAAAACCTTGTATCACAAGAGAGAATATGATTGAGAAAGACACAGATGTGTGTGTTTGTGTGTGTGTTGGGGGCAGTGTTTGTTGTGATGGGGTGGTACACATAAGTCCTCATGCCTCATGGGCCATAAGGCAGACTGGTTCAGTTCTCCTCCTGCTTGAGGTCATTATTTGGAAACCAGATAATCACGGCATGTAACAGAAGGTGCAAATGAGCTGTTTATTGAACGGAAACTTTGTCCGGACGGGGGCCACACTATGCCATGATGGCCTGGCATTTATCTCCCTCTGGAAAATGTAACCCCCCCCCCCTTGTTGGCTTCATGGTGACCTGGCAGGAAGGTTGATGAGTCACACATTTCGTATGCATCTTGACCCCCATTCTGAGAAAGCCATCTTATTGGTTCCCTGTAAACTCAGAGTATGCTCTGCGGGCATTTGTGCTGAAATATGGGATAAACACAAGAGGTCATTTTGATTGAACAGTTTAAATTTGTGCCAAAACGTGATGGATTTAGTTTGCCGTTGCTCACCTTTGGCCTTCAGAAGCTCCTGTTCTGCTCTTTGTCATGTGTCTGGCCATGAAGTAGGCAGGAAGAACCAACTTTAAGCTTGTAAAACTATTATTTTTGGGTAGTTTCTTTAATGGACACCTGTTGTATAATATTAAGCATAATGTCAAAGGAAGGTGAACTATGCAGTGTCAACTAGACCATAAACCATATCTGTCTGGGAAATGACCATTTTGCAGAGGTCTGAGCCTTTAGGAAATACTTTGCAATGTATCTTGAACTGACATTGCAGAGTAGCAGGTGGGCAGGCCCAACATGTGGACCCCATCTCAGGGGTCCGGTGAATGACACATTTTGTAGACCTCGTTAAAACCTCCCCAACTCCTCACCATGGCCATAGGATTAACCTTAACTGAGTGTCACTGTAGTGATCTGACTCTGGGACATTCAGGGTTTAGTTTCTGCTAGAAGAGTAAGGGCATTTCAAAGCAGTTACATAACAATATTCAAAATATACTGGCCAAAGGTCAAACGGGCTGAACAAGACCGTACAAAAGTGACACCCTGATGTGACAGTGAGGGTGAAGAAGGTGCAGACTTGGTGGCTGATGGCCGGTCACTTGTGTTATCCTTATTCTTGACTGACAGCTCTACAGAGTCGATCCAGTTCGGACAGTGAACAGAATCATGCACCACTAAACTCCAGAGCAGGAACAGGTTGCCAGGGCAACCCCCCCATCTGACCTGCGCACACACCACCCACACACTCAGTCAGATGTTTTTGGTTGCTTTTGTTTAAAACACTTGATGCAAGAGGTGTGTGTGTGTGTGTGTGTGTGTGTGTGTGTGTGTGTGTGTGTGTGTGTGTGTGTGTTTGACCTTTTTTACATTTTGACAGCTGCCAGAATGCTGATCTTCACATAGCTCTTTCTGTAAACAGACTTGTTTAGGCTCTTTTGATTTTTAACATGAAGTGCTCAAGCCAAGGTGAGATTAAATAATACATCAGCTTTTGTGGACTGTGACCCACACACACAAGCACAATGTCACACAACATAAAGCAGACCAGTTCAGACTTCGTGAAAATGATTCAGAACAGGGCAAATCTTGAATGGATCGACACTATGAAATATCTCTTTATGCACATTGACTGTAAAAACGATTACACAAAGTCCTGATAATCCATCATTGAGACAATTTTACAGTCAGCTTCTCTGGTGCGATCTTTGTATCTAAATAATCTGTTCCCCCATTTTGGGTCTTCTCCCTGTATTGCAAGGGTGTACTCCAGCCTTATGCCCTGCGATGGACTGGCATCTCATCCAGGGTGTACCCCAGCCTTGTGCCCTGCGATGGACTGGCATCCCATCCAGGGTGTACTCCAGCCTTGTGCCCTGTGATGGACTGGCATCCCATCCAGGGTGTACCCCAGCCTTGTACCCTGCGATGGACTGGGATCCCATCCAGGGTGTACTCCAGCCTTGTGCCTTGTGTGGCCTGGGATAGGCTCTAAGCTCAAGGTAGGACAGCTGGACATACAGGTGTGTTTTGCATTCACGACAAACACCACATTTAATTGCTCTCCAAAATCACAATGCATCATCCCCTGTCGAAAGAAGGGGCGGAGCCTCAGACAGAGGACCAGTGTTTGATGTTAGAGGGTGGGGCTTATCATAATTGAACCACCCCTGAGGCCAATCCATCTGTGACCTATTTAGTGGGGAAAACAAGTGAGGTTATTAAACTATAATGTTCTCTTTATCTGCTGTTTGTGTGTGCACGCTAAAACAGATTCACTGGCGTATATTTCAAGCCGCTATCCATGCACATATTTATCCTTTGATATTACTGAGTTTTAACTAATTTATTTTACAGATATTTTTTGATTTTCTGTTCCATGTCTCCCCACTGATAACTTGTACTCTTCTAAGATCTTTGGCAACAGTCAGCATGTGGAATTCTTACCCTGGTCCATTTTGTTTAAATATTGATGTACAGTTTACCCAGAACACCCAGACACAAAAATAGCCATTACAAACGAAAAGCTGTGAGTGCTGCCCTTACTATCCAGCAACTTGCACAACAAGGAAATTGCACACGCTGTCCAGAAATATAAACACGTCTACCCTCCAATTAAGGTATATTTGATCATCAATAATTGCTGATGAAGTAATAAAACTATAGGTAGAGGAATCCGCAAAAATATCTTATGCCAATGATAAGCGTATAATAAAAATGCAGTGGGCCTAAATATGAAACAGGTCAGTCCCTGTTGCCTAAACCCCCCCCCCCCCAAAAGACATAGACACACAGACAGACACACAGGCCTAACGAACAAAAGCTCAAATCAGAGACAGAGGTCAAAGGTGTCCAGCAACCGATGCACAAGGAAAATAACTGAAGAAAAAAATGTAAATCAAAATATTCTCAAAACAAAAAGACTTAGGGGAAAAATAACCCTTGGCTTAAAATATCTGGACAGGAACAAGCAACAATGAACAGAATGTTTTCCCTGCCTACCGCTTCTTCAATGTTGCTAGGCAACGGCACTAATGTCCACAAGCTGACAGCACTTGACATGAACAAGGGCACATAAAGCTACCCAGACCATGACTGACCATATAAATTTTACGTCCGTTAAACAATCGAATGAATTAAAGAACAGTATAAAAAAATCATTATTTACTTGGCTGGTTTTCATAATGGATGGGTATCACTGCTAAGGAAGGGCAAATCTACTGTAACAGGTAACAGGTACTGTTACATCTTTCGGGACCTCTGTCAGGCTCACTAGGTTAACTCCCACAACTCTCATAGTCTGTCTCTTGAACCTCTCACCCTTTCTCAACACACTGCTGTTACTAATGAGCTTTAGCCTGTGTCTTGTTTAAGCTACATCCCACGCACCCTTGCTGAGACCATGCATTATGAGGCCCAGGTCAAAGTTCAAACCCCGGAGACAGACTGGCTCCCTTTCATCTGTGATTGGCTTTGGGGGGAGTAGTGGGCGGAGTGTCGGTGGGTGGAGGGGCTGGGTCATAGGTCAAATGTCATAGGTGGGGAGGGGCACATGTGTGGGGCACAGCCTGGAAAACATGAAGGGTGTGTAGAAAGAAGCAGTGTATGTATAAACATGGCGATGGACTCCTCACTGAGCCACAGACAGAATCCTGAGTCACAGCAGAAAGTCAACAGAGTATGAAGAGCTGAGCAGACAAACACATACAAGTTTATGCCACTGAAATGGCCCCTGGCCTGAATTGTGCTGTTTCTCTGTTCAGGTCAGCTCAGATTAGCTGTCTAAATTCAAAGGCCTAGAGACACAGTCACTTTGTGCAAGGTCACCACAAGAGGAATGCTTTGGAAATTCTCCCTTCAGTCTCTTGCCATTCCCAATCCCTCCCAACCCCCACCAAAATCTCAGCCTGCGGCCCAGAGCCGCAATCAAAAGTAAGGAGAGCATGGCAACCAGAATCGGAGGACTGTCCTGGGTGATTCTGGGTAGAGCAGGATGTAGCCACCAAGCCATCAACGTTGATCAGGGTTCGAAGGACCCCCCGCCTTGCTGGGCATAAAATGTTTAGTCCGAGGTGCTATCAGTCTGCTCTTAAAAGCTTTTTGGGAAGGAACATATTGTGTACTTTATAGGAAAATCCAAGATGCAACAATTACATGAAAACCATATTTTAGGAAGGTATCAGCACCATTATTACCACATACTGTTCCTTTGCTCTTTCTCTGTCTTCCAGGGCATCTTAGATGTCTCTTTTTACAGAAAATCACAAGGGTTTGGAGACCATAATGCCGTTAATGACAGCAGTCAGTCCCCACCTTCTAATGATCAACAACAAAGGCTTTGATCTTCTAATTCCCACAACATGAGCCTGAATCAGGAAATTTTCAGAGTGTCGCTGTGTCCCAGGAGTCAGATAAGGAGAGAAAATCGGATCGTACCAACAAGGACGGGGGTGTGGAGAGTAGAGAGGGCAAGGATTAAGTATAATGACTTCCTCTAATTTTACTTTCCCTGGCTGCAAAGCAGTATGGCATTTTCTGATATGCCTGATAACCCCCCCCTCTTCGAAACACCCATTATCTCCTTTGACTCTTACCAAATTCATGTCCACATTAGGCTGAGTCATGGTCCCATTGCCAAGCAGATCATTTCACACTGACATGTACATCCAGCGATGATGCATTTCTCTCAAAAAAACCTCAAAAAAATCATGTCAACAAACAGTATATTTTTACCTGTGACTATTTACATATGCAGCCCGACAGTATCAGAGCAACACTGGAAATCAAAAACACTTTCAAAGGTAAGACCAATCATAATTCTTTATGCTAACTTTTGCCGCAAAGAAGTCTAAAATACGGAAAGCTGTAGAAATTGGTGGCCTCTCTTTCTCTGCTGGTGGGGCTACTGTATCTTACGGGCTAAACCTGACACACCTGAGTATGTTTCCAGATGGACTTAAAGTGTTGAAACTGCACACTGAAGGTGTCTTCAAAACAGCACTGATTGCATTATTTTATTTTTTCAACAGCAAGATAAAATAGAAATGAGTGCAGTAAAAATTATGGACATGAATGACTAAAATGGGGTCAGGCTATCGTATTCTGCAAGCTTCATCTGAAGGAAGGCCTCTTTGTTTTTGGAGGAAAGATGGTGTGCTCAATACCCATTTCTGCTTTTTGATTCACAGAAAGGGGAAATGGCATTATAAGAACAAAGCCAGGCCAGCACGCCTGAGCACAAGTGTGGTTGGATTTCAGAGCTGCAAGTTAGTGATGGAGTACCTGACACGCGGATCTGGCGGTGAGCGACAGTAGGAATCCTCCTGCTCCTGTACCCTGCAGAGCAGACAGTAAAACCATCCGAAGAGCGATGGACGTCAATTCTGCACTTTTCCGTTTTTCAGGTTATTAGGAAAGCCCATCCATGCAGAATTTTGCAGGCATATTTTAATCGTTTACAGAAAGACCGTCCGACTTGATCTGATGTGTCATGAATGATAAAGGACACACATGGCAAGTTTGTTCTAATAAACAAACTAGCTCCGGCTCATCCCATAGGAGTTGAAAGATATGATGCCCATTTTTCAAGAATCTTAGAAATACTTAACTCTCATTGGCCCCTGGCTGAATGGCTTAGAGTAGTAAACTGTGGTGTCAAAGGGACCAAATTATTCTATTATTATTTAGAAACTATATGCTGTATTTGGGACAGGCTGATTTTTCTTTTTGTGTTTTTGTTTATTGTCTCTATTTTAATTATGATATGAATTTTGTTCCGGCTTGAAATATTTATCTGCTAATTTTATTCATGTATTTTATTATCAGTTTGCCATTGTCTTGTTACCTTAATTCTTGTTGTCCTTAGTAAAGGTAAAATTATAAATAAATAAATAAACACATAAATAAATACACAAGCAAGCTTAACAAAACCAGAGCTGAATGTTTAGCTGTCTACTGTGTCACCTTCGGCTGCCTGTTTTATGGTATTTCATAAACACTGGCATTCCTTAAGTATTTTACATTTTCAAGCACTTGTTGGAACACACACCACATTGATCTAAAGCATGGCCGTCTATAGCAATGTTCCTGAAAGGACTGTGCACTTTGGGGAGTGGTTGTGTCTATTAGGTGGATTTGTAGGACTGATTGGCATAACAGAAAACACAAGTAATAACTTAAAGTTTATCAGAGCCACAATGGGGCTGAAAATAGCAAGTCCCATCTCTAAAGACCCCTTCTACATTTAAGCATAGTAGGTAATTTAGAAGATTCTTTTAGAATATCTTTAATTTCTACATGGGGTGTGCACGTTCTCTAAACGGTACGAAATTTTGTAATGAGAAAATTTCATAATGAGACTTACTCACAGGCTTGGTAATTTCTGATAAAATCACAGATACTGCAGTTAACTGCTTCACCAGAACATGAGCACTTAGGATAGGACTTTTCCCAGAAATGCAATTAATTCAAAATTCTCTGGTATTAAATTAAGGATAACTTGCTTTAAAGCCTTAGGCTTATTCAGTTTTCTGGATGATGGGTTAATGGGAGCTAAATGGAATGAGAAGTACAGTCTGAAGAGACATTTCCCCTGAAAATGCCATTAGAACGGTCCCGGAGAACCATAATGTAGAGCAATGTAGAACTGCAGAGGGGCAGTCTGGTTTCGTTTGAATGTTTTGACAGCTGACACGGACTGCATTGTTTACCAGTAGACTTGTTCTGCTACTAGCTGTATCCGCAGATGTAAAGTGGAATAAAATGCAGAATGGTTCACTTGTCTAATAAACCATTTAAAGCCTAATATGGTGTCCTGATTTCAGAGTTCAGAAAATTACGGAAGACCCATAAAAAATACAGGCCAAGTGCGGAGATACAGATGTTATTTAACGGGGCAATCACAATACTCTACAGCAGGCAGAAGGTTGGTACACAGGATGGTGAAAACACAGGGCGAAGAAATCCAAAATCTGATGCACACTACAGAGTCCAGAGTCCAGAACAAATCACGGTCATACACGAGAGGTAATCCAAAACACACCAATAGACTCGGTAGGACATGGACCACATAATACCTCACAAGAAGGCAAGGAGCTGCTGGGCTTATGTAGAAGAACCTTAAGAGTAAGAGTAGGTTGAGGGTGGCTGTCTTGGTGTGGGCATGACAGAGCCAAACACAGTGTCAGGGCATCACATGTGTACCCCCCCCCCCCCCCACACACACACACACACACACATTTTAATTAAAAAAAAGTCTCATTTTTCAAAAGCCTTTTTCACAGGCATTACATGCCATTCAGGTACCATGGGCTACATTTCATGATTGTAAATAAGTTACCTTAATGAAGGCCCCATTGTAATCATTCATTCAGGAAGCCATTCGTCAGTGTCAGATTGGGGCCAGGATCTGTTCTTTATTTCCAAGATGAGTAGCACACGCAAATAATTTATGAATAACATATGTCCAGCTACCCAGTGTGTTATCTAGCACAGGGTCACAGGGAGCGGGGATCCTATCCCAGGCAGCAGAGGGTAAGGGAACTCTGTGAGAGTGCTGGTAGGCCACACTCACACACTAAGGGCAATTTATGGATGTTTTATAATAAAACCAGTTTATCGGCATTATTTTTATCAAAGTCCATGTTTTATACATTCTGCATTTTTATGTGATGTTCGGCTGACAGTAGAAAACATTTTGGTGCAATCTATAAATTGCAAAGTCAGTTTCCTTAAAGGAGAGGATTTGAAGAAATACTTTGACCATGTTCATAAACCAGGTTTATATCCAGGGACATTCTGTCCGGGGTGGACCCCAGCCTTTGATCCAGTGCTGCCTGGGATTGGCTCCAGGTGCTTCAGTGACCCTGACCAAAATAAACAGGTATAAGCTGGATGGATGGATTAATGGATATGCCCTGTGGATGCAATTTCTTAATATGGCAATTAAGAAGTACAAATAAATATACAAATAAAATGATAAAGGTCTGCTTTACTGATTTATTTATTTATTTTAATTTTTATCATATATAACCTTTAATCTGACTTAAATCTGGACCACAAGCCATTCGAAGTGTTTCATGTCAAATCAGCACATTTACCACGGCTTTTCAAAAGACATTTATATCTCGAGAAATGGCCACCTTTTCAGACACTGGCTTAATATGAGTTCATGTTTTCACTTGAAAGTGTCACATGACTGTGAAGCCCAGTTAAAGCAGTCTTCTGCAAAACATTGTCTGATTTATAAGTGTAGCTTTTGAAAGGTCACTTATGTGTATGCTTTTGCTAATTTAATCTGGTCAGTTCAGTCACACTTTGAATCCCTAGTGTATTTCGCCTCAGCCGGTCCCACAATGACAGGACAACTCGCTTTGAATGTTTACCGTGGCATATTTTTTACAACTAACAGGAGGATGCGAGAGTCCCTTAATTAGCATGGTGTTGGTATCGAACTCCTGCAAACTTATGAACAATATACACATGCCATTGAGGCGTGCGTCAATGAACATTTGGTTCAAAAAACCAGACAAAGTTTTCTGGAAAATTCCTGCCACTGACAGGCTACTGCCGGATCTAGTGACAGACGGAGTGTGAGAAATGCGTGGGCAGTGTGTGAGAGCAGGAAGGTCTATTGAGGAAAGTCAATGGACTTCTATATTCATCATTAAGCAGATACAGTAGGAATACACACACTGCTCATGGAGGTTTCTCTCTTTCGGTGGCCCAGACCTCACATGACCTGGGAAACCATGAGATTGTTGTCAGAGTGGGTGAGGGGGGTGGAGGAATGGGAGGCAGCAAGGCTTGTTTGTCTCTTGATAATCATCTCAATCTTCACATGCCTTCCTGCCTGCTTGTGACACCACCCATGTGATAGGTGAGCCCTAGCAGCCGCCCGCTCATGTCGTCTCTCTTCCAAACCACACTCTTCGTAATTTTCGAGTAGCTGTGACATCTGAAGGTGATAAAGAGGACAAACAAAACCAGTGATCTGGAAACTGGGATTGCTGGCTGGCATCGGTGTCCATTCTCAGTCGACGCCACGCGTTCTCCACCCTAAACAACCGCTGTCGACTGAGTCTCTGTGGCTGAAATCACGGCTGAAATCACACCCAGCAATAAACAGCTCCCAGGTAAAATTAAACACCAGTCATGATTGCGGACTACCTCCAGATCAAAACATCAAGTTTTCTTTTTGTTCTTCATTCCCAAATCAGTCCACTAGCCAGGCTACACTAATAGATGTACCTGCTCGTTCTGTGTCACATGGTATGAGGGTACTTGGTTTCTTATCACATGACAGTAGCAGGAGCAGATGACCTCATCCACCTGGCTTGACTCACTCCAGTAGGGGTTGTCACTGGGCATATGGGCCAAGACTCTGATCAAAGGTAGATTAAATACACTAAGCAGGGTCCTAGCTCTCTTGGGGGACTAAACAGGACATGCAAAAACCACATTTCAAGGTACCTGTACTGGTACAAACAGCAAATAAAGTTTCATTTCATTTCTTAACCATAAATTTGGCTATTGTTCCATAACAAACAAAATAATAAAAAGTAATGAGAAAATAAAATTTTGTATGTATATAGTGCTGCGAGAAAGTATTTGCCCCAATTTATCTGCGGTTTTGCACATTTAGCAATCAATGTCATCAGATCTAATGACATCCTGTCCAGGGTGTACCGCTGCCATCTGTCTTATGCTGTCTGGGATAGGCTCCAGGCTCCCCAGAACTCTGACCAGCATAAGCAATTGGAAGATGGATGCATGGATGGATGGATGACTATCATCAGATCTTCAACCAAATATGAGTATTAGATAAACGGTATATAACACAAACAGTAAGACTCATTTACACTCACTGGTCACTTCGTTAGGACACCTGTTCCCATGCTTGTTAAAGTAAGTATCTAATCAGCCAATCACATGGCAGAAACTCAATGCATTTAGGCATGTAGAGTAGACATAGTCAAGAGGATCTGCCACAGTTTAAACCAATCATCAGAACGGGGAAGAAATGTGGTTTAAGTGACTTTGAATGTGGCAGGGCTGTTGGTTTGAATATTTCAGAAACTGTTGATCTACTGAGATTTTCATGCACAACCATCTCTAGGGTTTACAGAGAATGGTCTGAAAAAGAAAAAAACATCTAGCTAGCAGCAATTCTCTGTGTGAAAATGCCTTGTTGAAGGCAGAGGTCAGAGAAGAATGGCCAGACTGGTTTGAAATGACAGAAAGGCAGCAGTAACTCAATCCACCACTCGATACAACCAAGGTATACAGAAGAGCATCTCTTAACACACAAAACGCTGAACTTTGAAGGAGATGAGCTACAACAGCAGAAGACCACACTGGGTGCCACTGCTGTCGGCTAGGATGCTATCATGTAAATATGAGGAATGTTTCAAGCACTTTGAATCTATGACCCCAAGAATTACAGCAGTTCGGAAGGCCAAAAGGGGTCCAACCCGGTACTAGCAAGGTCTACCTCATGGAGTAGTCAGTGAGTGTGTTTGATAATGACAGCAACGCCACACCAAATATGCCTATGTGAATTAGTAATTGCCCCCTCACAGATAATAACTGATTGTACCACTACAAACTGCAATAACTGTAACAATATGTCTCCTGTAGCTGTTTACCAGTGTCATGTATTGCTTTGGTATAATTTTGACTATAATGAAATTATTTTAAGGCTCCATAGTGGCTTGATGGGCAGCACCAAAACCTAAGCTCTGAGGCTCGAGTTTGAATCCTGCCCCCAATCTGTGATGTGCGGTTCTGCTCCAGGAACTTGGGTCTTTGTTCTCGGTTCAAAGGCACACAGTTGGGTGAACTGGTGTCTCTAAATGAACCCATAATGTAGTAATGTCCGTGTGAGTGTGTGTCTGGGGCCTGTGATGGACTGTCATTCCATCCAGAATGTCCCCTACAACCCTGACCATGACATTTAGAAGATGGAAGTATTTTGTAAATACGATTCAAAAGAGCTCAAATAGGAAACACAGGCTCTCAGACTGGACTCAGCCTGGATCCCTAGCTACCAGGGTAAGTGTGGAGTGACAATGTTGGGTTTGGCTCATGATATGCATGGAGTGAAATTCATAAAACGCCCTGTAATCTACCGCAGAGGGAAAAGCAAACCCTTATGAAAGCTACACGCACTTAGGAAGGAGCTAAAGTGACCATACTATATATCTATTTACTATACCCTCATATACGGTTGTTTTGGTGTTGACGTTCTGTGTATGGCATTTTAGCTCTTAGATGCAGATGACATCCATGGCATAGCCCCCAAAACGCCAACAGAGGAAAGGCTGGTAACTAGGGTTGGCTCTTGTGTAATACTACAACTGTTTCGTACACACACGTACCTGTCAAGTCCCATGTATTACCCACGAGACTTATGGTTTTCAGCTGACACCCCCTCCCCCAAACAAGTCAAGTCAAGTCAAGTTTTATTGTCACGTGTTCCAGAGAGCACAGTTAAAATGTTGTGCCAGAGTTGCAGGGGAGGGGACAGGGCATGGGGGTCAAAAAAACACGGCACAGATTTACAATAAATACAAGGGATACAGTACAACACAGACGGCAGGGTACTGGGGGGTTACAGTGCATAGACATAATGGAGTGCGTAAGACAGGACAGTGCAAAATTACAAACAACAGGCAATAATAAAAAAGTATGTTTAGCCAGTAAGTATAAAGCGCAGTAGTGAACGATTGTGCAAGTAATGCAATGACTGAGTACGAATGCTGGCCATGCACCTACCGACTCTCAAGCGATTTCACAGTTGCAGACAAATTTCCAAAGTTGGACTAACATCAGGAGAGTTTTTCTAACATTGTAGCGCGCTCCTGTCATCTCGATCTTTAGGTGTAAGATAGTAATCATAGCAATCTTAAATCAGTCTTTTTAACGTCGTGATTTTCCGATAAAATCAACCGTGTTTAATATTGCCGTCAGTTTTTCCAGAGTCTTTTCAAAAGCTTCTAGCATATGGCCAGCAAATAATGACGTGGACATTGTCAGCAGCCAATAGGTGAGTTCTCACCAGTAGCAAACAGGAAGCAGCAATGCAGGTGTCTGGTCTTTTTTTTTGTCTTTTTTTGTTTTTAAATAAACCACCATGCACACGATGGCAGCTGTGGCCAAACGCTACTTCTGTTTCTATTCCATTGTTCAACACTTTCTCTCCTTGTTAATTTCCACTAGGAGCATGATGGGAAATAATTTTAAAAGAATCTAGTTCCAGTCTTGCAATCAGTGACCCTGCAAGATCCCCAGTCTTTGCAAAATCATAATCTTTTCAAAATCTGCGACTAAAAACTCTGCGAATTGTTTTTAGATGTGAAAGGGTGTCAGACTTTAGTCTTTTCAAAGTCTTCTAGTGTATGGCCAGCTTAAGTTCTGTGCAACTGAGAGGCAGAGGGCACAGTTCATCGAATGTTCAGTAGCCTGATGGCCTGCGGGAAGAAGCTGACCTTGAAGTGGCTGGTGCGGGTGGAGATGCACCGGTGATGCTTCTCAGAGGGTAGGAGAGAGAAGAGGCAATGAGCTGGGTGGCTGGCATCTCTGATGATCGCCTTGGTCCTTTTCTGGCAGTGGGAGAGGTAGATGGACTTGAGGTGCGGAAGGTCTGTGCCAATGATCTTGAAGGCTGTTTGGACAGTCCTTTGCAGCAGCTTGAGGCCCTGGGCAGTTAGGTTCCCCATCTACACCGTAATGCATCCTGTCAGGATGCTCTCAATAGTGCAGCAGTAGAAGTTCACCAAGGTCAAACAATTTATTATGAAAGTGGTAACCCTACTTGCGACATGACTCAGATGCTAGCAGACTGACTGCTAACTTTGAACATGACTGCTGTGGGAGCGGGCTGAGAAGCAGCATGTGATCCCTACATTGATTCATGCTGGGCGACGCTCGAACCCGCACTACTCCTGTTGCTCATTTTCTGTCTTGTTTACTTGCCAGCCGGGTTCTTCTCAGCCATGTTACCTAATCCACATCTGTCACCCCTTTTATAAAACAAGTGGAAATATGTAGAGCCTCACTACGACGCACAGCTTTATCAGCAGAACTTATAAAGTAATAATCATTTAATGCATTTGTGGTATCTTCAGATCATTCCCCATGTTTGCCTGCGTATCTTAAAGGTCAGATGACTGGGAGAGGCCATAGCGGTAGGCCACAGTTCACCCTTAGAGCCGAAAACGCCCCTACCAGCAGAACATGACGCAGAATGAATGTGACCACTGCGTATGGATCTGGAACACATTCCAGCAATTAGTCTGGGGTCAGGTGGAGACATGACTACACAAAGTATAGGGTCCAGGTTATTTTTCACATCCAGAGTCTGTCATTAGGTTTATGGCATTTTAGTCCCATCGTTCCTAACAGAACATTCTCCAGGTTTTTCTGTTCTAGGTGTTAAGCTCCATCCAGGCAGCAGCTGCCATGGTGGGTGAAGAGGGTGTGACGCGGCTGAAAGGTTGTACAAATCTCTAGACAGAAAGCACACCGTCGGCTCCAACCATCCAGCTATAGAAAGCTGTGAGATGGTGGTCCATATTTTTCGGTACAAAACAGCTGAAGGCTTTCACTATCGAAATGGCACGGGTTGAATGCGATCTTGTCTGCAGGAAGTATCTCTTCTCCATGAGTCCCATGGTCAGACTCAGGGCAGACTTACCAGGCCGGCTTGTTAAGGGCCGTTACCTGGAAATAATCATTTAAGAACCTGATTCGACAACAAAAAAAAAACCTTTACAGGAAATGAAATGCCTGCACAAAACACGGCGCTGAGTGCACGGCTGTCACTTTCGATTCTGCAGCTGCACGCGATGAGGTTGGATTGGTCCGCTGAACGCCAGAACGGTTAGCGGGTCAGCGGAGGGTGGGCAGTTACAGGCAGGGGTGGCTGTGAAAGCCACACGGAGTTCCTCAGAACTGCCGGGCCCTACTCAGGGGGCTGCCCACGCCTGTGGCTCGGTGACCTCAAGCTGCACATGATAATAGATCCTAGGAATCCGCGATGGATCTAGCAATAGAAATCCACTCTTTAAAAGGGTCCTAAGGCAAAAATTTAAACTTTCAACTGGCTGTGCTTCATTAACTCATGCATTCGTAACAGCTTTGAATTCCTTGTAAACTTCAATATAAAATCAAACTCACTGATTCTTTCCTTTTATAACCATGCTTAATTAATGTTTGCCAGTTATTATGAACCTGTCCACCTGGCACTCTCTTACAGAAACAGCAATCCCCAGTATCCAACCCCATCCGGCCGTACTAGCAGGAAAGGAAAAAGGACTGGGCAGCCATTAGTGGGCAAACCCGTGTCTCCTACAGCAAGAGATCAGCCGTAGGTGACAAGGGTGGGGTACGCGTCAAAGGAACTCATTGGGCATTCAGGAAAAATTGCATAAGTCCACACCACGCCCTCCATAAATGGTTCTCCTCCTGGACCTGAGGGATTAGTCCAAAGGAAGCTAAACTAAAGGTTTCTATGCCACTTCTTAGGTGTGGCAGGCAGTCCCAGCCACTGACTGTCTCTTTAGCTGCTTATTTCTTACTGGGGAGGTTCAACAGTTTGTCCAGCTAGTTTATTACGGTTTACCGTACAAAATTAGGGGGAGGAGTTCTGCTTAAAGCCAGTTAACCCCCCACAGAAAATGAGCGTGTCACTGGCAGACAAAGAACCAACGGCCGCCTGCTTGTCATTAATCTGTTAGTGCTCTCTGAAGGAAAATAAAGCAATTGTATGAAGAAATGGCCTTACTGAGGAGATTGTTTACAAGTTTTGCTTGTCTGGTTTTTGTTTTGAACATTATTACATGGCCCCATCCCCATGGAGCTGGAGCCCCCCTGGGGTTTAGACTAAGGCCTGGCAACAGTCACATGCCTCCCTCCCAGAGCAGCAGGACATGCCAAGGCTTGTACAGGCCTGCAGGGTCAGTGAAGAGAACATTGGACAACCTTAGGTTAATAAGAGGTAATTCCCCTGCTATTCACCTTCACATTTGGGAACACCTCTTATCCTGTGGGGTCCATTTGACCACAGTGATTTATTCTCCAGAAAATGATTATTAACATATTACATGAAAAAACAAACACAATTTCAAACATTTAGAAGGATTTTATTCATAACAGAACATCACAAATATTGGAATATGAGTAAGGAACACAGTTTATTTACTAAAAAGATCTATATCTACTGTGCAGAGAGTTTGTGCGTGCTCTTTGCAGACAAATTTTTTGCATTTCACACAAGTGTTGCTGGTCTTGGAGTCATTTCTGTAGGGACAGACCTGGCACCTGCCACATTTCCTGCCTGCAGTTTGAACCACTGGAGGAATTGGGGTGTGTGTTAATTTTATGTTTACCCAGTTGTCCCCATCAAATTAGGAGATGTCATTAAATATGAAGCAAAAAAATGATGTCAATCATTTATTTAGAGATGTTACACATGGAATGGGGTCAAATTGACCCCATGGATAATAGGTAGACTGGTGGAAAGGGGTTTGTTGGAATAGGCCTTAATGGACTGATTTCAGCAGCAGTAGGGCCAAAGGTCAAATTTTACCAATGGGGTGAACTAGACTTCATTTCTTGATGGAGATGTTAAGGCCTGTGGTGTAAACATATGTCAATACCACAGCCTTGCTTATACTGTCATGCTTCCAGAGAAACAATATTAGGTTGGGCCAGGTCACCAGAGACCAAACTCCACAGTTGCCATGGTTGCAGCCAATTCCCATTTGTTATGAGTATGGACCTGCAAATGGTCTAAACTGCTTATTGGAGGACAGAGATGAACATAACGCTTTTCTTTCCCAGCATGGAACCATGTTCAGTCCCACCCTACATGAGGCTGGGATGTAGAACCATATTGTAAGCAGATGGGTATATGACAGGGGTGTCTGTTGGTACTGGGGTCACACCAGTTATAAAACCCAGCCAACTGGCTGCATTTCTTTAGCTCTGCTGTCGTTCGGCTAACAGAATAACACCTCAGACATCCACTTGAAAGGAAACAGGAGACCTATTTCAAGTCAGCGATAGCCATCAGCTTTCCTTTGGCTTAAATGACTCTGGCTTTCAGGTACACCTACCCCATTCTCCCTCTTTGTTTTGTTTTCTGACTCACAGGTCGGGTTTTACCTTCAAAAGGTGATGCATCTTACATACAGGGAGGTGAAAGCACAGACAGAGGAAGCACAAGGCTCCCCCAGTGCTGCGGATGTAGGTTTTTTTGTTTTTTTTTTTGCCAGTGTCCTGTTACACAGTGCCAGAGAACACCAGTCTGCAAGGCACATTCTTGCATAACCTTCGCTGACTAAAACGTTCACTCGTAAAACTTGGAGCCATCAAGAGGCCGTACGGCGCCACTCCCGCCAGACGTTTCAGAGAGAGAGATCCCCCCTCCCCTTCTTCAAACAGGAAGCACACGATTTGCATTTACGTCACTGGGTTGCTTGGTGCAGGACAGCCGTTGTTTGCCTCTTTACTCTTGACATTCTTTCGAAAAGCCTCACTTACTCAAATGACCGGCTCCTGACGTGTGTGCCGGGAAAAGGCCCAATGGGATGACCCAATCCAAACAGCTTGGTATAAACCCCCGTTGCCTGTTTCTGTGCTTGAGATCAAGTTGGGGGGGGGGGGGGTGAACGGCGAACGGCTTGACACCACTTCCTGTCAAAACATGCCTTCCTGTATTCATTCAGTTTTTTTGTTCCTTTGAATGTCTGTATCTATAAGGTAAAAACAACTTTATCAGGTGTTTTTTTTTTTTTTTTTAACAAAACCAGTAAGGTATTTCTTGTAAGCCTTGAGGATCTTTGCCCTACCCCTCTTTTCTTAGAGTTATCATCAGGGTACAAAAATCCCACCCCTTACATTCCACCTGTAAAATCCCAAGCAGCCATTCTATATCTTGAACTGATATGGTTACAAGTCGTTGCCGCTTATGGTTGCTTGCATGCCACTGACAGGAGAAGCGGCTCCCCACAAGCTGCAGCATTGCCTAAACTACAGATCATCGGAATGATGCCCACCTGATACTGGAAATGCTCTTTTGCTGCATATCTGACACATTTATCAAGAGAACCATACAATTCATACCTTACATTTCACTGGAGAATTTCTGGTTAAGTGTTTTGTGTAAGGGTCCAACAGAAGACCCCCCCCCCAGTGATTGGAACTAGTAGCCTCCATATTACAATACCGACTCCTTAATCACTGTTTGTTACATAGCAGCACATATTTCAAGTACTTATGATGCCCATCTGATCAACTGAGATATGGGCACCTTGATCAACAGATTGAAATTGTTAGTCTGATTTTGGGCACTGCTGTTGTACCTTTGAGTATGGAATAGATTTAAATAAGTTAAAAATAAGTAAATCAAAAAGGCAGCAACAACAGTGACAGCAGATAGAAAAGGGGCAACAGAAAGCAGCCAGAATTTGGGCATTCACACTGGATTTCTTGTGATTGTTCTTTAATCTGCACTTCCTCTCTGTAGTGGCAACAGTCACATGACACCCCTGGGAGCACATTGACTACCTCAGTTTCCACTTAGAGACACAGCCACACATGCAATAACTTGTTTAAAATGCACCACCATGTACTGCTGCTTAAAAGAAAAAATCCATCCATCACTGCTAATTCACATTTGCCACAGTAACCTTTCCCAAGGCTCTAATGCTGTTACGCCTCAGATCGAAACTTGCAGGTGATGCTCGCTGTAACGAGTACCTGTGCAGAACAAATCACATGGTGGAGGTTCCTGGTACCCTGCTGGATTCAACAACGGAATGCACTCCTGACCGGGGGGCAGTGGGAGTGGTCAAACTCTAGCACAGATACACTCAGGGCAGATAGATGCAATCTTCAGACACAACCACAGTGAAACGGAGCTGTCGAACTCTGATGGCACCAAGGTTCAACCAGGAATCTGAATTAGACTAGTCAGGCAAGTGTTAGTAAACACTGGGTTTACTGGAAATAACACACTAAAGTGAAACTGACTCAAGAGCAACAGGAAATAGAATCATTTCATTTTCTTTTTTATATGAAACGTGAATTGAAAACCGTACAGCAGCAAATTAAATTGTGATGGGATCCGTGACAGCTGACTCTCGCTCTCCCTTAGACACAAACAACACACACTCACAAAGGCAAACAGACATGTTACAAATGCTGTTTTCAATTTATTACCTAAATAAGAAAAAATTCTAATACAAGTCACACTGAAATGTATTGCTTAAGAAAAAAAAAAGGTTTTCTGGAAAATGACTTCCATTAATACACAAAAAAAGGACACTATTATTCATGGCTAGGATGCAGCCTCGCAATTTTAAATGCACTAAGATACCTAAATTCACAGTTACCATTCTGGCTTCATAAATTAACACAGTCACACGTGCTACACTGGCCTATAACTAAAATGTAGTAAATTAATATTTGTCTCATCTCAACAGGCTGGCTACACGAATGAACAGGCAACTGAACCGAGGTGATCTAAACAAACACAAACTCCCATGAATTATTATATGGATTCCGTGTCTCTTTTAGTCTTTGATGGTAAACATCAGGCATGTCCAGAGAAAGACATTATACATGGAGGTAAAGCATTGGGTTTAAGCGCCAATCCTAAAACAACCACAACTTGGACTCAGGAAGTGCTCTGGTCACATGTGGGTCATGGGATGGGATGACAAGTTAACACACCGGCCTGTGAAAGGAGGTTCTCTGGACGCCAATACGTGTACAGCACTGGAAAGACGACAGATAAGAAGCAGGAAGGACGCGAACAGTAATCATTCTCACACACTTAGCATTTGTAACGTTCTGACACCAGGACATGGGCATGGCCCTATCGTAGAGGAAAAGGCTTCTCATACCATTTCAAACAACAACCCCAAGTCATTTGTCCATATTTGAGTTTGTACGAGTGATAAACTACAGAACACGAAAGGGTCCAATTCCATTCGCTCAAGGGCAAAGTTTAAAGGCACAGAGGCCTTGAAATGATTAACTCTGAAACTGCCAAAAAAAAAAAAAAAAAAAAAAACCAGCACGCTCAGTTTGACAACTAAAGGTCGAAAATCCACCTCCTGCGTGTCACCAAAGTTAACGATAAGGACACTTTAACGAGGTCACCTCCCAGCACATTACAGTGACTGCACAAAAATAAAACAGATTTAGTGGGAGAACAAAGTAATTTCTAGAATTGCACAACCTTTGTCTACTGTCAGACTCTGTCGGTCATATTGCAAGGAACTAAAGACCTATCACAGAGCCACAATCCAACTATGTTCTTCACGCTCATTTGGGAAAAAATATGCTCACCCACCAAAAAAAAAAAAAAAAAAAAAAAAAAAAAAAGCAGCTTGTATGTACTTCAGTCTATAACTAGGATTCATAAAGCAGCTCTGAAGTTTGCATGCCACAAAAGAAACACACCATGAGTTAGCAGCAAATGTCCTTCAGATGACCCATCTGATATGCAAGCGATACTCAATTCTGAGGCAGGGAATCGTGGAACATAGTTTTAAGTTAAATAGCTGAGCGTGTTATTTTATCAAAAATCCTACTTACAGTTTTAAACAATTGAGAGTGAGGGACTTTGGAACATACTGGATTAAGCCTGATTGACAGGTTAGGATGCAAATTCTTCAACACCCCTAAAAAAAAAAAAAAGCAGAGAGAAACCACAGCCAGACCGGCTGGCAAATCCAGCGTTTCTATTAAAAAAAAAAAAAAAGAAAGAAACCCGCTCGAGACCTAGATTGTGGTCATAAATACGGTGTCCATTTTCCCAGTGTGACGTGGACATTCCTACATGTTAAACAGGCCCTGCCCTAAAGTACTGTCATGCATGTGAAAACTGGCCTGGGTGTAACCAGGTACAGCCCAAGGTATTGGTTTGCTAAACATCCAGCCACTGACCATCACACAGAATTTTAAATGATCACACACACAAATGGATTAGAGCCAATAAGACAATACACCGATGAGTAAATATGTATTTTTTTCCTTTCTTGCTCAGTTTATGGTACCTACACTTGCACACATTGTAAATAATGAATGACTGACGACCCAACATGACAAACCTTTACTATTTACTGAAGTAACGGCTTGAACCAACCAAGCTATACTGGGTTACTGTTTTTATTTAAACAGCACATAAAAAACAAAAAATAAAGATTTATATTTAACATTCTAGAGCCTTCTAAAGCAATTTGCATTTCTTAACTTCACCGTGTTTGTTTCTATCACCTGAATAAGATCGGTGGTCTTTGATAGACTCTGAGATGAGAACATTCTTTTTGATATTAAATTAACTTCAACGGTTCCCCTCACATCACTGCAGAAGTCCAACTGTCCAGAAAAATCATGAAAATCATAAAAATGTGCAAAAACCATTTGAAAACCTGAATGCTTTGGGGTCAATGCTACATATCTGAAGAAAAAGTAGAAAATGGGAGGAAAAGGAGGACTAATCAAACACTTGGACGTGATTGGTGGATATGAGATGTCCATCATGAGAAACCGAAGCTTGTCAGAGGGTGACCCCCTTCCTGTGTCAGGGCACACAGCCCTTAAAGCATTAAATGTCCAGAACGCACAGTTAGTCCCATTGCAGTTAAACGTGGAGGTCCATCTGGCACACACACCCCAGGAAATTAAAAAACGTTTAACAACACTCAAATCAGTTGTGTCTTAAAGACAGTATATTTCTTGTGAATTTGTTGCCCATTTGCTGTCATTTTCATTATTAATTCTGTAGTCCCGAAAACTGCTAAGTCCAAAGAAATAATGTTGCCTCCAAGTAGATCAGGCAAAGTGGCCTTCAGACTCTTCCCCTGTCTGTCTGTCTGTACCCCAGCCACCCCCCCATAGGTCTTCTATGCCACCACAAACTCAGAGCTCAAGTCAGCCTTCACGTCGGGCTTCCAGACAGCATCATCAAAGTCTAGGTCCAGAGAGGTGTCACTGGACGCACTGCTGTTGCTGTTGCTGCGACCCGCCTTGCGGGCGGCGCCGCTGAGCGCCCAGGGGTAGGGAGCGCGCGAGTCCCGCCGGGCCTTTCGACGCAGACGCCGCTGCTGCATGAGCAGCTGCAGCCGCTCCACTTTGCAGCGCGTTGTCCGGTTCTCCGTCTGCCGCAGGCGGTCACCTGCAGGGAGCAGCGGGGAGGCGAGGTCAGTGGGGTACCTTGACGCAGGAGAGACTACAAAGCTGCACATTCAGGCACCTGCAGGGGTGATTCTATAAAGTGACAGTTTCAGTCATGCAGATTAATTGCTCCGGATCGGAATGACTAACAAAAAAATATCAGCAGTCTCATACGATTTCTCTGCATGCGGCCCAAACCCTGCTTAGATGCCTCCTAATTAAGAGCGTAGGGATTTAAACTTAAGAGAGGCCGAAATGAGAAACCGAAAAAGACTTCAGTCATACGACTATGTGGTGAGAAGTGACAGACATCAGTCCTCACCACAACCCCCCCGGCCTGCTGACGGGACAAAAGATTTAGTGACGTTTTGCGGTGACGTCCCACTCAGGGTATACACCAGCCTTGTGCCCTGTACTGCCTGGGATAGGCTCTTGGGCCCTCTGTGACCCTGACTGCGAAAAGCAGTTAGAAGATGGAGGCCAGCACCAGAACAAGTAGCCTCCGAAACACATTCGGCAGGCGGGAGAAAATTCGACAACCATCTGTTAGCCAGCTAAGCAAATGTCACTGCAAGACATAAAGGATCAAATAAGGATAGCTATGTGAAGAACCTCTGACACCTCCCCTTCTGAACCCCTCTTGGGGGGGGGGGGGGGGGGCTCTGGCCTGCCCTGTTCCCTGATTCACCTCCTCAGTTCCTCATTCCCAGGATCACTGTGTATGATGCACTTCTGTTTTTTTTCCCCTTAGTGACCAAAAAATTTGGTTTATTCAGCTGAGCCACCATACAAGGAAAGCCGTTGTTCTGTTTTTCACTTAGCCTCCACTGAAATGGGGGGGGGACCGTGTTTATATATTCAGGGGTCTTTCTCCCACCCCCATATGCCAAAACAGAGAGCAGTTCCCCTGATTAAGCTGGGGTCTACTTCCATGTTCCCCAGACCTCGTGTTCTAGTGCTCCGAACCTCACACTCTCCTCTGTTCTCGCTGAAGGTAGGGCACGTTTCTCCATCGGCTTATTAAAAGGGCAGATTAAGGAAACCGGAGCCGTAGAGGTGCCCATCTCCCGACGAGGACACCGTGGCTCACTTGTGACAGGAAGCGCACTGTTTTTTCTGCTCCGAGGTTGCTGATCTCTCTCTCTCTCTCTCCCACACACGCGGGCAGGACAGAGGTAGCGGAGCAGTTTGGAATTTCACCCTCAGGCAGTGGGGGAGGTGCAGCCACGGGTAGGGACTGTGAGACGGGAACGGCAAACGCTACAGCAGAGGCGGTCTTATCAAGCCGAATGGGCCACCTCACCTTGAGAACACGCTCGGTAACACGCACGAGACGTGACTCACTACCGAGAAATTACCCAAGCATGCCAGAGACAAACGCTTTAATTGTTCGCTCAAAAGGGTCTGGAACTTTCCGTCTGCCCTGTATATCTGTGTTGTGGAGAGGGCATGGACTGTGATTAACGAGAAGTGTATCATTCCTGTTTTTTTTTTTTTTTTGGAGTCTGGGCTGACAGATCGTGTGGACACCCTGACCACGGCGCTCGAGTGGCAGAAGGGGCATCCAGGGCCTCGGTGTGGGACTCATACCTCAGACTCACCATCAGGCTGAGGTACAGAGCCTAACCAAGTGCAGCTCACCTGCTCTTCAACCCCATTTTTAGTCACTGTTACAATACTGAAACATCCCATAGCCTTTGTGGTAAAAGAACCAGGCAAAGTGGAATGGTAAAAATGCCAGTTCTCTCTATGGCTCGAGTAGTGCGTGCGTGCGTGCGTGCGTGCGTGCGTGCGTGCGTGCGTGCGTGCGTGCGTGCGTGCGTGCGTGCGTGCGTGCGTGCTTCTGCCGCCTGAAGAGCTGCTGGCTGCTGGATGCAAGCCGTGCCGTCTTATTAATGAAGCTGACTGTTCTGCCACACACTCCAGTCCTGCTCCCCTGCACACTATAAACACACGTTCTTCTCGGAGTTGTGCTTTTCTGCGAGTCGGTCTGTTTCATGTCAGAGGGAGCCCGAGCGAGTATGGGGACCTGGTCAGGGCCGCAAAAATGCAATAGAGGTCTGAGGCTTGGACTCGGTTCGGACGACCCAGGAAGCGGTGATTGGGAGCCGTCGGGCAGTACTGTAAACCACACACGCGAGCACACGGGAGCACACACACCTACATGCGGGGTTCAATCATAGGGTGGTGGGGCAGAGCAGCAGGTCACTCACCAGCAGGGTGGCACACGCGGATCTGACTTTGGCACTTGACCAGGGGGTACAGGGGTGCTGTGCCAGCGGCGGGCAGTGAGGTAGCGAGGCCTGTGGGTGCCGCCATAGCTGGGGAGGCAGACGATGGCGTCGGTGATGTGGGTGGCGAGGAGGTCTGGCAGCGGAGCTGTGTGAGTGACGGGGGCACCCCCTGGTACTGGCGGGTGGCACTCAAGAGGTCATTCAGGATCTGCAGGACGGTGCTGATGTCACGGCGAGGGTGTCCACTGCTGTCCTGACAGCTGGGATGCAGTGTGCCTGTTGGCCGGAGGTCAAAGTTTATATCTTCGAGCAGTTCAGACGGAGCCTGTGTCCTTAACCACTATGCCACCTGCGTTTGCTAATAAGACAGACAGCAGGATAGGAACACTAAGGCACGGCTTTTGACTGACTGAGCAGCCCCCCCTACCTGAGAAGGTTCCAGAGAAGACCCCGGGGGCGTGGTTAACGAAGCTCTCAATGACCGCACCTGGCTTGCGGAGGCGGGGCGCACATGCAGCTGTTTTCGAGTGGTTCCTGGGGACATTAGCGACCTGAGGGACACAGGCGACACGACAGAGTCAGGGGCCACCCAAAAATTCCGGAATGAAATACAGGTAAACACAGGCCAAAATCATCTTAAAGGGAGATGAAAAACTCTTTGGTAAAACTGGGTAAAAGTGTGTACAAAGTAACTTAGCAACACCAAGTGTAACAGAATGTTTATGTGGCTGTGGGCTTACCTCAGGGCAGGGCACTGCCGGGGCAGGCCTCAGGGCTACAGGGTTTGAGTGAAGGACACTTCCAGGCACCAAGCAGGCGTTCTGGGAGGAAGCACAGGAGGCAGTCGGCGGTGCAGCGTTTGACGTGCTCGCGGAGTGGCAGCGGTGTGGAGCCTTGAGGGAGGTACCAGCAGCTGCAGAGCTGGCTGCAGCCCCCCCCCGGGGACTCTGATGTCCCCCTGACTGCTGGGCGGCCAGCTGCAGCTGGACGAACATCATGTGGTCACCCACACGCAGCGCCAACGTCAGGGGCGACCGGCCTGACAGGAAGTCACTGACCTGCAGGCAGGGAGAAGGGGGAGAAAAAGAAAAAAAAAAAGGCGAGTTAAAGGAGGTCCGCCTTGCTTGGGCCGACAGAGTTGCACAAAAACATATCATATGCCAAACACTTCTTAGTGTGCGTTCCAGATGCTGCGAAGTACTGGAAATCTGTGTCAGCGGCAGTTTGCCCAGGTGATGTGAAAGTGAGACAATCCCAGAGAGAGAGAGAGGGAACCCCAAGCCCACCCTGATGACAGCACAGCTGTGGGATTCTTTGCCGGTGTACTGTTTTTTCACACACCCCCCCACCCAACTCCACGACCTGCAGGTGCCAGCTAACGAGTGGAGGCAGACGCGTCCCACAGAGGCGTTCCAAAGGTCACGCTCCACCCCCCCAAAGCCCCCCAGCAGTCAGAGGACAGACGTGGGCGTAGATAGACAGGGGGCTTCAAAAGTCATTGGGCCCAGGACGTTACCCTAGAGTGTATCGTGTCCTCCTCACAAAATCGTCGGGGCGATGATTCACCTAACGCACTGAGAACTGTAAATAAATCAAACCATGACTGCATAAACTACATTTCACCAAGTGAATATTCGAAAGCTTGAAGCTTTGTTTTTAACAGACAGGTAGCTGAGGGAAGATGAGACAGGGATGTGTCCCTTCAGTCAGGGCAAGCAGCGACACGCTGACGGCCTGCCCGTCTACAAGCGACTCAAGCCAAGTTGGGATAAGATTACTGTTTTTTCACTGAGCCACTTCCTGCGAACAAGCAGACGGACGACCCCTTCCCAAAAAAGGGGGAGTGTGCTGGGAAACGGGCCCCGCGATGAAGCGTGACAAATGAGAGGAACCATGCCCCACACCAGAGATGACGAAGAAGAGGGTTTACTCCTAGTCCCTCCACCCCCCTGTTGAAATACCACAGCTGCTGATGAGACCTCTGTGTCAGAGCCTCCACCCAGGCAGGGCCACTCACTCACACCCAGTCAAAAGGCCGAGGGACAGCTTTCCCCAAAATGAACAGTCACAGAGCTCCGGGGGGAAGGGGGGTCCTTCAGCACACCTGAGTCATATCAACACCCACCATGTAAAATACCCAGGCTCAGAGAAAAAGGCAGAAACATGTGGCGGAATCTACTTGGCTGTAATTCATCCTCCTTCTGATGCAGGCAGCAAATGGCAAATATGAAAAGCTGCAGCGCTCGTTATTTCAGACGACAGACACCCACCTCCTTCAGCTCTGTAACCTGCGTCTAAAACACTTCTTCCCTATTACAGCACTTTCTCCTTTTAAAAAGGGCCACAATTCAGCTGCTGTGTTCCAACTGGAGACGACGGCGTGTCGTGTGAACAGGCACCGTCGCGGACAAAAAGCAGAGGCTGAACCGCGGGGCCTAATTCTTCAACTGACAGCCGCACGGCAGGTAGTCTGAAAGCCGGGTCTGTGATTTACGGTTTTTTTTTTTTTGCTGTGAACGGACGATACAGCACTGAGACGGAAGTATCTGAACGGCTTGGAGGAAATCGTAGTCAAAATCTCTGGAGGTATTCCAATAGGATTTTAAAGATGGCCTCGGCCTGGCTTTTTGGTAACTGGTGACCACCAATATACTCCTCTGCATTACAAATACAGCCCAAGTTCAATTGTTCAAAGAGTAAATATAAAAGTAGATTCAGGCAGATCTACAGACTTATTGAGGGGCTTAAAAGCCAAATAAAACCAAATTGGGAAAGTTTCCTGGTTTCAACCAGAATTCAGAATAAGGGGATTTAATCAGGGGCCAAATGACACTGCCGGTGTCATCATATCTTCGTGCTGAGGCTCCTCCCCCATTTCCATGCCAAGATCAAACAGCACTGATGCCAGAGACAAAGCCTCAGAAACAATCAGGTGATAAGCCCTGAGCAGGACAGACACTGCAATCAGAAGGCCGCTTCTCTCCTGCCCGAGACACTGGGAAGCAGAAACGGAGGCTGCAGTATTTACCTCTGGCAGGAGTAAATGTGGAAATGTCCAGTCTTCCTAGGAAGGAGGAAAGCACAGCTACCGAACCCCCCCCCCCCAAACACATACACACACTCCTCAGGTGAGTTACTTCTGTGACTCTGTGTATTGTCAGAGGCAGAGACCTCAGATGACCCCCAAGGGGCCATCAAGCACCAACCAAAGTCGAGTCACGTGCACACACACTCTCCTCAGCCACCCTACCCAGCAGGTCCGAGACACTGCAGCTCCTGTCCGCAACACCCCCCAACCCCCCCAGGTTCGTTGGCTCTCCAGCAGAGCCGTTTGGGGCGTGCAAAGCGATCGTCCCGTGCGACGCAGGGGACACATAAAATTGGGAAAATATGGCCTGGCAATTCAGATCATCGCCTCCCCCTGCCTCTCCAGAAGTCAATGTCACGTCCAGGTGACGTAAAGACATTACGATGGAATGGAAGCGCTGCAGGTACGCCGTGGGGCCCAGGCGGATTTCATATTCTCGATGCTTGCTTTTCCACTTTCCTTCACATGCTAATTTCTGAAAGCACTAAGCACCCAAATACACTGCGATCTAATGCCAATTTTCTATCCTAGCAGTCTAAAAGCAATAAAAAGGTAAAAAACAAAAATAAAATCTCAGAGTTATGAGGTTTCAAAAGACACCAGGTAACCCACCCTGCCCCCCCTCCATGGTTCAGGGGCTTCAGAGCGACAGCTTCCCCCCAACCACCATCTCTAATCGCCCGCCCTCTTCTCTACCCAGCATCCTTTGCATGTGGGGAAAACAACCCAGGGTGAGAGGGCTGACTAAGAGGTCACACACCAGCCAGTTACCACCCCTCCTTTGCAGGCACCAGGTTCTTCCAGGAGGGAGGAGGTGGGTAGAGGGGACGGGGGTGACTCAATGTCTTATCAAATCTCATCATTAGCATCTTTCGCTTTATCAGTATGGCCCTGAAGGAAGAACGAGACACCGTGAATCACACCTCAGCTACAGCTGATCATGAACGAAGTCCTGGCGGCAGACCGAGGCATTCTTCAAAAGCGACTAGGAAAAACTAAACCCAACGAGAGACAAAGTCATCCGCCTTTGTCTCCGTGCCATATCGGCTGAGCTTCCTTTGTGAGCCGACGAGTTTCCGCGCCTGGGAGAGTTGTCAGCGGCATCTGCTGAGGCATGGATTAAAGGGGAGGATTAAAGGAGAGAATTAAAGGGGAGGCCCAGTGGTTTGACACAGTGCCGAAGACCACAGTCCCCTCCCACTGCTTGTTTGGGAGGCTGAGTTGAAAGCCGATCCACAGGACTACACAGGGAGAGGCTGTCGTAGGTGGAGGAGAGCGGCACAGTGGTTGAGGCCTCAATCCCAGGTACCGCCAACGAGGAAACAAGCTGACATGGTAATGTAAGCAAAAAGCCACAGGTTATAGACTCTGAAGCCAGAAACATAACAGTTACTGCGAAAGTGAAACCGAGTCATATTCACACAGATGTTTTTCATTGAAAGCCCATTGTACACACTCTTCCCCACAATGTTTGTTTCGCACAACCACTTTTTTTCACATCCAAACCCCTATGACCATAGACAGACTCGACTTAAAGAGGCAGGCAAACTTCAACACCTGCCTGTCCCCAGCTTCACTGGCAGAAATAATTCTCACTACTGCTTTATCTTTTCAGTACTCAAATCACAAAAACAGCCATCCCTTTCTAATCAGACCCCCCCCCCCCCCCCAAAAGAGAGGGAGACTCCAGGAAGCTTCACACAGAAGGATACTAAACTAAATGAATGAGGCCAAGAACCGTATTCAAGGACGCCAGTTCACCTCTTAGAATGCAAGTCCTGCTCCCTAGTCTTCCCCTTGCTTTCACACTCCTCACTCTCCTACTACACAGCATCTTCCAGACTGACCAAGCTCTCTTACACACACACACACACACACACACACACACACACACACACACACACACACACACACACACACACACAACCCACCACACCGGAAAAGGGCTCACACCAGAAGCGCATGGAAAAGAGGTAACAGAGAGACAAACCCGGCTGGACCACAGCAGGAGGCATCTGACATCAATCAGACGACCTCCTCAGAACAGAGGACCACCTCTACAGGTGACACCTCCCTTGGGCAAGGCAGACCCCTTCCAAGATTAATCTGATCACCCACCTACTCCCTGTGACTCATGGAAGTTGCATGATTGCCACAGACTGCATAATTGCAACATAATACAGCAGCTCAGGACAGAATGTCCCCCTCAAACGCTGGTCTAGAGTCAGTTTTGTGCAAAACCTTCTCAATCCTGGCCTAGTGGGCCTGTGGAGCTCCTGTAAGGGGCAGGGCCATTGTCACACCTTGCTACCTGCTCACAGGCACACTCTCTGTGATTGGCTGGTAAAAGGGACCAATGGCTAGCTCAGGTAATTAGAGACCAGCAGAACAAGGTCTCCTGTTTGGCTAAACAACCATTCTTCTCTCAGGGAGGCATTCTTTGCATGGTGAGGGGAAACCAAATTATGAAGAAGGCATGTTCCCTGACCCACCAGCCCTCTCTAGGCTCTCTCTCTCTCTCACACACACACACACACACACACACACACACACACGTCGTCACTTCAGTGACATCTCTCTAAACTGCAGGGTTTCCAGGTTAAAAATATCTACAGGAAGACAAGAGCATGCGTCATGTGAGACGGGGTTTTGAAGATCTGTACGCTTCTCAGCCACACTCTGGGTGAAGTGCTTCCTTTCAAAAGTCAGCTTTGCGCATGAAAGTTTAAAACGAGTGGCGGGGCCGAGACGCTCGGAGGTGCTGATTTTAGACTCACATGACATTAGGGCATCTCCTCGTTTACAGGTCAAGCATGAGAAAGCATGTTGATGGCCATCAGCTCTCAGACAAGCACACACGCCGATACTTGTCAATTCTAGGAGCACTTCTGTTTCTGCCACTGGAAAAATCTGAACAGAAGTGTACTGGGCAAACCGTAGTGTGTAAGGAACTTCTATATGACTGTATTTGGCTTCAAATACCAATTAAAAACTCATGCAACATGCATTTTGGTAAATTCTTTTGCATTAAAGAATGAGCAGAATAGAATAAGTGATGAGAAATACACAATTTAGTTTACAGATAATATACTTTTATAATGATCACTAGGAAGATACGTATGCCTGCAAACTCCATGTATTTTTATTACCCTAAACATAGAATGGAAATGATGTTACTGACTCATTAAAATTAAACATGGCCATCACGTAAAACTGCTGATACCGTTGTGAATGACTCCTGCTTTAAATTCCAGCAAAAGATGCCAGGGTTAAAAGAAACCAGCACTGAAGTGCCAGAGCTTCTTGGAAGTCCCTTATCTCGCAACTCGCCTTTGCAAGCGAGCAAACCACACGGGCAGAAGAGCCCCTGACTTCGCAGAAGACTAAAAGATTGACGCAAACACTGGGTGGGGCTTGCCGGGACCTGCCTCTGTTCGCACTCTACGCAGATGTTGCCAGGAGACCAGAGGGAGTTCCTTAAAATATGCACAGCCCTCTACGCAAGCATGCAAGCCTTTCCAGGCTGGTTTAAGGGGGGGGGCAGATGAGATGAGAGAAGGTTCACAGGCTAGTAGCTTAAGCTAACCCATCTTTATCCTCGCACAATGCCACACAACTCCCAGTCCTCTTAAGGCTCGGGCTGGATACAACTTCAGCAGACTTACTAGACGTGCTCCAACTGACCTTCACAGTTCTGACAGCCAAGCATAAAAATAATGATATGGTACATAAATCTGTTTCATCACAATCTCCACATTACACACATATACAGAAATTTAGCAGATCTTACCTGAGTTTCTGTTAAACTCTCTAAAGCTTGCATGATGGATTGCTCAGGCCTTGTGGCTTGGGACTACACAAAAAAAAAATGAGAACATGTCTTATGTCAGTGTTGCACCATACACCAATCAACTCGAGACATCAAAACAAACCAAGTAAAATGTATTTTACTAGCATACACGGGAACATTATTATTCTGAAATAACGATGTTTAAATTACAGATAAGTTAACGTGGCATCTATAGCTAATTAATATAGTACCTGTGTGGCATTTACTGGGGGAATACTGCAAAGATATAATGCTTACCATTAATCCTGCCTCGACTGTTGGTACAAGTGTTAACTTGCTCCCATCAGCGATACCAAAGTCTTGGAGTTTTCCTGAATTTAGACGCCTGCGGATAAGTGACAACAGAAGGAAGGAAGGTCAATAAGGAAAATGCATGAACTGATAGGAAAGCTGACTAACTTTTATTGCAACGGGAACAGAATGCTCTGTGTGACCATGGTCATAAAATTAAACACCTTCCTGTATTTCAGTAACCTTGAAAAACTGGTGGATACCGGCGTGTTAATAGTATAATATGCTAATATAGTATAGTTCAGTCTAACGTGCTGTGACGTCACTTCACAGGCTTCCTACGTCATATACTTTAATATGGACCGAGAACCTCAAGGGTTTTAGACTCATTTACGGCATTTAACGTTCGAAAGCTGATACACACTTCTTGAATTAAAAACGAAATGTTCGTACGGCCTACAAACGACAACAAAACTCGTAAATGTCGCGTGTGTTTGATTCATTTATCGCCGTGCGCTCGTTAAAATCGAAAAAGGCAGACGGCACGAAGTTGCGGTTTCGGTTCACGTTATGAAGTTCCACATCAGTAAACATTTCTGTTTACACACATCAGCAAACGTTCGTGTTTACCCACACGCCGCATCACACGGAGCGCAGGAGGCGAGCAGGGCTCCTGGCCGCTTTGACACTCACCGGGTGACTTTAATATACGCCTATAAATAGAAAGTTGATCCTGTGCAAGTGTTACACGATGATGCCCCGTCTCGCAGTAATTTCACGTTAAGGCGTCGATCCAGAGGAGACGGACGCAGCCGCCCTCAACAAGACTTTAAAGGACAGCAGCACACGAACTCAGGTCTACGAGGTTCGACTCGGTTCATGTGCAGCCTATTAATAACTAAGAGGCCTTCTTAGAAAGTGTCAGGGGAGACAGGGTGTACCAGAGAACATACAGCATATACATTCTCTCGTAACTACACACAGCTTTGGGACCTCTACTATACATTACACACACAGCTCATCGCACAATCGGACGGAGGATAATTTTACACTATTATATTTAACTATGCAGGTCCCGTTTCCACTAAATTTACACGCAGAAACACCATACCCCCTATTTCTGGAACCCTGTATAAATATAGGTGTGCACTTCCCCGGCTCTCTGCCCCGCCAAAGGGGGGCGCTGTAGCTGGCAGCAGTAACTCTTCACACCTCATTCTGTCACTTTATCGATTCCCCTTACATTACCAAGGACCTCAAGTCACTCCCTCTGGAAAATATGGCTAAGGAGGACAGGATGATTAAGCAATCCAGGGATACAGATAATCATCCTTAATAATAATAAAAAAAATTGGCCAAATACACAAACGCTCCTTTTATAATAATGAAAGCGATGTAGCTGACTTTATAACAGTGTGTGGCGAAGGCTTTTCGGAACAATCCGGTCATGCTCTTTTCTCAGGCAGCCCAGACCGCACCGAGGTGGTGGTGGTGTGGGGGGGTTATGTTTTATTTTATTTCTCATGCACGGTTACTCACGTTTCCTTGTGCAGCAGAGCGAGTCGCTCTTTGGGAACCCGCAGCCTCTGCGATAACCTCCTCTTCAGCCCCTCGACTGTCTCCTCCAGGGGAAGGGAGAGCTCGAAGCGGGTTCCGGTGGTGGAATGGATGAGGACGTTCATCGGGGGCTCACTCGGGACGGCCTCGCAGGACGGAGCTCCGCGACCGGGGGTGCAGCTGCCGGCGCTGGGATGCTGGTCCATTCGAGTCTCTGAGTTTATAAAACGGAGACCGAGTGAAGAGGTTGTTGATTTTTTTAAATTTTTTTTTTGTCTACTTCAGATGTTGATCGTGGCGTTTCTGTACGCGGAGGGGGGGGGGAACCCCAACTCTGAGAAGGTACGTCGTCAAGTCGAAATGGACAAAAGCATTCTTTATCAGGGTCCTTGAGATAGTGATCCCACAACCCTGGAGCTTCCTTTTGTCTCCCTACAACCAAAGACAACTTATTTTCTTCTTACCCAAGATTTTCTTTTTTCCTGCATATATTATATATATATAATTTCTATATTTTCCTCTCCGTAGCTTGGTCACGGGGGTGTGCTTGCGATCCCACGTCCTGAGCAGATGTCCCGTTTTGAAGACCGCATACGTCGATCGCCGAAAGAAGCTAATGAGCTAACAATAGATGCCGTACTGTAAAGTCGCAACGTAAATCATTTCTACATTTACTGTATATCCACATGCTCAAATGCAAAAGAATGTTATGCTTGAAATGATCGATTTCACGACACAGAAAACTCTCTCGCAGAACGTCCCTTTTGACAAGCAGGCGCCAGTTTCACAAACTACACACGCCTTTTAAAAAAGGGGGGGAAAAAAAGTAACAAAGTGCTCCGCTCTCCATGCACGCCGCTGAGTGCGACTCCGGCGCAAAATCATCTACAGCTAGAGTATGGAAGGGTCTCTCCTCCACACTGCTAGGCCACGCCCACCATACCCAGCCCTTCTGACCTATCACCGCTGCAAATGCGTAGACATCGCTAGCGTTGACCTATCTGCAAACCCGTCTAAGCCACCCACATGACAGAGAGGCTCCACCCCTATCCGTCTACCACGCCATCTTTGTGCGAATAGCCAATCGATTTACGGGAACTGTGACGCCACACGTTTAGGTATTCAATTGTTCCCACCCTCTTCAACCATTCACAATACGATACAACTGCAGGCACTATGTACAATATGACAGTCATTGAAGTTAAATTGTATTCCTTTATGTTGTTTCACAGTCTTTATAAAGCATCACATATATAATACTTGTCTGATTCATCTGACGAATGTTATTGATTGACGTGTTTCTCACTCCTTTCCACCTCATCGTTTATACGAGAAGTATACATGGACAAGCGTCACATTTCCTCACAAATGTTGGAACTATAATTAACTATGCGATGCTACTAGTGCAAAAGATATTCTGGTGTGGGAAAACTAAGTGAATAATGAATATAAATTATATGTTAACTGCATTATGGGACTGCAGTTTTCACACCTTCTAATCACTAAATTTAGCAACATAAAGGTAAAAAAATCAAACCATGCCTTGGAATTTGTAGTTGCGCTCACCGCCAATATTAAAGCAAGGGTTACATTAAAGTTTTAGACCAGGTTTTCATTTGTATAAGAATATTGTTAAATAATTGACCAGATAGCTCTTTGTCTGATTGAGGTGCTTTTCGCTTGTAGTGAATTGAAGTATCTCATTAACTCCTACTCCCTTAGTAGAGTGACAATTTGACGTAACAGCTGGGCACTAAAATTTAAAAGGGTAATCATTGCTCCCTCTAGTGGTGAATAACAGCACTCGCGGTTTTTCCAAATTGGACAAAGTTCAGCACGTAAAGGAATGTCTACGGCCTGCTTCCCATTTCGTTATGCAGATTTACAAAAAGCAAAAAAAAAAAATGTGTCTAACATGCTAATCAAACATTAGACTAAACATGCTATTCTGGACTATTCCCTTGTACTCTGAATATAAATTTAAAAAGTATATACATTGTGTTGCTTACGTTAAATTTATATATTTTATGCCTGTGTTCGAGCTTCAGGCATTCGATGTGTTATGGAAATATGATTATATCTCTAGCGCTAAAAGGGTCAAATTCTTGATGGGAAATTACAGTTATATTCATTAAAGTGAATGTAACCTTAAATTATAAATCGGAGCGTGAGTAATCCAGCTAGAAAGACTACCTGCTAGGCAAATTTATTAAGTATGCAAATTAAGTCTGAAATATAGAGTCGAGTCAGTTTCTCTGCAGTGACAGGTAAATCACAAGTAT
>JAACJT020000036.1:11274209-11298654 GCA_009936485.2 Gymnarchus niloticus
CAAAAGACAATTCCTCTCCCTATCAAAACACACAACCAAAACCACACGCAAAACAAAAACGGCAGTCACTCCCTACAGTCGTGGTCAAAAGTTTTGAGAATGACACAAATATTAATTTTCACAAAGCTTGCTGCTTCAGTGTTTTTAGATCTTTCTATCAGATGTTTCTATGGTATACTGAAGTATAATTATAAGCATTTCATAAGTGTCAAAGGCTTTTATTGACAATTACATTAAGTTTATGCAAAGAGTCAGTATTTGCAGTGTTGGCCCTTCTTTTTCAAGACCTCTGCAATTCGCCCTGGCATGCTGTCAATCAACTTCTGGGCAAAATCCTGACTGATGGCAGCCCATTCTTGCCTAATCAATGCTTGGAGTTTGTCAGAATTTCTGGGTTTTTGTTTGTCTACCCGCCTCTTGAGGATTGACCACAAGTTCTCAATGGGATTAAGGTCTGGGGAGTTTCCTGGCAATGGACACAAAATTGATGTTTTGTTCCCGGAGCCACTTAGTTATCACTTTTGCCTTATGGCACGGTGCTCCATCATGTTTGGAAAGGCATTGTTCGTCACCAAACTGTTCTTGGATGGTTGGGAGAAGTTGCTCTCGGAGGATGTTTTGGTACCATTCTTTATTCATGCTGTGTTCTTAGGCAAAATTGTGAGTGAGTCCACTCCCTTGGCTGAGAAGCAACCCCACACTTGAATGGTCTCAGGATGCTTTACTGTTGGCATGACACAGGACTGATGGTAGCGCTCACCTTTTCTTCTCTGGACAATCTTTTTTCTGGATGCCCCAAACAATCGGAAAGGGGATTCAGAGAAAATGACTTTACCCCAGTCCTCAGCAGTCCAATCCTTGTACCTTTTGCAGAATATCAGTCTGTCCCTGATGTTTTTCTTGGAGAGAAGTGGCTTCTTTGCTGCCCTTCTTGACACTAGGCCATCCTCCAAAAGTCTTCGCCTCACTGTGCATGCAGATGCACTCACACCTGCCTGCTGCCATTCCTGAGCAAGCTCTGCACTGATGGTGCCCCGATCCCGCAGCTCAATCAACTTTAGGAGACGGTCCTGGCACTTGCTGGACTTTCTTGGGTGCCTTGAAGCCTTCTTCACAGCAATTGAACCTCTCTCTGTCATTTTCATGGCAAAGCGGGACTTTGCAATTAATTGCAATTTATCTGATCACTCGCCATAACATTCTGGAGTATATGCAAATTGCCATCACAAAAACTGAGGCAGCAGACTTTGACACAAATACTAATTTTCACATTCTCAAAACTTTTGGCCACAACTGTACACACCGGATTAAACTCATACACACTATAGACACACAAACACAAACCAAGGCGACGGTATCCGAAGGGCAAGACAATATCGTAAACAAAAAACCGGGCAGAATAATCAATAACCAAATAGTCAAAACGAAACCAGCAAAAGTACAAAAAGGGAGAAGTGATAACCAGAAAAACCAAAAACAATCCAAAGTCATACACGGTAAGCAAATGCACAAATCAAGAATAGCGAAGCGAAGGTAAGTGAAGAGAAGCGAAGCTGGGGAATTGTTCGATGGCGGTGCTTTTCAAAACGGGAACCCCGAAGTGACAAACTGATCGGAACAAAGAGGGGCGATGTGGGCAGGGTTGTGGAGGCGGAGCAGACGAATGGAGGGCAGACTGGAGAGATGAATGATAGGCAGGTGGACCTGGAACAAAAACACACACACGCGCACACACGCGCACACACACACACCAGAAAATCCCACGGCACGTAACACTGGCAGAATTTACAGCCTCCGTATGCAAACAATCTGAGCAGCTAAGGGAAGGTGCATGAGGAGTGCGCCACAGCAGAGGTGTTCGATGCTTCACTCACAGTGTGACGCCCGCAGACCAGATGTCCACCTTGAACCCTGAGAAGGTGTCCAGGCCATTCGCGATCTCGGGGGGCTGGAACGCTGGCGAGCCCTGGCTGGTCCGACATGTGTCGTCCTCCGCAAATGGGTGCAGCGCCTGCATGGACGCCATGCGTAGACATGGGTCCTGTCACCTCCGCAAAGTTGCTCATTCGACAGTTGATAATAGCTCACCATACCTTTCAGAGTTGCTTCAAAGATTACTGCGGAAACTCGGCGGCTCAAATTACCGCTGTCGCCCCACTGACGATGACCACTCTCAGTGACCGCACAAGACCGCCCCCTTCAGCCCCTCACCTCCGCCACCCCCAGGTCTGATATTTTCAGGGCACCATCCGTAGTGAGCAGCAGGTTCCCTGGTTTGATGTCTTTATGGACGATTCCCTGGCTGTGCAAGTATTCAAGGCCGTCGATCAGCTGGCAAAAATACCTGCAGGAGATGAGAACCAGGCAGCTGTAGGGTTTAATTTCCAGACATGCGACTGTAGCCCATTACATGATAGGGCTCAATCTTTAAATTGTCATTCTACAACGAGACGAAATATAAAGCGGGAAAAAAAAAAAAAAAAAAACTTTTGTCAGTTGCATAAGATAGTTAAAAAGAGAATATGTATATATACACACACACACACACACACACACACACACACACACACAATATTAGGCAAGATTAGAGTTAATAGAAATGTAAACCAAATGTAAGGAGCATATTTGGGAAGATCAATGACTTAAAGTACAGCCAGGGGATATCGGGGAGTACGACTGGTAGAGTATCAGAACTGCACATTAATACATTCAGGATTGCACCTGATTGGCAGGCAGGAGGCAAATCACCTGGCACATATAGAACATTAGAACAAACAGAACACTAAGATGGATAAAATGAAAAGATAAAATGGTGAGCAACATTACACAAAATACCAATATAGAAAAAAAAGGCATTAAACTGCTGGTCCAGGGGGGTCTGTTCACAGCCCATCCATGCAATAAGCACAGATGACAAAGACCATACCCAGCCGGTCATATTATATGAGACAATATTTGTGCCTTGGTGGGAAGCGACCCAGTAGCACCACGGTGTCTGTCCCAAGGAAATAGGGGTGAGAGTGAAGTGAAGGAGTTAAGCTGGAAGTACCCACCCGTGCGCTTGAAAGACGGGAAACCGCTTCTCAGGCACGCTGTCCAGCATCTCCTGCATGCCGCACACACAGTATTCCATGACCATATACGTGAGAGAAACGTCAAGGACGCAAACAAGCCGACCTGCACTGGAGAAACAGCAGGAGCCAGCCAGAAGAGCAAAACATGCTTGGACAGACTGCAGTCATGAACAAATGGATCATCTGGCAGAGACAGAAGCAGGCCAGGGAGAATTAACATTAAGGCAAGACTCATCAATATATGAAATGTCTCAGAACACCTGAAGTGGTAACTTTTACATATTTACAATGTACTTGATAAAAGTAGTATTTTCCAATAAAATTTAACAAAAATGAGAAACCCAGGCATAATAACTTTCACATGTAAATTTTTATTTTTACAACCTAAAAGAAAAAGCAGGAGGTTACACTGATCCATCGACCGTCACATGAGATCTTTGGGCACCACACCCCCCTGCTGGCCAAAGGGTGTCAGAACAGAAAGAATACTAACAATACTAAAGGTGGTGGTGGGGTGGGTTGGGGCTAGGCTAGGCTAGGCTAGGCTAGGCTGACTCACCAGTGCGGCAGGCCCTACCCCCACCTCAAGGGAGTCCTGACTCACCAGTGTGCCAGCCCCCCCCACCTCAGGGGAGTCCTGAAAAACTCAGGAAATAAAATACACTACAGATGGCCAGCATGTGCAGGCAGAAGGAATGTGTGTTGGATTTGAACCGATTCTTGCTCATACTGCCTCTCTGCTCACTTTAGCACTTTTACTGTCACTTGCGCTATGCGGACTGGGGGAGGGGGCACTAGTGTGCCTGACAGACTGTAGAAGCACACTCCAGAAAGGTGAACGTGTACAGGGTGACCTACGAACGTGACAGTCCACAGAAGCAAGACACCCAAACTAAGACATGAGGGAAAACCTTAGAAGAAGCTTGAGCTTCAGCAGTCTTCTCAGCGCAGCACATTGCTACAAGCTCCAAAGGAAAGAGAGGCACTTTATTTCACGCAACATGGCTTCGCTGTTACAGTGCAGCCATTTTCCACCTCACCGGAATAATATGTCATCAATTTCAAAACCTCAGTTGGTCAGAGCCTGACTCAGTAACTGCATGAAGATGAAAGTCACACTTATTACTGTCCTGCTGGCTGAACTTTCCTGGAGCTTAGTGGCCGTGGGGCTGGATGTGACAGGGGAAGTGCAATGCGAGGGAGCACCGCGAAGGGGAGGTCAAGGGAGACCCTCTGTGGACAAAGTGGGGAAATGCAACACAGCTGAGGTATAGACAAACAGAAACTCCAGAATGGACCAGATCACTCAGGCATGCACCACATTCCTTACAGCAAAGAGCATTTTAAACCCTTTTTTAACTGATTTGTGAAATCAAGCATGAGGTCATCTGAACCAAAACTGACGTCAATACGGTGCACAGCATGGGCCAAAAGTTGTGAAATCCTGTTACGACACTCTGAGAAGCATTATGTTGACACCAGCCAAGCAACAACAATGGGGCAAACACCCTCCATGAGGCTGAAATCCCCTTTCTTCCAAAAAGGATATATTTTCTGTTTCTCCTCATTGTACAACACGTCCACCAACTGGATCACGTTTTTGTGTCGAAGTCGGCGCAGCAGCTGGATTTCCCTGAAAGAAAGAAGCGTGTGAAGGTTTGAGGTCAGCCGGAGATGAAGCCAGCGTGCTGCGGGTGCTTACGTCACAGGCGGCCGATGGAAACGCTCAGCTCCTCTCAGCGTGGAGTCCATTAGTCTGACACGAGAGCTTCGTCTGCAGCACTAATGCCCAGAAACTAAATCAGAGACATGCTAACTGCACTATACTCACTCAGCTCAAAGATTAAATGGCAAGCATGTCCTTTCCCGGTTACATCAAAACAGGACTGCTTCAGTAAACTCAATGCTCCTGTGACAGTAAAGATGGGAGATGGAACACATGATTGGGCACCGTTTGGGGCCACTTCCATCAAGCAGCACATCACACTCAGCAACAAGATCATGGAACAGCACATCACAGCATGTCACATCCGGGGCTTTAAAGCCTCCCCCTACAGCTTCCATGGCCTACTAGATGCAGCATAGTGTTGCGTCGAGAATAAAAGTGACAAACCGCAGCAGAGGCTCATGGGGCCCTAAACGACATGCAATTAAGCATTTATGACAAGCAGACTCCTTAGTGCAATGAGTCAATGTCATGTCTGTGACCTGAAATGCAACTCGGCTTGGTTAATCCATCAGCTGTGGGCACATCCACACTCGGCCTCACACACCAAGTGGCAAACTGGCAAACCGATCCATCTGTGATAAGTGTGGTTTCCAGCACCTTGTCAGCATACTGCAACAAAATGCTAAACATGGACCATTTAAACAAGTTGCCCAACCCGGGTCCTGCCCCCCCCCCACTCTTAACTGTTCCACTGAGCCCGTCACTGACAGGTGAGGTGACTTCACCAATCAGGTGCAACTTAAAATGAATTCCCTTAAACTTGCAATATTATGGCCCCCGAGCAGCAGGTCCATGGCAGAAATATCAGCGAGTGCGTCCACGGAACACAGGCACGCTATTTCACCATAAACAACACATGCCAAACCAGCCGGATGTTACATAACCACTACCGAGGGCATGATTCAATGTTCTTGTTTATCTGCCATCGAGTGCACAGAGGGCACAGTGCTGAAAGGGTAACTAATTCACATTAATCGCCCTAAACATCAGTTTACCAGGGGGCACACACTCACGCTTTCAGCCATTTATTTCAAAACACCTTGCAATACCAAACTAGAACATTAAATGACCGAAACACATCCACAGCCATGAGTAAGGGGTTAATAGCACCACAGTAGGTGACAGGTTTCATTCACACCTACATGCATGTGAAGTGAACAAGGTGTTAACTTTTGACACCTGTGATCCCCTACTTCCCTCAGCAATGAGACCAATTGCAGTATCACCATGGCTGAACTATTATACACTACTAAATCTCATAATCGTGGCCCCAACGCTGAGAATCATCATACAACTTCAGCATTTTAAAAATAAGGAGTGTCAAACACACTACCATCTCACTTGTTAAAAATACACTATGATGCTCACCATCATTTAGCCATCAATTTTTCCTCCACTGAACTATGAACTACAAATTACATTCATTCATTCAGAGGAAAAGAAAAACTAAAATAAAGCACATGTTTTGAGTGGTACACTAATACTGTAGGATCCAGTTTGACTACAATATGATGATCTAGCAAATTTATTCAAAGAGCAAGGATACCGCCAGCACGACCAAGGAGATTACACACTTTAAACACCCTGCTACTACAGAGTACTAAGTCACCTGTTCTGAAGAGGCCAGTCCATTTAAACTATGCAGAAACAATCAAAGAGAAATGGACGCACGTGAAGTGTGAGAGAACAGGAAGGGAAGACGGAGACGGCGATCATGAGAAGACAGCTGACACTACCACCACACCGGCTCAGACCCACTCCGAGCTGGAGCAGACCGCCAACTTCCAGGAAGAGCAGAGCCAGGCTGGCAGTACCTGCAGGGTAGGAAACCTACCTAGTTTCCCACACACAGAGCAGTCATTCAACTAGACATTAACTACTTTGACAAGGACATAAAAATGGGTCATTCCTGGCTCACATAATCACAGACTGAAGGTTAAACATGAAAGGAAGGTAGTCCACTGCGTATGAATCACAGCAAATGGTATCTTGTACACGGGCAGAGCACAACTTAAAGACCAAGAAATGCTCCAGTAGCCCTAAAATTGATTATACTTTGCTGTTCAACTGGTGCATTTATCCAGAGACTTTCCTCACATTTAAACTGCTGGCTGTTTTACTGACTAATCAAATCTAATCAATGTTAGGTGCCAAAAGCAGTGCCTGGAACTTGAACAAGCTGCAGGTTACGAACCTGTCCTTCGCCAATTCGGCCCCTGCTGGCCTCCATGGGGCCAGACCCAGAGTTCACATAACCTACAGAACTCCTGCACTGAGAAGGACCAGATTAAAGGTGCTTGCTCTCAGCAGAAAACTTCTGCCGCTGTCAGGTTCTAACTGCGCTATTTTAAGCCAGTGCCTGGGGCCAGGCAGCAGAGAGGCATTAATTAAACCACACTGGATGATTAAAACTTACAGCAGCTCCCTTGATCACCAGCGAAGCAAACAGTGCCACGCGTGCTCCCAGGGTCAGGTAAGCTGCAGGTACAGGGAGACACGAGGCCATGCCGCACGACACTGCCAGCTCAGAATGACGAAAATTTTATCTGGCTCCAGTAGAGCTCTAAGTTGGATGCAGAGCTCACTGGCCACACGTCATTTTCTGAGAGACTTGCAGGCCCCACTATGCAGCAAAAGCTAACAGATAAACCCACTAGTTAGTGGTGAACTTACACCGTTATGCTGTTAAACTGGAGGGGTGTTTAAATAAGCTGTTCAACAGAGACTGTGGATAGCCATACAGGATTAGTACAGAATTACACATAACAGTCAAAAACTGGTAACTAGCCCCATTTAGTAGTAGTTAAGCTTACCCAACCGGAGAATACCATTAGGTTTCTCAGTGACCTACCCGCATGCCAAACATCTTCAGTTCCTTAATGATGGAACGCAGGATTCATGCTGTCGTGACAACAGGGCAACCCCCAGTAATGGATCAGCAAGGCACCTACGATTGGTGACAAACCCACCAGCAGGGGGCACTTTTCCACGTACTGGTGACATGGAATATGTTCCAGGAAAGACAGCGAGCGTATTTACACACAAACACTCAAGCGGTGCAGAGACATACTGGACCCAGCTGGATAACAATGACCTGTGTTGCAAATCGGCACCTTACTCCTAAACTTCTGTTCACAATAAAGAAGTCCCACACTTCCGTTCAGGGAAAAAGAACTGCTGGCTAGCTGCAAAACAAACGATCGACCCATGTATCACACTTCTAAATAAACATCCTAGAGGTATGAAACCATAATCATGACAATTCATTAGGTCAAATAAAATAAAGCAATAGTAGCATTTCAGCAATCTTTCCAGTGGGACATCATCTCAGCAAAGTCCCAATAGAGATGTGCTTAAATATCAATTAACAAAAAGCCAGACACCGCTAACATAATGGCAGCCTTTGCCTTTACTAAGCACACCCACTGGTGTATCGCTGCTTGGCATTGTGAAAGTCAGCACCATATGGAAATTTTGTCACGTAGGTGTGTACATGTGTCTGCTAAAAGATTACTTGAATGCATCAGCCACAGTTCTCTAAATTCAGCTGAGTGAAATGCCCAGCTGTGCATCTGCAACATCCCCCCCCCCAAGATGTTGAAGGACATCAACAAGGGGTTTGCGACTTTAACAACAATCATTCCATTAGGGCCTGAACCGGACACCATTCTACACATCCTCTGCTGTCAATAACAGACTGAATACCATCATAATTACAGGGACCCCTCAACACTATTTACTTATAGTTTTTGGACACGTTGCCCACAAAGTGTGAACTTTCCCTCCCAAATGTATATGGGCTTGACAACTATTATAGTGTCTGACTGTCAAGTACATGCAAAAAAGAAGAAACAGTAGAATGTATGTAGTGTGGCCAACTACTTAGATGAAAGCAGAACCCGACATCCATCTTTTTTTTTTTTTTTTTTATAGCAGGGTAAAGACTACCCTTTTCCAAGCTCTCAGTCTTTTACTATAAAAAGGCAGGTCCCAACACTTACTTTTTAACGTTAGCCTCCCCATTGGGGATTCGCCTCAGTTTCTTCTTCTTCAGGATCTTCACTGCCCTACGGCATAGGGTCTCTGAGTCCAGCATCTCCTTGACTTTGCCATAAGAGCCCTCGCCAAGCAAGTCTCCCATCAGGTACTTGCCGATCAACTTGGCGCGCTTGCGGCGTGGTTGGTAGATTACCTCGGTGGAATCAATGCGGTGGATGAAGGTGTCCATCCCTACCAATTCACTCTCCGGCAGGTAGTCCAAGTGCTGGAGGTCGTCCGTACTCATCTTTGTCCCACGCTGGCACAACCACGCCTCCACCCCAGAGATAACACCCCAACAGAGTGGGATGACTACTCAGCACAAAGAAAACTAAATTTAAAAACACTGGTAGAAATTCCCCAGAGCTATGAGTGGAAGTACACACTCAGACATTAACAGTACAATAGTGCCACATTGATCCAGTTTTATCTGAAAAAACAAACAGACTTAATCCAGTGCGATACTATCAGACCTGAACACTAAGCTCCATAAGATCACACTGATTCCAAGGAACAGGCGATTCTGGGACAGGGATTTTCAGCAGTAAAAGTTAGAAAAATGTTGAGGAGTGGGGCAAAAAATGTAAGTTACGAGTAATCGACCTAGTCTATGATAAACGTCAATAACATAACTCCAGCTGGTGTTTGACTTTGTAGGTGCATTCCACTGACAGGCTCCTAGGAACTTCCAACTTGAAACGACACAGTATCCTGCAAAAATATTTTTGGTTCAAATCCTGACTTGCTAGGCATGCCTGAGTCAGGAGTCCAGGAGCTGTAGTGTTGACAAACAGCTAGTTTTATCGCTCCTCCCCCAGAAGGAATCAGCCATGCATCACATTCAGGAGGTCTTCTTTGGTACAGCTGGTTGGCAACAAAAATTCCATATTACTACTGCAGTCTGCGTCCCACTTGGCGAGGATCTACCAAACGCTCGACTTTCTCCAAATTGTCTTGCCACAATCTGCAACATAAGGGAAGATTTGTGTTTGTTTATGAAGCATTAAATTGTTTTCTACAAGAACCAGCCAATTAGATCGCATTGTACCTGACCGACTGAGGTTTTTAAAATGAACTATTTACTTATCGATAATTTCGATTTCTAAACAGAATTAATAAAGGCAGAACGCCAATAGAATTCAAACGAATATATAAATTCAGACTGTACGCCATACATTCACTACCGGCTATCAAAGTGCCTTCCAGTTCATTTAACCGCAAATGTCGCATCTCCATAGCAGCTAGGCTGGCCTGAACGTTTTCAACCGTCACACTTCTGATCGGACAAATGAGGCTTCAAAACCCGTGCGGGGGGCGGAATTCTGAGCTAACCAATCAATGCTGGCGCTAAACGAGGCTTCAAAACCCATGGGGGGAGCATCCCAAACTAACCATTCAGTCCTAGCGCTAAATGAGGCTTCAAAACCCATTGTCCCATCGGCACACGGTCCCACAGTACAGGCTCACACGCTAAATGAGGCTTCAAAACCCATTTGTCCCATCGGCACACGGTCCCACAGTACAGGCTCACACGCTAAATGAGGCTTCAAAACCCACTTGTCCCATCAGCACAAGCTCACAGTCAGCACCCTAACTAACTGAATCCGAATCATTGCACAACCGACAAGTAATAAAAACGTCTTGCTGTCGGCAGCGGTGTAACGGTGTTGTAGCATGCCACGACTTAATGGTAAAAATACAATACATATACTCAGTTCATGTCAGTAGCCAACAGCTTGTCTTGTGCAACCACGTATTTGCTGTTTGTTACAAGCTCTAACTAAGCAGCGAATTGGATCCCTAATCACACTCGACGCACACAAGCACCGTCAGATTGAGCCGGACACGCTACCCTGACTTTATTTACGATTTAACTCTTACATTACCGTGCGCTGTCGGGGGTCCCCGTGCGCACAGAGACCTAACAGATTACTTACCATCTGTCAGACAGACACCGGGTTCCCCTGTCCAGCTACCCAGCCACAATGTCAAGTACAATCCCCAAGAAGGGAATGATCAGGTTAGCTAGTAGAATAGCAGTCTACGGTAGCTAGCTAAGCATATTTTTACCTATTAGTTTAGCATCTACCCTTACCTTGGCACTCAAATGTTTGTCCTGTGTCGTACTCGAAATATGACCAATTCTGTATTCTTTTTTCACCCTCCTTTTTTGGTGTCGGTATAAATATTAGCTAGAGGTATGCTCCCCTAATTGCAGCTGCTGTCAGGCTGCCGCCATCTTGTTTACCTCCCCCTTACTCCACTTTGACGTCAAAACGTCTGTTTCGCCACCTAAAACGTGCTTTTTCATTGGTTGGGAGCATGTCCATCATCTTCACTAAACTCCTTGAAGGCGGGTCTATGAAGCGTACGTTGTCACTGGAGTTCTAATGCGCCATGCCAAAACAGTGAGATTGGCTACTCGCCGTCTGAAAGGTTACCATCGGCCCACAGTGGTGTTCAGAGAAGTGTTCATAGAGTGGTTGAGAAGTTTTGCTTGGAATAGTGATCACAATGTGCAAGCTTTTGTTTTAACAAGGCTTTTACTATATCATTTCAATAAATGTTACATGATTGACACATTTGTGACATTTGCTCATGTAAAAATAAAGAAGTGTTTTATTTCTGATCGGTGCGGCCCCAGTGGGCAGCACTGTGGCTCTTCTAGGGTTAGAGGTTCAAATCTCACCACTGTGTGGGGGAGGGGGTGTTGTGTGTTCTGCCTGTTTTTAGAGTCGATTTCCTTCAACAATACAAAAAGCGCACAGTTAAAAGGAAAATTATTATTATTACTAATGATGCGATTATTTTAAATTCATTCAGCTGATTAATTCGTCCACCGATTTGATCATTTCCGACATGCCCCCCAATAATTATTTTCAGACTCATCCATTGAACAGAATTAATTGAAAAATGGCTCATTCATTGAACCAATCAGTGCGATAATCAAGGTAATTTCTTTCACTTGAAAGGTTGTTTAAAAGAACGAATCGACCATGCGTAACACTAGTTTAGTATGTAAGTTTGGTCTCCTGAAACAGACTGGGTATCTTGGCACGCTTGGGATATGCTCCAGCCTTACAGCAATCCTACACTGGCTGCATGAAATGGAGACAGGTAGAGAGTTGATATTTCAGATTCTTTGAGGTATGGCAAATGCAGTAACCGTTATCATCTTTATTAGCCTAAAAGTTTTTTTTGGTAATATCGATCAGAGAAGGGGGGGAGTTGTCGGCAGTGATTTCCCCCCCAAGTAATTAGTTTGTTTTGCAGGGTTTGGATTAACTCGCTCATTCGCCTTTTTTTCTTGTTGGGTCAGTCCCACTACTATATTTAAAACGCTCAGATTATAGTTCGGTTTGTCTTTATCTTTTCATATTTTCAATGCAAGTATTAACACAACCCCTTCAAATATTATCGAACGATAAACATGAACTCAATACTTTTCCTTGAACAGGAAGGGGAACGGTCGTTCAGAAGTCCAAATCCCGCCTCCGCTTGTATGCCTGGATTTGGAATGTCCTTCTCGCACTCTAAAGACATGCTGTGCGTGTGTGTGTGCGCGCGCGCGCGGTGATGGGTTGGCGCCCCCTCGAGGATACCCCCCGTCATGTGCCCTAGGCTGCCTGAGATAGGCTCCAGGCCCTCCGCGACCCTGAACGGGATTAAGCGGTTTATAAAGTGGCTTGTTGGACTTAAATTTTTGAAATATTTACCAGGACCAGAAAAAAAAAGTGGCATTAGCCTTTGCCGAAACCACAACGGATAATTTTGACATGCGTCTGTGGGGAAATATTAAATAAAACGTCCATTACCACGGTTAAAATACCATCTGGTCTGTTTAAAATTGCTTTCCTGTCAACGTACGCGCAGAGAGGCTCTGGATAAGCATTAAGCCACTAGTGCTTATACTAGCTGCCTATGGAAACCCAAGCGATAGGGGCATTCATTATTAAACCACAGCAAAAAACTGTTAAGCCCCCAAACGTGTTGTGTACACTGTAGTCTACACATGGGACATCAAATAAATAAAAACTGCAATAGGGAGCTTAGTTGTTCACTAGCAGCAAGTGGGTGTTCTGGCCCCTGCCCAGACAGCAACTAAGGATAGCGTGTGGTTTAATTCGATTGACCGATTACTTTGTGCCAAAGCATCCGCTAGAAAGTGACATAATTATCCAGGCGTCTGCCTTTCAAATAATTTGGGGGAGTAATTAACGACTGACTTTAACACTGGACTAAAGACTTGAAGGTACTTTATATGTACAGTATATACTGTATGTAATGCAAATATTGTACAGAAGGCTTCTGTCATTTTGTGGGGACTCTGGTTACCAAATGGCTTTAAAGAGCATCACAACAAGAAATGAGACAGGCTATCATTTTTAGTATTATAATTATTGCCATAGATGACTTGTCAAGTTTTCAGTGTGCCTTTGTAATTTCTCACGCGAATAATGCCATGTCTGTGCTGTTGAAGTTTATTAGTATGTGCTCGTGTAATTTTGCTCAACAATCAAGTTCACAATTTCATTGGAACTATTCATACATTTAGGCTAAATAGGTCTGAAACACAACGCTAGCTCCAGTGGGTGGGGAAATAAGTCAGTCAAAAAACCGGGTAGCAATTTTTTTTTTTTATTAAACCGAGCATATTAGGCACAGACACGGCGTGCATTAATAATGCAGTTAAACCTAAAAGCACGATACTACAAACACCGCGAACAGTGCCAACACCCAATAAAAATCATTTATTGTATGGGGGGAGAAAATAACCAAAAGTACGTTCACTTGGTGCAAACTGTCATTTTGGTTCCTAAAACATCATGAATACTGTTAAACATCAAAGAGCATTGCTTAATATCAATTACATTTTTAAACAGGTTGTTTTCATGTTTAAGGCGGCAAACTCAGAACAGTTATTAAGAGTTTGGATATTACGCAAAATCGCTGATTGGTGGGAGATGGGGTTGGTGTTACAGCGGTTTAAGCACAGCCCAAGGCGTATAGCCAAACAGCTGCACAGTTACTGGCCTTTGACTCTGCATCAGGGAAGAGCTCAGATGACCAGAGAATTCACGGAAATTATACACTTGTCTTTATAATAGCAACCACAGCCTCCTTCTATGGGTAACGGATTTGCAGACTTAGTTTTCTTAAACATGTCCAAACTTTGTGATGCAATTGTAAAGACAATAATGGTGTCGGTATCTCTACTGCTGGTTCCTTCAGTAGTAGGGTCTTCTTGGATTATTCTGAGGGGAGAAAAGAGCAATGCACTTCGTCTAGGAATATCAAAATCAATCCTTTATGAAAGTTTAATTATCCACTAGCCATACTTTTAACAGCCAGTCTTCTCTGTTGGAGTTTGTATACACCAGAATACCTTAGAGAACATTTACGTTTGCTTATTTGATACCCACTGAAATGCCCCACATGCACAGAGCCAAAGGTGGGAACTGAATGCCCAGTCCTGGAAGTATCAAGCCACTGTGCTACCCCTTTTTATGTTTTGATTGGCTTAAATATATTCTTTTTCTGAAGGTACTGTCTGTTAGTGATGGAACAAATGAGGCTTCAGAACTCGTGATGGGTTGGAGTATCCTGAAATACCAATGAATGCTGATGCTAAATCAGGCTTCAAAACCCAAGGTGGGTGGGCGTATCCCAAACTACCAATTAGTCAATGCTGGCAGTAGAATTGATTGATTGGTAGTTCGGGATACTCCCACCCACCACGGGTCTTGAAGCCTCAGTTGTCCCATCAGTATTGTCTGTAACCAAAAAATCAAAAGGGTGACAGCATCGGGACATGACTCGAACATGACTTTGAATATTGTGAGATAGCCACTAGCATACTTTTTACTTGCCAGCTGAGCAAACAGACCTTGGCCATATCCCATAATGCTTTGCAGATGACATCTGCAGGGCTAAGTTACCAAAGGGTTGGGCCTGAAGCGGTACGCCAGCATCATCCTCTTGCGGAACGCATCATACTCATCATCCTGGCTCGACAGCTCAGCTGGTCGGTCCACCCCAAACCCAGCACCGTCGATGGCAGTTGTGCCCCTGTGATGTAAAGGCAGAGGGACATAGTTATCCAAGCAGAACCACACTCACTCTCAAAGTAAATCAGGCTCAGAAGAAATGGCATCTTAAAAATGTTATATATGTTTTGCAAGAACTTTGGGTCATGCATGCATTACAATGTGACAGACAGCTGGCAGAAATCAGAAGACCTGACGTCTTGAGGCCATACCTGTTGACAGGGTTCTTGATACCCTGTCCATCGGAACCCAACCCATCCCCTTCCTTCCAGCCCATCTTCATCAGCATTTGGAAACCAATGTTTTCCACCGTCAGCTTGAATTCCTTATACTCTGAATAATCAGGATCCCGCCCTTCCTGTACCAGAACACAGAGACCATGGCTCACAATTTGAGAACCATTAACGGCAATTTTTGTCACCTTAATCTACTGCCAGGACACAAATCTGCACTGACTCCATGACTGTCATCTCAAACAGGGAAAAAATGCTAAATCTACACTATTAGAGAGATGAATTACTTCATGCTACACAGACCATCCATCTACAGCACTACCAGACCTCACCTTCAGAGCTTTGAATGTTTCCATGAACTTCTCCAGTTCTTCTGGGGGCAGGAAGTCACCAATGAAGTGTTTCCCTTTGCCCATCTCGGTCAGTTGCTCTGCCCATTCTAGAAGGACGAACGAGTTCTATCGCTTACCACAGTTAGACACAACTGAGAACACAGGACTGCTTGAGGAGATTGTGCGTCTCACCGCGCGTCTTTTCCATCTCCATCTGCCGCAGCCGGTGCTCCCAGGTGCCCTTCTGCGGGTCGACCTCCTCGTCGCTGTCGTACTCGTGCTGGTGGTCACGCACGGCCTTCTCCCACATCAGCTGCATCTCCTGCATGGCCCGCTTGTGCTTCATGATCATGTCGAACATCTCCTGCATCTAAGTGCACAGGGGAGGGATGTGTCAACGACCCTCATCAGGCTACTCCAGAGTCACTGATCACATCCACAGGTTTTCGCAGCCGCATCCACCTGCTGTTGCTTTGGCCTCCACCTTCGCAAGGGGTCCCCATCCAGCTGACTTCATCCTTACCCACGACTTACCTCCTGCTGCTCTTTCAGTTGCTTCTTCTGGTCCTCGGAGAGCTCCGTCACCCCCACCAGACCGACAGGCTTGCCTTTTCTATAGCCCAGGTCTCTGAGCTCGTGAACTATTAAAACACACAGAGCACTGTCACGGCATGGATGTTCCGGAGATTTCTCAGAACATCTGAGCCAGAGTGAGTCTACATTCTAAAACTCAGATTTGACACTTTTTGTGTTGGCCGTGTTCTGCTTTAAACACACAGGTAGCAATGAGGAGGCGGAAGCCGAGGTACCAGACAGAGGTGCTGCTTCTGGTTCAGGATCCGTCTCAGTTGGGATCACGACGGTGGGCATGGGCATTTCAACGCGATCGTCCTCCGAACCCCACCGGCTTTTCCGCTTCCTCTTGGTCCCTGCAGGCTCGCCATGGGTGATGGGATTCCCTGGACTGGCTTGCTGACCCGCGGCTCTTTTTTGTCCTGAAGGAGCATCCGTAGTGTGGGCTGATGGGCTCCGCCCAGTTTTGGCCTGACGGAATTCCTCCACCTTGTCTTTGTAGAAGCGGTGGGCAGCACTGTTGGGCTCGTACAAAAACCTTCAGAGGGCGAACAAGTCAGTCCAGGCCTTACTCTCACTATGGCTTAATCTCCAACTTTTTAAATCTCCTTCTCTTAATCCACAGCTGCTTGCTTTGGATACAAGAGGTTTACTGACCATATAACTTCCTGTTTTTGCCTCCCCAGCGAGGAATTTACAGCGAAGACCCTTAGCAGAAAGGCTATCTTACACATTTTGCCCACTTATCAACTACTGTGGGTAAGTCAATTTAGAATAGAAAGAACTTGCTGAATAGGAGTAAGAGGAACATTAGACAAAGCACAGGATTATTACCTGATAGCTGCAGGTTCGAGTTCTATATAGGAAAATGCTACTTTAAAATCACAATTAACCTGAACTGCTCTAGTAAAATACCAAATGACACTAAAAGCTAAGTATCATCATCATCATCATAAAGGGGCCTCACCTGAAGGCTGGGTTGTCATGGTTATGCTGGGCAGCGATGGCTTCCACTTCCGGGCCGCCATCGGCCACAAACCTGGCCAGCTTCTCGGCCACCTGCCGCGTTTCCTCGTCCACTGGGGGGAAGACTTTAAGCAGTCTATCAGTACTGGGGTTCAACTCACACAACTACTAGGCTGCCACTTAGTCTACAGCAAGTGAAGGATGAGAAAAGGAGGGCAGGGTGGAGGCTGTGGGCTGAATGAAAAGAACAAAAGGTAGTGGCTTGGCGCCGCTCTGAAAAACACGGCCATTTCACCCCCTTAAACATGCACGTATGTTTCACTCTCTCCTCAGACTTTGAAAAAAAACCAGAACCCGGAGACCGTTAAATAAAAACGGACGCAGAAGACGACACAACCTGAAAGCAACATCTGTAACTTGTGCAAGATTAAGACTATGTCTTCTTTGAAAGGCAATGTCAGCCCAGGCTGTGCTCACAGAAAATAAGCACAGGCAAAAAACTGTGCACTTTAAATCTTACCATCGTCTGCAGCCTCCGCAAAGGCCAAATTACTCTATATTCTTTTCATAACTGTAGTTTAAAAGCTCAAAAGATGGCACCTGGCTTCCTGTGTTAATTATGTTTAATGAAAATAAATAAAAACACTATTCAAGGAAACAGCTGCCTAGCTTTCCAAAGTCTCTTTCTGTGGGTGTGCTGTAATACACAGCATGTGCTCTGAGGATCAAACGCAAATTCCAGCCCCTCAGCCCTACAAGCCCTTTCCAGCATCAGATGTGCTGAAAATTTTTCACCTAATCTGAAACGGCTGCTAAGGAGAACAGAAGAACCCACGGTGCACATTTTACTAGTCAACCACACTGCAAAAGCCGAGTCATGTGTACAAACTGGACAGCTATTGAACGGAGAGGTTGTCTTCTGTCAGAACATTCCCGTTATATGTTCTTTCAATCTTTAAACAGATAAGTGTGCGAAATTCCAGAAAACAAGTCATTAAATGAAAATAGTGCTCTTAGACTTTCCCTAAAAATTTATTCTTTTGTGGAACCTTTTCGATCTCTAAAGTGAGCCAGTCTTACCATTGTAGCGGGCCGGAGCCAGTGTTTTGGGGTTTTCTTTTCTTATTTCAGCAACTTTCCGCCTGTAGTACAGATAGTCCCGGCTGTTCTTATCATACAGGAAGCTGAGAAAGGGCACAAAGGGACAGGAGAGTTTAAGTGTTTTCCTGGGCACTTCTCTCTTGATCATGATGCCACCACAAATCTTGACTGACTGACTGACTGACAGACAGACAGACAGACACTTTTATTAATCCCCAAAGGGAAGTAAGTGGCTAAGAAATATGTTCCCGGCATTTGTGTGTACGAGCATTTTTAGGCAGTCTCGGGAGTTCGCTCTGCCAAATCAAGGCCTTCACACAGACGTTAAACAGATATGGGGACAGACGGCTGGCCCGTCATGGCAATCACGGTGAGGCACTTACGAGAACAGAGGATTGTCCTTGTAATCCTCCATAGCCTTCCTCTCCAGGTCTGTCCCCCCTTCCGCCACAAACGCCGCCATTTTGTCCAGGACAGTGCGCACCTCGGGGTCCTCTGGGGGGGAAACTTTAACAGGCTATGAGTACCGGGCCTCTGTTTACACACACGCACACAGAGCTATAGCATTACTAGGGGCTATGGGGACTCAATTAGGTGGGGTGCTCCCTCGCTGTGACAGTCCCAGCGGTGCTTTGAGAAAGCCTTCCTAATCATTAACGGGCACCCCGATGACCAGCACGCTCGGGTCAGGCTCTATACTGAGCAAGCTGCTTCACATCTTGCTGTTCCAGAACTGCACAAGGTCTCACGTGAAACCGCCACGCCCCCCATCCTGTTACACTCTGCCAAGGAAGGGATCTCACACTCCTCTGCTGCTGCTTCCCTAATGGGTTACCTTTGACCTCCAGGAATTGGGTGTCATCCATCTCCTCATCATCTTCGTCTGGTGAGACAAACACGCTGAGCCGGGGAGGGCGAGGCGGCATCTTCTTGGCCTGGGAGTAGTTTTTGAACTGGGTCAACATGCTGCTGATACCCAGGCCAGGCCGCTTCCCAATGAGGATGTTCTTCTTCTGGGCTGGTGGGCCCAGCGTGGAGGTTGCTGCTTGTTCTGGGTCAGCACTGTGGGAACCTGTCAGAGACAGAGCACTTCTGTGCATCCCAAATGCATACTCACACCGCATGGATCCAACCAACCTGTTTTTCCATACACCCCAACAGTACATATAATTTTAAGACCAAAAAAAAAAACACTACCTAAAAAGAAAAAGACAACATTTACAGTTTCATGTCATGTAATTTATACTAATAAATAATTCTCACCAGAGACATATCAAGACCACCTTTACATTAAGTCACAATAGCATTTAAAAAGAGATTTGTCTCAGTTGCTAAACTTAAACTAACCAAAGTATACAATATTCTTGGTGTGCTAGTAATGGAATAAAAATGGTTGTGAATATGCCACAAATTCACATAGCCAAGTACTAAGAGGACTGTACACAACATTTCCCACTGTTGCCTATGACAACATACCCAAGTCAGAGCCAGACTTCTCCCTCTGCATCTTGAGAAACTGCTGCAGGAAGCTGCCATCATTAACAAATTTGTTAGATGTGGAGGCTTGCAGACTGGGTGAACTGTTGGGTGAGAATCAAAGAACACTCATATAGCAGTGGAAGCAAAACGAGTTCTAATTCTCCATAACATCTTACAAACTGGCAAGAAATATCCACCAAGAGCATAACAGAGAGAATTTTACGTATTTGTTATATACATAGCTTGATTGTTTCACTGCATTAACACAAGTTTTAGTTCCATTCATTCAGCACAGCAGCAGCATCTACTGTATACAGGGTTTTAAAACCCCACCTTGTTTACGGGCAGCATCACCGAGAACTCTGTGGACTATTACAAAACATACCTTGGTGTAACTGGTTTGCTTGGTGTCTGGGAGGAATTCTTGGCTTGCTCAGCCATCTTGGCCTCAATCTCCCGCTTCTTCTGTGCTATCAGCTCTTCCTGCCGCAGGATGTTTGCAGTCATCTTGTTCTTTTGCACAGGTTTAAACTTCCACCCGGCTCGGCCTACTGGTCGAGACATGAGAAACACTCACACATCTGTCAGAAGTTAAGAGTGATGCTCTATCTATTGGGACGTCCTGACAGCACAGCGACTTCTCCTCATAACAAAGCAAATAAAAACTGCAATGTGTTCATCTTTAATCAATTTCAGTTTTATGCATGTATCTAATTTTTTTCCCCCAACCACCGATTTAAGTTCCAAAACATTCTTGTTTAATGACTATACTTTACGTTCATTACTGTAAGTCTCTGAATAAACTAGAGACGTACAACAGTGAGAAAGATGCCTGCGTTAAACAGAGCTGTATACTGTACAGGTTCTCACATTTAGTCATGTCTCCTTAGCTCTGCTAGATAACAGCTAAAATCTATCGTTGCACAACTTCCATCAGCTGTCAGCCTGAATCGATTTCTCCATTTAACAAATAAATTACAGCTTGACTTAAAAGGGGTACTGCGTTGGATCATAACAGTAAAGAGGCAATGCAGAACAGATGGCACAAAACCGGAGAGGATAAGAATTTGGCTTCACGATCACTATTACACCCTACGAACCATAAGCGAAAACGGACAGGTAACAAGTTAGCTAGTTATCAGGCAGGATGGCAGCTTAGGCCCAACTCACCAGCCTCCTCAAATCGGGCATCACCTAAGCCTTACAGATACAAACGTCATGTTTAAACAATTCAAAAAAAAAGAAACATCCGGATAACTCGGTATCATCGTTGATTGTTTGTTTGCTTTTAGTCATTTACCTGCCTCGCCCGTCTCCATCGTTAGGATTGTTTCTGCGTAAAAATGAACAGTGTAACTTCCGGTAGACGTTTGCTATTCTTGGTTTTTCGGTTTACGTGCTGAACAGCCCCGATAGGCGTGCTGCTGCCACCTATTGCTATGGAGGCTAATGTTTCTTGCAAGTTTGATTTGTGGGCTGTAATAGTCAGACGATGGATCTGCATACGTCCGTCTTCCAGCTGCTTATTCAGCTTTTTCTAGGCTGCATAGTGTACAAGGCAGGGGAACACATTGGATAGGATGTTAGTCCCATTGTAAGTCACTGTCCTCAGTTAGGTAGGTCTGGCTTGGTTTGCTTACTGTGAAAATTGGTGTTCTGATTTGTTCTTTAGCTGAAATGATTACTGTTTATCCATATTTTTGTATCCAGCTGTATCTTAGAGGTATAGGCAGACTTAGGTATGGATGGTAAGGATGTGCCTCAACCAATACTTAGGAAAGCTGAAAACATCCTTACCAACTTTTACACATGCAAAATTGAAGCAAACACTTTGGTTCCCTACCAGCTTTCAAGCCAAATCAAAATTTCTGCTTCTAGAAGTGGAAATACCGTAAATATAAAAATTCACTTAAAAATGTGCAAAGAAGTGGTCATTACTGGGCACAGTAACTCAGTTTTTAGCATTATTGCCTCACACCTCCAAGGTTGCCTCACACCTTCAAGGCTGTCTCTACTCTGTGTATGGACTTTGCATGTTCTCCTCATGCTTTTGTGGGTTTCCTTTGGATACTTGGCTTTCCTCTCACAGTCCAAAGACATGCGTTCCAGGCTGATTGGTGTCTCCAAATTGCCCATAGTGTGTGACTATGTCCTGTGATGGCTTGGTACCTCTGCCTTGTGCCCTGTGATGCCTGGGATAGGCTCTGGCCCCACACCATGACCCTGCATAGCTGGTTTGAAAAAAGGATGGGTCAGGTCATTGGCTTCTTAATACACTGTAGGACCAAGAACATTTGGACACTCTTATGTATTAGTGGAATTGGCTAATAAAGCCATGCCATTGCTGACACAGGTGTATAATTACATACACAACCATGCATGTCCAACAACAGAATAGGTCACATTGAAGAGATTAGTGACTTCCAACGTGGAAACGTCATAGGAAGCTACCTTTCCAACAAGTCAGCAGAAAGGTAGCTTCCTGGTAACTTGCAAGTGAAGTGGCAACCATCAAGCAGCAACAAGAATATGGTTATGATATCATAAGCATATATTGAAAAGTATGCAAATTAAATATTAAAAATGGCTGAGGGTTGTACAAGTATGTTGTGTAGGGAAAGAATTGAATATAAGTGAATGTCTGAAGTTACACACTATATGGTATCATTTTACTCTTTCTTCAACAGTTTTCAACTATTTTTAGAGAAAAAGTCTAGAGAAACATTTTTACAAAGACTCCCAATGAGTGTTAAAAAATAACAAGAGGACCCTGCCCTGGAATAGAGTTACCTGGGGGTGGTAAGTCGTGTTACTTGGCTGGGCTCAGTCCAAAATGGCTAAAGAGAGTCATTGTGTGGACTCACCACTCAAAAGACCAGAGGAGGGGGTCAGGTGCAGGGCCATTTGGGCAGCACGCATGAGGGTGAAGGACACATTAGACCTTGGAAATGGGCACTGGTTTTGGGAATACTGAATGTATTCTTTTGTGGGGAAGGAGCCTGAACTAGTGTGAGAGATACAAAGGTACTGACTAGATATAGTCGGCCTTACCTTTACACACAGTGTTGGTTCTGGATTGAGACTTCTTGACTGGGGATGGAGTCTTATCTACTCTGGAGTTCTTCGTGGTTAAAGATCCCAGGCAGGCTTGGGGATACTCACAGTTCAGATGTTGAGGACTACACAGCTGGAGTTTTCCCCGGAGGGCAAGACTGAGAGTTACAGAGAGGAAAACTCTGACTGTTGTTTGCACGTATGCACTGAAGAGTGATTTAGAGTGCAACCAGCCTTCTCAGAGAAGGAGGGTGAGGTGCTCCAAAGGGTTGCTGGAAGATTCCAGTGCTCACGTAGGGAATGATGGGCATAACTGGAGGAGCATGACTGGGAAGAATGGCCTCCTGGATCTAAACCTGAAGGTTGAGTTGTAATTGGGCTTCTGTGTGAGTAATGGATTGTCCGTAATATCAGGTTTGGGCAGAAGGATGTTCATAAATATACTAGGTACCCAAGCACCCTAGGCCAGAGGTCAACACACGATTTCATAATCATGTCATCTGAGTTGAGGCTGTATATTTTGGGCACTTGAGTGTAAAGAGAGGTAGAGCTATCAAGCAATCATCACTTGTAAATGAGTTGATTTTGGCATATGGGGTGGAGGCACATGGACTGGAACGACTGAAATAAGCCATTAGGATATACTGGGTACATCTGGCTGAAGCTTTTGTGGGAGATGAATTCAACTCATACCAGAAAAATTTCTCTGTGCATCGAGTGAGGTCAGGGCCATTGAATATGAATGGACTGTGTTCAAGGTCTCAATTGTTGCAGTGACTGCAAAAAATTGTGACAATTGGTGTCTGTTATGGTGATAATCCTAGGCCCTGCTGGTGGGCATCTGTTTTGTGGGAAGCTCTCATGTTGAAAATGGAGATCTTCAGGGTGATGCTTGGACATGGGTCTCCTGAAGGAGCTGAAACCTACTAGTGAGCCAGTCAAGCTGCAGCAAAGGGAGTAGCAGAGGCAAAACTTATGTATGGGAGAAGTTTGAAGAGGCCATGGAGAATGATTTTCAGGTGGCCCTAGAAATCTTCTGATCATCTGTCTGATACTTCATTCGGAGCAGTCAGGATCATGTTGAAGCTTTGTTCAACTGGGGTGGGGAAGTATTGACTAAATCTGAGGCTATTGTCAAGCTGTGGAAAGAACACCGTAGCTCAATTGAAATGTCCTTTCACCAGGAGGTGGTGTTGGGAACTTCCAGTGGACTATTGTCTATTACTGAAGCTGAAGTCACTGTGGTGGTGAGTGGTCTTCATGATGGAAAATTTGCAGGGATAGAAGAAATTAAGTTAACTTAATGCTCCTGTCTTTACCTAAGGTCATATGCTTCGGGTAATAACCAAAACAACAAGATCGAGAGTACATGCAACTGAAATCAGGTTTCTCTGTAAGGCTGCTGGACTCACTCTCTGTAACAGGGTGAGGAGTTTGGAGATTCAGAGGGACCTTTAAACAGAGCCGCTGCTTCTTCAGACCAAGAGGACCCAGCTGGGGTGATTTGGGCATCTTCTAAGGATGCCAACTGGACAGCTCCTAATGGTTGTGTTCCAGGCATGTCTGACTGGACGGAGGCCTCGTGGAAGACTCAGGACACATTGGAGAGATTACTTCTCACAGCTGGCTTTGGAATATGTGAGGATCCCCAAAAGAGCTGGAATCTGTCGTCATGGAAAGAGATCTCTGGTCTGACCTGCTCAGCATCCTGCTACCGCAACCTTCACCTGGAGATCTGGCCAGATGATGATGATGATGATGATGATGAACTAAATGTCGGAGCAAGTTTCCTGCCAAATTTTTCAGGCCCCATTGACTC
>JAACJT020000036.1:11299861-11311894 GCA_009936485.2 Gymnarchus niloticus
CCCTAAGCTTCATTGAGGTACTAACTTTCATGTGTCGTGTTCTCTAATGAGCCCTGAGCTTCCCGAAGGACCACACACGGAAAAGAATGGAAGCATTGCAGCTCCCCTGCAGGGGCAGAAATCTAAATGAAGCAATGAACATTAAGATTGCTGGGAACTTAACTGGTCCCACTCACCCTCTGATAGCTATTTCTCTCTCCTCTGTCTCTCTTATTTATTTAAACTGTGTTCCTTTTGTTTTTAGTCTGCGTTATAGTTCATCTTGCTAACTGCTATGATTAAGTTATAAAGATGCTATATTTATTGGGTATTACTTTAAATGAGGGTACACAGATCGTTATTCATACTACATATGAAATATAGTCTTCTTTCCTTCCCAGTGAAATCCTCTGCTGTACTCTGTGCACGCCATTAACGGCCTTTAGGGATTTATCCAGACAAGTCCATTTTTCATGGAAACTGGTTCCTGGCTGTGTTTCATCCTGCTATCAGCAGCTTTGTGAAATATTCCCCATTTGTGGCTTTTCTGTCCTCTGCATAATTGGGCTGTGCCTAGTGAGTGTCCTATAGGCTACAGTCCGTCCCCAAGGTTTTAAGAGTTTTCTGGTGAAAAAGTGACTCTCACTTAGGTGGAGCCACCTACTGGTGGGCATGTGCAGAGAGTGTTATTGGAGAGGAGGCCCTTCTTGTCAGAAAGACAACCTTGCCAAGTGAACACACACTTTGCTGAAGGCCATCATCTGGAAATGAGGCCATGACGCACTGCAGTACAAATGGCCTTGTGAGTCAAGAAGGTCATCCACTGTGGAATGGGGAATTTGGGGAGGGAGGGGGATTAACTAGGGAGAAACTAGGAGAAAGGGTGAATAATCCAGACACATAAAGTGGTGTTTGCTATTACAGTGACACAGGAGCATGCTCAGTGAGTTACCTGGGGGTGTGGAGTCACTAAAACATAGTGTGCAAAACATGAGGCTGAGTTTCCCTGTGCTCCGAAGATACGGGCCTCGCCCTCAGGGCAGGAAGCGACTCTGGGGTCTGTGCTGCACACTTGGTGTGATGTCATGAGCTGCTGATGTCTCGTGTTTGCCATAATCACTTCCGTCTCACCCTCCGGGGCTGTAAGCACGCCGACTCACAGGGGCCACTTAGGTTGCTCTGTACTGTGTCGGTGTGCAGCCATTCATCAGTGCAGTGTGAGGGGAATATACTGCACACAAGGGTGCATAGACTGTATATTACGAGGCTGGCAGATCGGTCGCGTACATCTGGTGTGTTTTGCATACGATTCAGAAGTTTGCATGAAAATCCTCTTTCTATGTAGATTCCTCATTGTATACCCTATACACAGTACAGTATTTCGTAAGTCACATTTGAGCAATCAGCCAGAAATGTGGCTTGTAAAAAGCATTACTAAGCTCTACTGCTATTGCTGTATGCCACATTGAACTAATAGCATTTTTCTCAGACAGTTTGACCACATATTTGGGTATCGGCATTGTAAGCTGGAACCACTTGGGTGGCTGAATTTGGGTGGCATCTTCTTTCAACTTAATTTATATATTTTGTTTATGGATTAGCAAACAAGGGGAAAAATCTTTATGACAGTCCTTTTCGTCTTGTTTTTTGGCACCTTTTATTGTTCAAAAACAGTACTTGGATCGGAGTTTAAAAAACTGCAGCTGAAGCTGGATCCAGATGCCATGGACTGTCCCACAAGGAGAAGAAACTGAGGCCAGAATATTCCATACGAGACAGCAGATCCAAGTCACAATAACACCTCCCTACCACCCCCCTCTAACTGGAACATGGTTACTTCCCACGGAAATCATGGGGCCATCCCAAGGAGGCTTTTTTCCTGTCTGTCCCTCTTCAGTGATCTGTGGGTTTCGCCTGTACTTGACTGCACCCAGAAAGTGTCAGTAGATGATCTCAAGGTCTTCAGCTTCATTGTGGATTGCCGCATTCTGCTCTGGTAGCCAGATCACCAGGAGGACATGGGAACTGGGGGGGAGGGGGGTGGAAGATTCTGAAGGACTGTCAGCTGCTTGTTAACTGTGAATGAAACGGTTTTTGGATTGGATTACCCATCATGTTGTTCCTTAGTCTGAGAAGTGGGAGTCTTGTTTAGTCACATAAGATCCAACATCCCCAGGAATCGCAGATGACCCTGGATCCTCAGAAGGCCTCATTCAGTCCTGAGAGGTAGACCTAAACATGCTCGGCTGACTGGGGACAGTCCGGCTGTCAAAAGTCCCCCTTTGTGTCATAACTTCCAGAGTGAAAGACGCAATGGAAAACAACATAACTGATCCAGTTTCTCAACAAAAATCCAAAAAGGTCAACAGGAAAATGAGTAAGGTTAAACTGAAAAGAAAAAAAATAAATAAAAACCAGGCAACACATAAACAGACTTTCTTGTGATGTTGTAATTAAAGAGCAATATGAGAATAACTAACTTGCCCTTGACAGCACAATATAACTCTATTAGCAAGAAAGTTTACAAGCAGGCGCTGTTTGATTTACTACACCATGCAGTGTTAATCAAAATCACATTCACAAGTTGTTGCTGACAGTTTTTTTAAGAGAAAATAAAACTGGAGTAAAAAATCTCAGATAGGATCACACAATTGCAATGTGTCTAATCCTTTTTATTAAAACCACTGAGTGGTTAATATTTACTGAACTTACTCCATGGGCAAAATAATAATGTGATGGTATGAAGCTTGTAATTCATCTGATTGTAGACACAACACGTCCAGCAATGTCCTCTCACTCTCATATAACTTACAGGACAACATGGCACCGAAGCAAACTGCATTTCATATGTACATAACCACAGGACTATCTGAAAAAATCTCCACAACATGAATCATGAATTACATTTCATTGATACATAATAGATTTAAAGGCCTATGGAATTGTTTCAAAGAGAAAGTTTAAAATATAGTACCACACAATAAAACATCTGTTATACATTTACTGCATTCACTACAAAATCAGCAGGCCATTACTGGAACCCTTGTGTTTTATAAAAATAGGAGGTATTTTATTTACAGCTTACATATTTACCATAATTTTCTTGTCTGGTCTTCAAGAATCTTATAAGTTTGACCAAATATAGCTTTAGAAAACCTGATTTTATATATCCCCTCTTGACTAATCAAAGCAAATAAAGTTTTTAAAGTCCCAAAGAGGATTGTGTGTATGTAATGGTTTACAAAAGCTAAAGTGGAAAATATCCAGGCAGTCAGTACTTTGTCAGTCACAGAGAGTCCAGCGAACCTCAACAGAAGGTATTACAGCAAGTTCTTCACGCCACGTACGATTGGGCGACCTGTCGGAGAAAGAACACAGTGTCCAATAGGAGTGGCTGGTGATGACCTTGCTGAGGCCACCTCTGCTGGCACTTGACACAAAGGGAGTGCGATGCTCCTGTCTTACCTGTGCAAGCACCATAGTGGCGAATGCCAATGGAGGCCCCCCGGAAGCAGGTAGCACGACGCAGGTGGCAGGCACTGGCATAGGTGACATTGTTGTTACCGCAGATGGACCGCTCTGTTGCCAAGGGTGATGGACACAGAGCTGTGCGGCACATGACACAGTGCGCACTGTCTGTCTGGTCTGTGACACAGGTGTGAGTGCCTGGGCAAACCACCTTAGAGCAGTTTTCTGTAGACGAATGAACACTGTTAGCCCTCCACTTCAGCAAAATTTCCCACAAATGGGTAAAAGCTGTTTCCTCAAGTTGCATTTTTATAGTAAGAATAGGGGTGTGTGGTGGCTCAGTGGTTAACACTGTTGCTTCGCACTGCTAGGGTTGGGGGTTCGAATGCTACCTCCTCTGTGTGTGTGTGTGTGTGTGTGTGTGTGTGTGTGTGTGTGTGGAATTTGCATGTTCTCCGTGTGTCACACAAATTTCTGCAGGCTGTTTTCATTTCCTTCCCAGGTCAAAGACATGCGATTAGGCTAACTGGTATCTCAAATTTCCCACAGTCCATGTGATGGCCTGGAATCCCATAGAGGGTGTAACCCAGTCTTGTGCTACATGGGCCAGGCTCCATTCCCCCCACGTGTATGAAGAGATATAAGAAAGATAATTAATAAAGTATTATTAAATGTTAGGTGACAGTGCTGCGACTCATAGAAGGCTCCTCTTACTCTTACACTCGCCCCGGTACATGATCTCCAGGTCAGGCTGCCCCTGACAGCGTGTCAGCAGCAGGGCGCACTCGTCTGGGTAGGTGTGGCTGTCTGTGCCACACACAGGCTCCCCCCGCGTCACGTTGGCGCAGTCCGGCAAGCACACACACAGGGGCCGGCCACCCTTCATCTGGCACACCTTCGCCGGGCCACAGTTCACCCCCTCGCAGGTCTCTGCAGAAATTCAGCCGCTTGGTAACTCGTTCCTGGCATACCCCATTAGGAGCTCCTCGTTCCCTCAACTTTATAAGCCATTGTAACGGTGTTTTGACCGCGTCGACAGCTGCCATCGAGGGGACAATCCCCACGGTTTAAACAGAGCGTGGTTCATGTGATACCGAGGCTTTTTGTTTTCCGAGTAACATGGAAGAGCTGATTCATAGCTTAATTGGTGAGTGTTTGCAGGTCACTCTCCCACTCGCACAGTGAGATCACACAGGGGAAATGAACACAGATCCGGACAAATGTACCTCCCCCCTTTAAAAAAAAAAAACACCTTTCCAAGAACTGGGGAGAGAATAGGTCTGGACTGGAACACTTATTTTTAACAGCACAATATGGTGCCCAGACAAGGCTTAGGCCCTAATAAAGACCATGTGGAGTACACACACTGTCTACAGTCCTCTGCTTGGTTAACTGTATTTCACAAGACAGTCTCAAGCACCAGTACTCTACTGGAAACTGGTTCTGTGCATACAGGCATAATCCCCAGAAATCCAGTAAAGGGGTATTAATTTTATTGACTTGCTCTGGAAGCTCTTTAATACTCCATTTTTAATTTGTGCTTCAGGGACCAGATTGCCCCCTCCTCATCCACCTACCCCGGAGGAGATCCAACACATCAGTCTGGGGTTTCTCACTTCATACCTCATGGCAGGAAACAGTCATTTAAAAAATTTCTCTTTACAGAAAAAGTATGGCTCAAAGAGGCAGCATGAGTCAGGACAGCAACAATGCTTTGAAGCACAAAAAACTGTGTGTGTGTTTTAAACAGAACATCCCAATGGCTGATGGGTAACAACCATCAGATTTATGATAATCCTAAGCAGAAAAATTAACTCATTAACCCCTGAATCTCACTGATTAGAAGAAATTATTTGGCAAACTAGAATTTCTTATTTTCACGGGGCAGGGCCTTTCGACCACATCTAGGGCAGAATTAACAGAGAGACCACATCGAAGTGGTAATACAGAAGCAGCATCCAGTGGTTTCACCGGACACCTGTTCGAACCCACACCTGCATCCCCCCGCCAGCCCAGCAGAAACCCAAGATTTCACAGCAGTGACTGTTTTGTGCTCTTTTACTTTGACTGTCATTTTCCAGGTCAACATTATTTACAGTTCAGACACCCATTCATCAGAGAATAGATTCTGGGAGGAATTTCTCTGTAGAAATGCTTCCAGCAGAAATTTAGATTTATTTCCTATCCTCTGTGAGGAGGACAGAATGGTCCCCTTGGAGCTTTTTGGTTACGGATGCCCAAAAGTCTTCCACAACTGAGCATCAAGAACTGGAAACCCTTTCATTTAGAAAAAGATTTAGGCATTTGTAGAAAATACCTATCTGCAATTTTGAAATGATGATATTTCTCGAGTTTAGACTTTGACCTATTTGTGCCATGCATAACAACAATATTAAAAGAACAACAGAAAGTATCTACTGGCTTAGGAAAAGATCATTACAATTAAGGCTGCAGACTGACCAAAATTCAGGTTTCCCTTGGTGGGAAATCGGAAGGGTCCTGTACAATTTGGACTTACAAGACTGAAAGTTTTTGGCCCTCAGGAGAGAATTCTTCTTCACAGGAACCCAGTACTTTGACTATTTCAGATTGTCAACAACTCCCATAACCTCATGTTAAAATAATACAGACTATCCTCAACTGAACCTGAGGTCTTAGCTTCCAGTAATAAAGTATATTCCAATAACAATATGAAATTGTCCAGAACCCCAGGCATTTATCAGTGATCAATATTTGAAGTTAAATATATCATATGGGAGTTTAACCTCTTGCCTATCTATTGATGCATGGGATTTTAATAAATTCTTGCAGTATTAAATTAATGCTTCCATTGTTTTCACTGTGCATGGTAAACATACACGACTTACCTTTGCATGGCCTGCAAGGCACCATGCCCAGCAAACCGAGTAGGCTGACCTCATTGATGGGTGCACTGCTGTTGGACCACGCCTTGTCCAGGCTGTTCCCACCACAGCACTCTTCGTAGCTGACCTGTCGCATCAGCACCATAGCACAGCGTGGCTCCCTGGCCTGCTGTAGCCAGCAGAGGCCCCCTGTAAGGTAGGGAAATAAGCACCCACGGCACACACAAGGCACAGAAAGTCAAATAAATGGACAAGTTTTTAGCATTTTAGCATTTCAAGCATTAAGTTAAGTATCATTCAATGTTAGGTGACAATGCTGCGACTCATAGAAGGCTCCCCCTGCTCTTACACTCACCCTGGTACATGACCTCCAGGGCAGGACACTCAGAATATGTATGGAAAATTTGTGGGAAACTTTTTCATTGATAAACAGTTAATTTAATGTTCCGCCAACATCTGAACACCGCGCACACATCTGGTGTGTATTAACACCCAAGTATTTGTAAGTTAGACTTTCATGGTTCACAAGAAAGAAACGGTTTTCTGTATAAATCCTCGGTGGTATCACTGCTGGAGAATGCAGTCCCAGATCGGAACATTTTACTTACGCTGTGTAACTCAAACAAATAATTTGGCCACGGAACTCAACAAAAAATGAAAACACTCCTCTTAGGTAAACCGTGGTCATCTTCGCAGCACGGTATCGTAGTCTCAGCCTACAAACTCAATTTAAACGTAGTTCTTCAGGTTTATCAGTGAATCAATTTACAATAGGAGTTTTCTTACAGTTTTACAATTCGCCGACATCATAACTGAACAAGAACTTGAATTGTATGCAAACATTTTTCCATAATGCTTTTTTAATAACCGTAAATAACGTTTTGCTGATATTCAAGTCCACTCCCTGAATGCCTGTTAATTTACCTGCGACAGTCCCTATGCCAGTCATACAGAAATGTCACGTTTTCAGACATAACACACAAAATGAGAAAGTTTATAGCTATCCAGCTACTATACCGATTCTCTATTAAAAAAAAAAAAACAAAAAAAAAACGTGGAAACGACACATAGTGAAACCGCAATAGTAAACTTTTATAGTATTAAAAAATATTTTGGAAACATGGATGTACTCACCGTTCACAGTATAATGTGCAATAATGCCACAAAGTATCAGAATATGAACAGAAAATACAACCTTCACGTTGGTCTTCATTGTAATTTGTAACTGTTATGAGAAATAAAAGAGGTAAAGGTTTCACGTAGATTAGCACTGGTGTATAGCCTCCCGCCCGGTAAGATCCGATGCAGGTAAAGCAGCTGAAAGCGGAGGCTGAGAGATATTTCGCTTTGAATGGATGTTTTTGGAGTAAACCTCTATCTGCCCATACATAAATATTTGACTGGCCCGCTACTGGGATTGGTGATGCTTTCAGCCACTTATAACAGAGGGCTGGGCGATGTTTTACATGTGAAAAGCATAGTGCTGCTCCATTCCAAAAATGTCCTAATATTTTGGAATCGACTCCGACTCCGATTCCAACTGTGAGTCGATTGCAGACAGAGATTTTGCTCAATTCTCCATTCCAAAGACTTACAAGACATCTGTTTTCAAACAAACAATACAGTAACGATAGTGTGAATGACAAGGTCTTGACAGCTACAAATAAATCAAACTTGTTAACTTCACGACCTGCCAGTAAATTTGCCATTTAAAAATACACGCGTACATACTGTATACCTCATACCATATTCATGGGCAGTTTAATAGACAGACGAAAAAATTATTTACAGTTATATTCGTAACCTGGAGAGCTAGCTAACGGTGCTAAGTCTGTACCAGGGAATGGAGTAAGTATTTCTTTTCCAGGTGTAGATGTCCTGCTCATTCTCAAGGCATACCACCAAGGTAATTTATGCAAATAATTAATGTCTTACGCGATACACCACTTCTCACGTAATTTAAATTGAGATGCATTCGTATTTTCTTGTTTCTGCAGTTATTGTTAATTGCCTGGCTGATTAAATTGTTGTGTGGTTTCCGGGCATGCATCGGACAGCAGAACAACCGAATATGCCTTTGAGGTACTGCTCCAGAGTTACCTTAGCCTGTGCAATCCACAGGAAAACGATGTACAGGCGCCACAACTTCTCTCCATGTCTTTCAGGTGGCGAGCTCAAACATCAGATACGGATTAGGAGTTACTACTATATGTTCTTTTAATACAGGAATTTAATATCAGTTGTTTTACACAGTACAAACATCCCTAAAATAAAAATTGCAAAAGAAGGTAAACATTTCAGTGTGTAGGGATGTTATACAAATTATTATATGTTTTAAAAATATCCCACCAGAAAGGTGTGACACTGCATGCACAGTTGTCCTGCTAATTTGTGTATGCATGCGGGCTGCAGGACCTTCAGAATCTGTGTGCACCGAATGCGTACCTGATGACAGACAAGACCGTGTCCCACCTTCCACCTGTCAAGGCAGCAGTGGACTCAACGGCCAAGCACGGCATCACATTCACATGCTATGACCAGGTGCAAGTGGAGCCCACAGATTACAGCTCAGCACTGTTACCTCTTGCTCACATACTAGTGTTTGCCAGGCCAAAGTGCTGTGATGATACTTGGCTCCTGCCCCTCAACTTCAGGGATGCCATCAACTTTGCAAAGAGGGGTGACTTTGATGTGTATGTGGCAGTAGGCGGAGGCTCAGTGATTGACACCTGCAAGGCAGCCAATCTGTATGCCTGTCATCCAGACACTGACTTCCTCGACTTTGTGAATGTGAATGCTCCAGTCGGCAAGGGGCTGCCAGTGACAAGAACCCATAAGCCACTAATTGCAGGTAAAGCAAAGAAAAGATCCTCCCAAGGTAGCGTAAGGATTGGTTGACTGGCTATATCTGTTGAATTATGGGGGGGGGGGGTTCAGGGGCAACAAATGAACAGTAAAAGACATTGCAGTAATTTAAGGTGAAAGTTACACCAAATAGAGAAGTCACCACGTTCTTAGTATTTAATTTCCAGATATTTCAATATGTTAAGAGAAGGGACAAAACAGTGACCTTCTTTTAACTCTGTTCTTTGAACCAGAGCTCTCATTTTTCATTAAATGTTGTCAAGAAAATTTACCATACATTTAATATTGAGTTATGTTTTATTTGCATATTCCCAATTTGGTCATATGTTTTCAGTACCTACAACAGCTGGAACAGGAAGTGAGACCACCGGAGTGGCTATATTTGACTACGAGCCATTAAAAGCTAAACCTGGTAAACAATATCCATCTGTATATTTAACTGGTGTGACATTACCAGTGATAATGTTTACATTATATAGGGTTAACACCCTCTGTATATTTAAGTAGTGTGACACATTACCACTTATAAAGTTTACATTATACAGGGTGTCAGGTGTGTGCTTGGAAGGATTCAAAGGCGGGTTGTGGAGTGACATGAAGGTTTATTATACAAAGGGATAAAGTCCAAAACAACAGATGGGATCACCAAGGGACAATCCGAAAGGCAGGGAAATGGCTGGACCACAGCAGGACCATTGCTGGGACAGACAGGGCTGGGTGGGACCACAGCAGGACCAACGCAGGACCACGGCAGGAACCACACAGAGGTGACGACAATGACTGGACTGGGGGAAACAGGACTGGAAAGCACTCTTAAAGACTAATAATGAGGGGAAAACGCAGAACAGGTGTGCCCCATTAGGACACTAGGGAAACACAGAAGGAGCAGGGAAGCAGGGCATGACAGTTCCCTCCCGGCATGAAAGACAGGGGACCGGACACTACTAGGGACACTGAACAGACCAGGGCCGAACTAGGAACAGCCAGAGGGAGACACACGACAACCACGCAGACACGGAAAGCAAGACGAGGGACCACAGGGGCAGAGACGGACAGAAAAATGGGAACCACAGGGGGCATAGGCCAAGGGGCGGCAAAGGCAGGACAGAACCAGGGGGCCAAAAATGGGGCGCCACAAAAGGGACTGAGTGGGAGGGTCCCCTAGACGCTGGGCCAGGGGCGCGAGTCTGTCGACGGTCCAACGGCCTGTGTACCTCAGGTGGCCTTGAGGGACCCGTAGAGCTGGGGCCGGAGCCAAGTGGTTGTGTCGCACGGCATGTCCTCGCCTCCCCCTCCTCGAGACGGACACACGGCCCACCCACCTCTTACTCCTCCCTTGACCCCGTCAATGATACCGAGGTCTCCTCCCAGATTGGGTCCAAGGTTGAGTCCCAGCAGGGACCCGAGGAGCGGGGCTAAGGGCAAGGCCCACTGGATCCCACTCCAGATCCTCTGGAGGGGTGTCCCAAGGGTCGACCCAACCCGACCAGATTGCAGCCACGGGGTCAGGCGGGTGCCAATAGACAGATTTCAGGGGGTGGCTGTGCCTGAGCAGGGGATGGCCGGTGAATCCAAGCCTGGGCACCCAATGAACGGGAGAAGTGGCCCCCTTGGGGCCGGGAGCCAGGACAATAAGAGATGCAGCCCTCTCTGGAGCCTGGAGCTTGGCCCCCTCTGGACCGAGAGCTTCAGGCGAGGGCGAGGCAACCCTCTCTGGCCCGGGAGCCTGAACAATAAGAGGGGCAGCCCTCTCTGGAGCTCGGCTCCCTCTGGACCGGGAGCCTGGGGCGAGGCAAAGGTGGCCTCTTCAGGTTGTCGCCGCCATTTGCGCCTCTTGCGCTGGGAGGGGGCTAGAGAGCCAGCGGGCAGATTGGCTGCAGAGAGCCAGCGGGCGGATCGGCGGTCGGCTATGGGGAGCCAGCGGGCGGATTGGCAACCACCCGCTTAACAATCTCCGTCACCCTAGACATGAGACGCAGGATCTCCTCCGCCTCTTGGGGATCCATGTCTAAGGTAAGTTGGGCGAGTTTCTGGTGTATTAAACAGAAGAGGCTCCAGACCACTGGGTTTGTACTGAGTTCAAGGGTGAGGTCCTGGAGGGCATAAAAGTCAGCTAAAAGACTGGGCCGTCCTTGGAGTGCAGACCTCCCTTTGGACCTCAAATCGGGGTATTCGTAGGACCCGATCAGCCGGATATAGGGACCCACACAAGATGGGAGGATATCCTCTTGTGTTGGGTCGTGGAGCGAGTCCAGTCATTCTGTCAGGTGTGTCCTTGGAAGGATTGAAAAGCGGGTTGTGGAGTGACACGAAGGTTTATTATATGAAGGGATAAAGTCCAAAACAAAAGGCAGGGGATCACCAAGGGACAATCCAAAAGGAAAGGAAAATGGCTGGACCACAACAGGACCAATGCTGGGACAGGCAGGACCACTGCAGAGACAGGCAGGACCAGGTCCGGACCACGTCAGGACCCACACAGAGGTGACAACAATGACCGGACTGGGGGAAAACAGGACTGGAAAGCACTCTTAAAGACTAATAATGAGGGGAAAACGCAGAACAGGTGTGCCCCATTAGGGTACACTGGGGAAACACAGAAGGAGCAGGGAAGCAGGGCATGACACAGGGTTAACACCCTCTGTATGTTTAACTGGTGTGACACATTACCAGTTATAAGGTTTACATTATACATGGTTAACGCCCTCTGTATATTTAACTGGTGTGACACATTACCAGTTATAAGGTTTACATTATACATGGTTAATGCCCTCTGTATATTTAACTGGTGTGACACATTACCAGTTATAAGGTTTACATTATACATGGTTAACGCCCTCTGTATATTTAACTGGTG
>JAACJT020000036.1:11324394-11389273 GCA_009936485.2 Gymnarchus niloticus
TATCGAAAATTCGGACACGAAGCCTTAGCCGGGCTCTCTCTATCGAAAATTCGGAAAGGAACCAGTTTGACCAATACGGCTGAGAAACGTGCGCCATGTTGGGCCGTCGTCGTGTTTCCATAAATCATATTTAATTTTAATAATATTAAGCCGCTCCGGCGTTTGGCCTGTGTCTGTAATGTTTATTTAAATTTCAGGTTCAGCTCATAACTAGCGTTAGCCAGCGTGCTGGCCACATTCAGTCATGCCCGTGCTGTGTCAGTTTAAAAGATAGACATTATATGAACGATAGGTCCAGCATAGCAGACATTATATTACCTAGTTTGCATATTATCGCCTAGTTTATAAATTAGGCGTCTTATTTCGCAAACGGGTTGCCTTAGTACGATACTGATGGGAGTGTGTAGCTTGCGTAATTGTTTGAGGTTTCGCCGAATTATTTTTAGGTTAATGTTTAACATTGGAGTAAGGTTAAAGTATGTTTCCGATTATAATTTCAATAGTGTGATGTTGACCGTAACTTTACACAGTTTATCACCGTGGCTTGAAATGTTTCACCGGCTTAGGGGATTTACTTTTGTGCCCACGCGTTAAATGTCTTTCCACTAATCCGAGTATTCTTAATGCGGCATTAAAGTATCCCGATTTCGGCCTTTAAATAATTTTCCCAATAAATCTTGCTGCCTCCTTTTCGCGTAACTATGCCTGGTTCAACCCTCTGTGGTAGGCTCTTGTCTATGCATTTTTTTTGTGTTTTTTGTTTTCAGCAGAATGTTCCTACAGAGTTCAAAGGTGATGTGGGACAAAGTATTACTAAAGGGGTGTTTTGCTGTGACTCCCCTTCCTGCTCTATGCCTTGCATAGAGCAGGAAGGGGAGTCAGTTCAAAACTAGGTGTGAAGGCAGTGTGATTCCAGCCCTTCCTTGCACAATGTTTTATTTCTGTAGGTGTGTCCTTGGGAGTTCCCCATAATCTGTTAGGGTTAATATGCTACTAGGACAAAAAGTACTTTTAAAAATATTAATTTATTGGCTTTGTAGAGTCCAGTCTCAACATGTGTAATGAATTATTTTTGGCCCATGAAGGTTTCCACACCTTTTAAACATGCTTTGTCCAAGCATCCACTGAAAAACTTAAGATGCCTTTTCAGGAGTTTAGTTAACTTTTGTGTTTTGGTAAAGCTTCTTTGACTCCGGTAAACTGCAGTTAAATCTTTAGCCTCTTCATTCATAATTTCATGTTTTGGTTCTGTTTTCTAATTTTCTCCTTTTCTTTTCTCTCATCTGCTTCCATTGATCATCAACCATCATTCAAATGAAGCATTTCGATTCACTTAATAGCTTATTCACTCGGTTTAGTTAGCATACCCGTGATCCGAATGGAGCGTGCTGAAGACTTTATGGGTGATATTTTGCCCTGTGAAGTAATGGGGGACATGGACACAAGGTGGTGAGCATGGTCTGAGGAAAGGGGGGTTAAAATGTCAGGCTTCCCCCCCGACTGCTTATTTGGCTGAGTTGCTGGCTGGTCTTTGGAACCAGACAGCTGTGACTCTGAGCATTCAGTCGACGGAGGATCAGCATACCGTGGTGCTGTGCGCTGGCAAAGCTTTAGAGGGTGAGCATGCTTTGTTCAGTACTCGGGCTGCATGTACCTGTTCCTGCTGGCCGCCACGTTCTGTATCCTTTGGGAGACCAGGGGTGCTATGCCAGCTTTTTAAATCATTCCCAATAGAGGCGGCTGAATTTTTTATTTTTTTTAAAGCCTCTGTGTTGCGGTAGGTGCTTGTCTTGGCATTGTGTCCATGTGTCCTTTAAATGTGGAGGTTCGGCTCTTAGACGTAGGTCTCACTTAGCTTTCCATTTGTCTGACTCCAGCTTGTTCGGTAACTGCTTTTCTGTACTTCTGTCAGTCCTCCCCATGTCAAAATGTGCCGTAGATTATTGGCTCTTGTTGACATATTCTCTCATGGGGTGGAAGAGCCTTCTCCCGCTCCTGGTTAGTGGAGTCCAGTGTGTGTGTGTGTTCATTGCAGAAATTTCCCTTTGCAAATGACATCACCTACCTTCAACTGAAGGCAGCTTGCTGATGGGATCATTCTCCAGTAAGCAGGCCTTTGGCTGACAGTCAGTTGTTACCTTTTGAACAGGATAGTTTAACTTGAATTCAGTGGATACTGCCGATCCTGAAACCATCAGGATAGCTCTGGACCCCCCTAGTGTAGCTGGTTTGCATGCCGTATATGATACGCTTCTTGGTGTAAGAGCTGCTGGTGGAAACCTAGGGTGTAATGAGTATTGAAACAGCACCACTCATTTTGATGTTGTATTCAAATGCAGGTGATATTGTGGCCTTACCCTCGGTAGTGAACAATATCTCATCGGCCGTCCTGACTTGTATACTCAACGACACATCAGCAGAGGTCAAGAGTCACCACTGGACCAAAAATGGGAAGGTGATCGAGGTCACAAAGATGGACTCTTCAGCAAGGTTAACAAAATACAAGTATGTGACTGACCCGCTTTCTCATCTCCTGCGGAGGTGGTGCTTATGTGGGATAATGGGTGGCTGTTCTCCAGTGCCCCTCTGCACCTTCAGCTGAGTCTTTGGGTATTTAAAATTAGTTTGAGAAAGTTCCAAAGGGTGGTAGAGTATGGTGGGTGGTTTTTGTCATGTTTGTCCCCTTGAGTAGGTTTTATTTATTCTGATTTAACTGACAGAGGGAATGGAATGTGAATGCTTCTCACCTGAGTAATTTGTACAATTGCTCCCAGCGGATACTGTAATAACTAAACTGCCATTAATTATTGCTTACCCTTTTCAAATGGCAGCTCTTTGCAGTGAGATTGCAACACTTGAAATTAAAATCAAATAATTCTTGATGCAACCCATGACCTGGTTGCATAGCTTAATATTGGTTTGCTTTAAAATGAAATTGTCAAAACAGAGCTATTGAAAGGGCATGTAGTCCATTTTCATTTTAGTAATTTGAACGTAAATGCTTTGACTGAGCTTCACAAGTGTTCTTGGGGGTGCAATGTCTGTGGCAGTGAGGGCTTTTGAGGTAATTTATTTTCAGTTGCTGTGGGTGTACAGTGTGTTGTGTGTATGTGTGAACTGCATTTGCACCACCTGAGTTTGGCTGGTTAGGACTATGTTGTGAGTAACTCCTCGGGACATATTCCGTACCTTGTTGCTCCATTTTAAATTTTACCAGATTTTTCTCAGGTTGACCATGAAAGTCTTGGTAGCCAAGTGCCTCAGCTACCTTACTGTGTGCAGTGTGGCTAGACTAACGTGTCGCTTCTCTCCTGGTTTTTGCGTTTTCAATGATAGTTTGGAGAAAATTGATGCCAGCGCCGGTGGGATGTATGCCTGCGTCTTTCGTTTTGCTGACTCTCGGTCTGAAAATATGACCATTGAAGTGAAAAGTAAGGATCTACCACCTGATTATTCAAACTTTAATTTGTATGCAGTAACAGCAATATGTAGCTGATTCTAATCAGTCATTTGGATTAATCTTGGTTGTGTGTACTTGGTGGCTGTACTGTTCACAGAATGAGTAATATGTATGAAAAATGTGTTTGAAGGAACAAGGTGCTCTGTGGATAGTTTCATGATGATGTTTCTCCTCCAGCCATGCCCCACGTGGCCGCTTCCAAGCACTCTGAGCATGGCAATGAGAAGGACAAAGGCGTTTTGGCATGTGTGAGCCACGGGTATCCATTGCCTACCAGCTGGGTTTGGCTGATTGCTAATGAAGCACATCCTAAGGTATGACCAACTTCTCCCGAAATCCTTGTAATTCTTCTGCGTTTAGTAGCGGTCTTTGTGTGAATGTATGCCAGTGTGTACTTAAAAGGTGGCTTAACAACGTACTGTTTATGCTCTATCGAACTTAATTTCCCCCTCTCTGTATTGAACCTCCAGGTCATTGGCAACAACAGTGAGAAATACAAGATAAAGAGCACACCCAACAAGACGGTCCTGAATATCCTTGACCTAGACATGACGCACGATCCCGGTACTTATGTGTGCCGGGCAGACAATGAGTTTGGTGTTGCCGAGGATAGGATCCAGCTGCGCGTGCGCAGTCGCCTGGCTGCCCTCTGGCCCTTCCTGGGCATCGTGGCTGAGGTCATCGTCCTCATTACTGTCATTTTCATTTATGAGAAGCGCCGAAAGCCCGATGAGGTCAGCGACGGTACGTGTGCCTAACTCCCGGCTCTGACACGATCGGTTCCAAGGGCCGTGCTGTCTGTACCCTCTGCGAGTCACCCATTTATTTGGTGATAGCTCAGGTTAAATGCCACCTTCCCCCAATGTCCCAATAGCACATACATACCTTATAAAATGCCGTCTTTCGTCTGGTGCGTGACACACGTTCGTTCACATCTTGTTTCCTCGTGCTGAGTTCTGTTTCCGTTTCCTTTTGGTTCCAATGTTTATTCACTTATTTTGTTTGCTGCTGATTTTTACATATTGGTAAGTTAAAACCTGCATGTTAGACTGATGTGGTTTTTTTTCTTTAACCCCCCCCATTACATTGAAATCTGCTGTCTACACACAGTAGCTAAACTGCATATAATTGCCACATTTTGAGGCTGCGCTTTCACTGGCTGCCTTTCAAGGGAAGGCCTGCTTGTAGAACGCCAGTGAAAGACAGTTGCATCTAGCAGAGACCTGCCCCTGGATGCGCTGTTGCCGTCGAGTATCTGGCAGAGGCAGTTCTGCATGAAGCGCTGACATGATGCCATTCAGATGATGCCGTGCCTGGCTTTTGTGCTTGTGTTTCTGGTGGGTTGGGGTGGACTCCTGTTGAGTTTGCCCCCCCATTAAGATCCAATGCTTGCCTTCCTACAGTTGGATTCCATTTGTATATATTAATAATCTTATGCAGTTCTATTATGCTTACAGTTCGGCTTCATAAAATGTTTTTTAGCATGTTTTAAAATCAGAACATTTCTGTAACCTTAGCTATTAGCTAAGACTCAGATGTTTCACTGACTTTAACCATAGCAGAGTTCTAGCCATGTCCTCTTGGTTAATAACGTAGGCCCATCAGACAGTATAAAAACGAAGGGGGTCTTGTTCTGTTTTGCTGCTTGTGTGGGGGGGGTCTTCTTTCTGGGTTCTCCTGCTAAGTCTTGTATTCATTTGGCCTGTGGCACAACTAATCAAATGTCCTCTGCTCCTCATGTGTTTCTGGCATCCTGCAGATGACGACTCAGGTGCTGCTCCTCTGTAAGTATTAAAAAAAAAAAAATAAAAAAATTCCCCCCCCCCCCCCATTTGATTTTTGTTTTGGAGTAAATTTTTTCAATCCCCTTTCTCCCCACACACAGGAAGGGCGACGCTGCTGCCAACCACACGGAGAAAAACATCCGCCAGAGGAACTCCAACTGAGCATGGCACCACAGGTGTGTGTCTTCCTGCTGCCATGACACTGGTTGGGTTCTGCTTTTGCTCAAGCCTGGCCTAACGTGACTGTCTAAGTAGGCTGTTGTGTTCTTCGTCTAGACCTAGTAGCTAAATGCAATATTGTGGCATGCAGAATTTTGACAGCTGTATTAAGGCTACATCAGCATGTTGTGTTCCTACTTGCCTGCCTTTTTGTTACCTGCTGTATTTTCTCACCTCCGTTTAAGTGGTAGTTAAGAGAACTGGAACACGTGTGATGCCTATTTTTTTTTTTTTTAATCCATACAGGAATTCAGGAGCCTACACTGCAGAAGCATCACATGGATTTGTTCAGTCTAGAGCACCATTAATGTTGAAATATTATGGATATTTAGTGTAGATGCATATATCCAGGGTTGATTGACTGGTCTCCTAGATATGCTTTATGCCCAGCCCTCACATTGTTGATATTCTTTTATCAGCCAAGCTAATGTACATCTTGAATTGGAATGTCATTGTGCAAAAATATGGCATGGTCACTGCTTTGTGTTTTCATTCTTGGTGTGTTCATATCAATACCTTAATGTGTTTTATGTAAATCTAGGGGTTTTTAATGTCCTCTTTGGACACTTTTGTGTGTCAATGCCATTTTCAATTGCCATAGTCTAACATTGTGCTAAAGACCCAAATTTGATTGTGTTTTCATAAAAGTGCACGTGGGTCAGTATGCTGGCCTGTTACTGATTGCAGCATAAAGCCTTGTGTGTGCCAGATTTTACTGCTTAAGCTAATTTAACTAAAGATCTAGTGTTTTTATTCTTGGTGAACGAATTCATAGCAATGCATAAATGAATTTTTTGCTGCACATATTTGATGAAGTGACACTCCCCCCCCCCAGGGAAGACCAGCCTGATACCAATAATTCTGGCCTTTCAAACATTCAGTGCCGTTGTTTAAATGTCAAACAAGATGGCCAGTTTTAACTTTAAGCAATTTGTTGGGAGCAGATGACTACTTAAAGAACATCCTAGTTTTATTTTAAGTATTTAATTTGAAAGGTTAAATATGTGTAATAAAAACTAAGTTAATTTATCTGCCACATGTAATTTTTAAAAAGCATTGCTCATTACATTTTGTGACTTGTCAAATTTTACTCTAAAGCATGCTGACTCTGAGGATATTTTGTGGGAAATTAAAGGAACAATTAATACGTTTGCCTGTGTTATTGTGTGGAGACAAGTAACGCTGGAGACTCTGGTTGTTACTATGTGCATGACGACTGCACAATGAAACCGAAAATTGCCAGCGGAATGCTTTCAGGCCCTCCGCCCCGTTCACAGTCCAACTATTTTGTGCTGGATCCTGCTTCTCTTCTGGCTGGGAATGCACCTTTGGGTGGCTCACAATGGGTGTGAATGACATTAAGGTTTAGTCTCATAGTGACAAAAGATAGCAACTGTGTAGGTCACCATTTCTTGAACCATTTATTGCGGTTAAGCCTGATACTCCATCTGCGGAACTGGTTCAGACAGCAAGGGATCTGTGTCTCTCAAAGTTGTTGGCAAAAAAGTATGGGACCTATTGGAAAATGAACCCAAATAAAAGCAGATGCACAAAAATTGTATTCATTCAACAGTCTGTCAAAGCATCTTATGCTAGCATGTTCTCACTTAAATTGTATTGGGTAAAATTGTTTGCTAAGTGAATAAAATCTGAGCTGCTTTCTGCTCTCTTCTGAAAGGTTATTCTGTACCCTGCTGTGGGTTTAACACTCAGGCTTGCTCTCCCTCTCTGTGTTGTCAGCATTACGATAATCCCAGCTTTTGCTCTAGTAGTGTACTTATCCAGCCGTGAGCTATCACCTAGCCAGCTCCTGTACACTTCTAAAGTGTATTATCCCCAATCAAAATGCCACTTCAAGTAAACAGGCCACCTTCAATTAATACATACTCCACACGAGCGATTGGACCATGTCAGGAAATCTGCCGGCAACATAATGTGTTAAATGTTTCACTGTCAAAGATGCTAGTTTTCAGAATTTAGCTTGGATTAAAAGCAGAGGCGTCGCTGTTACTAAAACCAAAATAAATATACTGCACACACTATAGGTTAAGAATGAAAAGTTAGAACTGTAGTTTTATTTCAACTCTCTGGCCAACTCTCCTCGTCATCGCTAAACAAGTCAATTGAAGTTGCACAAAGACCCTCACGTTGCCTTGTCTTGACATTCACACCTGTCCTCTCTGTTTGCTTGTAGTTCTAATACATCTGAGTTCCAAGCGCTCCCTAAGCAATTCCAACACAACTGCAATCTATTGAAATTGGTCCTCACTGGAAGACAAACTTGAAAATTATGAACCTGATTTTCTTGCCAAATGGATTGGATATTAGTTGCATCGAGAGATATAGCTGTTGTTCGCTTTGAACACAAGAGGGCGCCCGGGCATCAACTGACCACCCTAATATCCACGAGAATTGGCCCTTTTAAACTTGGCTTTCTAAAAATCAGTCAATGATGTCATCATTGAGTCAATGTCATTATATCAGACCGTTTTGTGACATCGTACAAATGTAGTTTATTTTCCGAATGTCTATAAAATTGTATGTTATAATAAACTAATCCGTTTTTATGAAATATCGTTAATATAAAATATGTACTTCATGATATGTTACATGCAATCAAAATAACATTTGACAAGATACACATATTTATAATGATGTGTGAAAGACTAGATAATTTATGTCTAAAAATTGAAAAAAACTGGGTAGGGCTAAAAATGGATAGTCGTCTACCTAACCTTGTAAAACCACTAAGCATAACGGTATAGTTTACAAAAAAGTCACGTATGTTTCCCTTTCTCCTTCTGTCTGCCTCTCGCTCACCATCTCTCTCTCTCGCTTCCTACACCTATGCCTTGCTCCCTCCTCTCTCTCTTCTTGTCTGCTTTTCCCTCAACATAATTGGAGACAAAAATTTGATCTTTCCAATGTCATGGACAAAAAGGAGATTTCTCCTGGGTGTGCGGCTGCGATGAAAAAGAAGGCGAACGGCAGCTGGTGCAGCCATAGCGGCGTCACCGAATCCGCACCGGACGGCGTTGTAAGCGTGAACGGTACCAAGGACCGTTCGTCGCCTGAGTACGACACTACCGGCGACCAGCCCGCCGCATGTCTCAAGCCGGCGCCTGACAGAAGTGCCATCATGGACGAAGCAGAGGACGGTGATGAGGAGCTAAAATTCCATCAGCCGCGATTGCGTCGCTCTGGTGGCAGTGGCAGCAGCGGCGGCGGCAGTATCAGGATGAAGAACTTTACATCAGGAGGGGGAGTAGCCTCGAACAAGAAGTCGAACAGCGAGCTCTCTCTGTTGCAATGCGAGTCGACCACAACCTCCGGCGTTGTTTGCCAGGGCGATGCTGCTGTACGAGGCGGCATGGATGGGGGTATAGGAGGAGACACACCTACGGGAGTCACGCCGACTGCTGGGGCTACGAACGCAGCTGGCGTGGGAGGCACTACTCCCGTCTCGGGTGTGAAATGCAACAAAAACGGTGAATGCAGGAGGGACTCGACCGCTACCGGTAGTCCGTGTACGGTCATCTCAAAGCAGGACAAAATGAGTACCCGGGGAGTTGGAGCCGAAGACGGGAGTCTGCGGGGTGTCAGAAATTCAACCGCCAGCGTGGACGGCCCGGCAAACCCTGCCGGGTCACTTGCACAGGGCCAGGGGGGTGACACCCTGGTCTACGAGAAAAAGGACTCAAAGGTCTCTTTTTCCAACGCTCCCAGCAGAAAGGCATCGTCTTCTGTCCACGTCCAAAGTCAGAGCCGGCAGGCCAGGAATTCTGTCACGTTTTACAAGTCCGAAGATGGACCTCAGATCGTGGCCGAGGACGTGGAGCACAGAGGCAGTCAGGCTAGCTTCATGCAGCGACAGTTCAGCAGCATGCTACAGCCAGGAGTTAACAAGTTCTCCTTACGTATGTTTGGAAGTCAAAAGGCAGTAGAACGAGAGCAAGAACGGGTTAAATCAGCGGGCAACTGGATTATTCATCCTTACAGCGACTTCAGGTAAGTGGCTCAATTGCACTAAGCTTCGCTGCACGACCCTTTACACAGTTGGAAACTGTTGGATGGAGTATACTTAACTACACGTTGCGGGTTGTTCCTTGCGTGCGTAAAAGGAACAGTGCAATTATGCGAATTACTCTGCGCTGGGTTGCTTTTCATCTCGCCAGTCACGTGCCAGCATTCCACGCTCGCGCGGTGGGGCTCATCCTGTGCGTGCGACTTCGGGTCGCGCGCCGTCGCCAGGCTTTCCGCACAGCGAGTGTAACGTGGCTGCCGAGTTTTAATGGGATTTCGAAATGTTAGCAAAATATATCATTCATGCCGCATTTTACTCCTGATTTACTCTTGCCCTGATTGAGAAAAATAGGAGTAAGTATTATATACATATAGTATATACAATATAGTATATTGTAGTTTTTTTTATTCAGTTAACAAGTACAACAGAAGTTTATACAAAAGTAAAAATGGACTTTTTTAGTGTTACACTGATTCATTATCACTTTCCTTAATTTGTATGTTTTCGCCGGTGAACTAACCCTTTTTGACAGAGGAAGTGACCTGGCCTAAAGCGCAGTGATTAGCAGCCCACATTCATATTAGACCTCAATGATTACACACAAAAGCAGCTGATATATTACCGGTGCTTCGTAAATGGTGTATATGGAGGATGCTTCTAATCGTTACATGCAGCTGACTTCATAATTTCATTTAAGTAATAGTTATGATATTCCCTGAAAGTGGCGTATTAAAAGACGTTTCGATCTGTTTGCTTGCTAGGGTTAATCGTTGGCGATTCACGTTTAAATTATATGCTATATTTTATTTTTTGGAGAGTAAAATAATTATTCTGTAGTTATCTTCTGAAACGTGCAACGTTACATTTTGGTGTAAGCATTTTTGTACTGAAGAACGTACTGTTGGATACGAACAAAAACCGCCGTTTTTCTAACAACTTTGTGCCAGCCGTAGGGAAATTCAGTGAATTCGTCGAACGAATGGCTTGGTATATTGAGTCCTCGGTTCGCAATGTCACCTTGACCCAACTGCGTGAATACGAAAAGGTTTCCACTACGTGGTGGGAAATTCACTGGTATTCAACGTTTGCGCCGTTTCTTTAAACAGCAAAATTATTCGTACTCTGATTCGCTTGCCTTTTCAAGCACAGTAGCTGAAACCGGCCTTGAAAGGTAACGATTACATGGGAACAGCTGCTGATGTCCATGTCCTGCTGTGTTCTGTGTGATGTGTGTACAGATATTTACTATAGCATTCTAGTGTAGTGAGAAGAGTAGTCCGAGAAAATTGGATGTTGTCGAGCGTCATAAAATAATACAACGATTCATATAAAGAAAAACTATTCCTGGATTAAACAGTAATGAGTAGCGGATTATATGTGTTTGCCAGCTTCTTATCCGCTGATTTTTGCTCCTCAAGTGTAAACTCAATCTCATTCCTTATCAATTTGTCTTTATTGAATTCCAGATTACATGGTAAAGGCGTCACTGCAGTTTTCTCTAACTCTGTTAAAATGGACACCTTCCAGGTGAATAATATCTTTGGCTGTAAAACTTGGTGCTCCGCCTAAGACCGTAGGGCTCCCTAATGTCCCGAATGAATGTGACTCAGCCGCCCCTGAACCAGTCCGAGCTGCTTTAGTGGCGGTCGTTCGACTTCAGAACCATGGACAGCTCACACTGGGCACCGTGCGGTTCAGACGTAGGTGCGAGGGAACAGGACCGACTGAAGCGGTTTTTGAATATGAGTCTCAACTGTTTGCACGCTTTATATGGTTTTGATACATCTCTACCCCGTATCCTGTCTTCTAATCGATGTTCCAGTCAATAATTTTATTTACTTCTCATGCATTATATTTGGTTGTGTCAACAGCAGTGTCACGGATTCAGCCGGGAGCTTGATATAAGGAGCTCTGCGCATTTTAATGTCAGTTTGCATATTTGAAATGCCAAACTGCTGCATATGCACACAAAGGTCCTCTTACATAAATGAGTATAGAGTACCGTAAATGAATATGTATAAAGTACTCAGTGCCTCCCCACACTGCTCTGTTTAATGACAGAATGTAACACACGATAACAACACCTTGAGACAAACTACCGCATACCAAAAATGTTATAACGAAAATAACAACCAAAATACACAGAAGCTACATATAATTATGTCAGTGGTATGGACTTAATGACACTTCTGTGTTTAACTGCAAACATCACAAGTGACAATGCATGGGCTGTATCTCACTTTGAAGAAAAGTGTCTGCCAAATAAATAAAATGTAAACTGTAAATCAGACTGTGGTCATTTTAAGGCATCACACTGAGTGTGGGCAGCCCGCTGGAAACCATGTCTGTTTGGATACATTTAAAATTTACTTTGATGTATTTTATGTAATTGAATATGCATGTCTGCAGCACATACTGTATAATTGATATGATTAAAGATGCTTAGCTTCCTGTTTTACATTGAGTTGACGTGATCAACTGCCTGTGAAATATGTCACGTGGCATTTGGCAGTAATATGACAAATGAAGAGGAGACCTGTCCACTGTTACTGGTGTATGACGTGGGTCACTGCGTCCTGAATCTAGGTGTGAGATTTGGCTTGCCTTTGGGGACGTGACTCAGCAGCACGGTGGGGTGGAGGGTAGCTCTGATGTAGAGGTGGCCTTGAGCCGTTGCTGTAGCTATTGGAAAAGACTGTCCCAGTGCTCATGGAGTGGCCTGCTCAGTCGACTCTGGATCTGTTTTCTTTGATTCCTTTATTTGTGTGAAACAGCATCTCATAGTGGGCAAAGTCTAAACTTTGTAAGCTCTAAGCTTTTTTTGTTTGCTCTGTCTGCTGTGCAAGTATATGCACAGATGTGAGGCTGAACAATGGCTCCCTCACTGTCACCTAATTTCAAATGAAAGTAAAAGCTTCATAAGTCACGGTGGTCTTAAAGTGGTTATAAGAACTTAGCTATTTATCTGAGAGCCCTCTGGTCTGCATTCTAAGTCCTCAGTTCATTTCCTGTGTTATTAAACCCGAGACTTCACAGAGGTCATGTATATTTAAGGCCAATTTTTCTCCAGAGTTTTATATTCCTCCCTCGTTGACAGAGTTAAAAATCGATTCGACAGATGGCTTTGGTTTCATCAGCCACTGCCGCCTTCAGAAAATCCTTGTGTTGACCTTGCAGTCTGCAAAAAGGTGAAGCTTAATCACCAGAATATCTGGAAGCTGTTATGGTTAGCTCATTTTCATAGACATAGTCTTCAAATGTATGGTTTCCTCAGAGGATTCCCATAGAATCATGCCGGGATGGTTTCAGCTAGATACTGCCACTTTATCTCCTGCCATTACAGGTTCTACTGGGACTTCACAATGTTGCTGTTTATGGTAGGAAACCTCATCATCATCCCTGTGGGCATCACATTCTTCAAAGATGAAACAACCACACCGTGGATTATCTTCAACGTGGTGTCAGACACCTTCTTCCTTATGGACCTAGTACTCAACTTTCGCACTGGCATTGTGATTGAGGACAACACGGACATCATCCTTGACCCCAAGGAAATAAAGAAGAAGTACCTCAAGACCTGGTTTGTAGTGGACTTTGTGTCCTCCATCCCTGTGGATTATATCTTCCTGATTGTGGAGAAGGGCATTGATTCGGAGGTCTACAAGACGGCACGTGCCCTAAGGATATTGCGCTTCACCAAGATCCTGAGTTTGCTTCGCCTCCTACGTCTTTCCAGGCTCATTCGCTACATTCACCAATGGGAGGAGGTAGGTGGGCACATGGGTGGAGACATTGAGGTGGACCCACTTAAAAAAGGGCAAGGATGGACTTAGTTAGATGTAGAATGCTATAGGCTTGAGTATGCTACTCAGAAACAACACTGTTTACATGTAGAGGAAAAAATAAAATGATTAATAATAGAATAGTTATTTTGGTTACCAAAACAGGAGAACACATGATGATGTTGCTGTAATGTAAAAACCTGACTATATTTAAAATGCTTCTCAGTCGAGCAGTTCCCAAGTACCCAACCTTCGAAGGCAGGTGCACATGACGGGGACATCTTCCTGTGTGTTGGTGTTTAACTCTAGCAGCGTAGCTTTCACTCTAACACATACATGTTGCATTTTAGTAGGTCTTAGGAGGAAGAGGAAGAGACTAGAATGATCTCTGTGTTAAACTCACAAGAGTTTGTTTGAGAACAAGATGGATAAGTTCTATAGGCAGCCCTGGGCTGACTGCCAATTAGCAGCTGTTTACACAAAGTAAGATATTCTGCATGATTCAGGACTTCCTGGTGTTGTTATGGTCTGGGATCTGGGTTTTGCTCAGAGTTTCAATTTTTATGTGCTGTGTTTAACCTGGTAAAGGTGTGTCTTCTGCAGCACAAATAATGGTAATGCCTTGTTCCGCTGAAATTTAAGCTATGACCAACCACAGGTCATGCTCCATTCATGGTGATGGGCACCATTGCAGTGAGGGTGACTGGACTGTAAAAGAAAACTCAGCAAAATGCTTTGGGATTCACTTCACAGCTGGGGCCAAGGATGTTATGTATGTACTCTGGGGTCTTTGTTTGATGGCGCAGCATCATCTAAGGGCATTATCTTTGCACTCTGGGATCTTTGTTTGATGGAGCAACATCATCTAATAGAATTATATATACACTGGGGTCTTTGTTTGTTAGAGTAGCGTTACAAGACCCTGACTGTGGACCTGCTGAACCGAGATAACCAGTAGGACAATAGGACTCTGGATAGTGATTAGCTGGGTACCTTCCACATACCATCACTCCCTTTCTCTTTATCCATACTCCTCACCTCCTTCATTATCCACAGTCATTTTATCCTTATCTGTTTTGCCTCCTCATCCTCGTTATCCATACCTCTTACAGGAATCTGGGGGGTTTCATCCTGCTCTGCTTGCAGCCTGGAATGGAGACACTATCAAAGCTGTTTCCCTTGTCCTGATGACAGTGACAGATGTTGACAGTCATCACGGGTCACTGTCACTGCACATGTTGTTGCACTAACGGGTGCCAATTAAATACATTGAAATCTGAGTAGCATGATTTGCTCTGAAGACCGCGACGTTTGACAGGTAGCGTTGGGAGCATGTCAGCAAACACCAGGAATCCAAAAGATCACAACTCTTTATCTGGCCTCTTCTTTGCCCCCCAGCCTTGCTGATATGTCATCACACCCAGGCCCAGAGTAGCTTAGCATCATTTTCAGAAACACAAGAAGAAAGGAATAACCCCATTGTTCTCTTAGGAGAACCCAGTCCTTCTACTCATCGTATCAAGTTTTGCCTCGTTAGTTGTAACGGCAAACCTGAAAAAGCCATTGAAACTCAGCCAGGTAACAGAAATGGAGCTTAGGAATTAAGACCAATAGAGCTTGTACCTGGTTCCCATTCCAACTCCACTCTGGCAATGGGAAGCTTCCTCTGCCTCTCGCTGGGTGGAATGACTCAGGTTATTTATGTTTGCCTCTCCACATCATAAATGGAATATGTCTGTCAGCTGTACAGTAGTAACATAATTGTCTAAATGTTCAGATCTTTATATGCACAATGCACAGGCCTTCTGAAAGTCACTGAAAGAGAATCTTTATTTGCCTGTGAAAAGCCACAGGAGTGGTAGTGGTAAGCTTTTGAGTGATGAACACTCAGTCAGTTGGGGCTGTTGAGATTTTAGGAAGAGGTGTGTATAAGCTCTGGCTAATATCACGTTGAACGCTGCGTCTGATGATGTTTCTTCATTTTCAGATTGCAGTTTTCTGCCTCCTCCCCGAGACTGCATCGAATCCTCAGTTGTGGAGTCTTGACTCCACTAAGCGGTCAGCACTGAGCTGTCATCAGTTTGGCTGACCACAAAGGACAGCAGATCAGCTGATGCCCATGTCTCATGCATGGGGATACCAAGGGATTTCACCCTTGAATGAAACTTCAATGACCGCCTCCCACATACACTCACTTATGGTGGGGGCTTTGTTTAATTCTAAATGTCCAGTATAAATCCATTTTTAAAAAGTCTCCATCCTGGCAGGTGGAGATTAATGGATGGCAAAACCTCACCAATTGAGATAGATGAAGCAGTCAGGTGTAATTCAAAAGGATTTACACTCCCAGAGCTGCTGACAGATGCCTGAGGAGCTGTGTAGGAGAACTTAGGAGACCCTGCAGGTGCTGTGAGCCGGTATCAGAGGGCTCCACTAAGATGGGTCGTTTGTCACTATCTCATACTTGTGATTGATGGGCTGCATTTGTCAGTCAAAGATGTTGCTCTTCCCTGGATTACATGGCCACATTCTCTCTGTTGGACCAATGCTGGATCGGTCCAACCTTGAAACTCAAATCCATCTCTACTAATTTACTGCACCCAGGCTGTGGGGAATGGGATGGCACTGGAGCCTTCTCAACCCCCTGGTCCGTAATGATGCATGACAGGACCTTGGCACTGTTAGACATTTATACAAAAGGACGGGAGCCTTTAAGGGACAAATATGTACATACAATATATGCCCCACTGGCCATGCAAACTATGCAGGTAGACAGCTTGTAGCTTCTTGCTGTGTTATTGAGACATCAGAACCTGGATCCCCAGCAAATAACTGTTTGGACAATATGGCTGGACAGTGAGATTGTGAGCCGAGTCTCACAGCATGGAGAAAAGAGCTGCGAGATTCTCTGAAACACTGCCTGCATTAGAAAACCCTGACCTTGGTGCACAACATGCCTGATAGTGGGGCTTGTCCACTGGGGTTATGTCAGAGATAGAATCTTTGCTCTTTGACCCCTCCGGTTGTCACAGGTGTGGTCTGCTTTGTTGCTCATGCTGAGAACCATACGCTTCACTCTGCTGGAGGTCTCTGCCAGGCAGAATAAACTGGCTATGTTCCCATTTCTTGAGAACCACATACACAAGTTACTTTCTGCCAGGCAGAACAAGCTGGCTATGTTCCCAATCCTTGAGAATCACATGCACAAGTTACTTTTATATTTTGAAGTATTTAAAAAAAGAGGACAGAAATGCTGCTCAATTATGTTACTACAAAAGCTAAGAAATTCATTCATTGGACATAATATTAGATGCTACTGCCTGACATTCTCCTTATAGGAAGATTTCACCCTGAACTTCTTTGTCTGTTTCAGTTGCATGACAGTAGAAGGCATGTATCGATGACATCAGAAATTCAAGCAAGTTATGGAAAATATCAAATTTTCCATGTTAGTTCCTTATGATTTTTCATTTTTTTTATTGGCATTAATGTGGTCATTCATGTGGGCGTCATGGTGGCTCTGTGGGTAGTTCTCTTTTCTTATCCACCCAGGATTGAAGGTTCAAATCCTGCCTCCTACCCCCAGGACTAAAGGTTCCCATCCTGCCTCATACCCCCAGGGTTGAGGGTTCAAATCCTGCATCATACCCCCAGGGTTGAGGGTTCTAGTCCTGTCTCCACTCCATGAGTATCATTTATGTGTTTCCTTATGCAGTCGAAAGACAAGCAATTAGGGTAATTGGTGTTGATAATTTTCATTGGCGTGTACATGTATAACCAGGATAAGCTTTCTGAAAATGGACTCTTATAAAAGGTATGGTACATTTACAAATTTAGGAAGCCAGGAGTTACACACAGTACAACAGCAAAGGCATTTCCTCCTAGAGATGTAGTGAGTTACTCATTTGTTGATGAGCAGTTTCTAACCTACTTATCATTTGTTATAACCTAAAATCCACCTCACCTAGCCTTTAGCAAGGTGTTTAACTTGAATCTCTTCAGAAATCCACACAGCTCAAACTTGCAAAAATCTATTGGGTATTGAAGTCTCCTTGGAGAAAGTCAGCAGGGGAAAAGTTTTCCATTTTGTTGGCTTTTGCAAGTGTCTGCCTCACACTTTAGTTTTGCTGTTACAATTCCAGTCATTGTCGCATCTTCTGAATGTGGAACTGCAGCTAAAGGGAAGATATTTCCCTGTGTGTCTCCCTTGTGTGACGGTATTACAGGAGCCAGATGCAAGCCAACACTCCCCCCCCCCCGGGGAGGCATGATGATGCCCACCTTGTTCTCTGAAAGAATATTAAGTAGCCAGTGGATGCATCATTATATAATGATCACCAGATGCATTTCATATGTCACTTATGCTACTTTTTATAGGCATTATATTTACTGTGACAAGCAGGAGGCAGAGACATCTTGCTGTTCAAACAAGGCACTTTTACTGGAGGCAACCAGCAATCAGAGGCAGCCACGCATACACAGCATGTGTGCTGCACGAATCTGCCGGCAAGTGAGAGCGGGGATCACGACGAGTCGGGGGACGAGTGTTAGATGAGTGTGCCCGGGTCTGCAAGCTTGCTAGTTTGAATCCTACAGCTGACAGAATGACTCCGGGACCCTTGAGCTAGGTCCTTCACCACAAAAACTGCTCCGTGGGGCGCTGGGTAAATGGCTGATCCTACGCTCGGACCCTAAGCTTCGCTCTCTCGCTGCTATAAGTGTGTGCTTCATGGACAGTGAGAGGTGAAAATGAGAGAACTCCTGTGTACTTGACCTGTGGTCAGTGGAGTATCATTTATTCAAAGAAATACTGCATGATTTTATTTGGGCCTAGGCAGTGGACATTATGATGACTTAATGGTACAAAATTTCTGTCAGTTTCTGCCTGGGACTGTAACGTAATCCTAGGAATGGATATAGTGGCATGTCAGGTGTAGAAATATTACAATATATGTGAAACTTTTTATGTGTCATTTGACTATAGTCAGAGCAGAGCTCAAGTCTGAGTTTGTGACGTTTCTTTATAACGGTTCAAAAGGCGGTGGGGGGGCAGATGTTCTGCTTTTGAAATGGGTAGAACAAGATTAACATGTAATCAGCTGTTTCCCGCATACACCCAGTTGTCTTTAACCGTTTTGGATGATCCGAAAGGTCTGTGGGGAGAGGGGATGATACCGGGGCCATGCTGTCTTTCTCTGTGCTGTGCTACAGATCTTCCACATGACCTACGATTTGGCCAGCGCTGTAATGCGCATCTTCAACTTGATCGCCATGATGTTGCTGCTGTGCCACTGGGACGGCTGCCTCCAGTTCCTAGTGCCCATGCTGCAAGACTTCCCCGCTGACTGCTGGGTGTCACTTAACGAGATGGTGGTATGTGCCAAAACTCCTTCTCCTTCCCCTTAGTTAGACCAAAAATGCAGAAGCAACAATTCAAAATTCAGTTATTCTGTCACAGAGGAACGATGGACAGTGTTTCCTGTTCTCTTTGAGCATCTAATGGGCTATGTGCTGACAATGGCTGCTCTTAGTTCAATTAGGAAGATAATTAGTTCCGTCTACTTCCTGTTCAACTGCAGCTGAGAAATCTTGTGCAAAGTCTTGCTCTCAGCATTACAGAGAAGCATTTCAATGTCTGCTCCTCAAAAGATCAGTATTTACTTTTGGCTTAACTCTAAATACAAAAACTATCTGTTTTTACTAGGTGGATGTACCAGTAATGTCTTTTATTAGTAACTAAACTGGTAATATCCTGACAAAGTGAGTGCATGTCACATGACTGTGCTGCTGGGCTCACTGACAGCACTGTCTGTCCCTTCTCTTGTGTCAGTGAGTATCTGAAAGGATCCTATAAAGGATTTTACTGAATCAGAATGAAACTGAGTATTGGTATTGTATTGGTATTGCAGCTACTGAAGCTGGGTGCAGTTGTGAGAATGAAATAAAAAATGGGAAAAAGAATCCACCATTAAAATCAGAATCAGGGGCATTTGACCAACTATACCAAGACCATGACATGTACCATGGTAGTCAGAATCAGGGGCATTTGACCAACTATACCAAGACCATGACATATACTATTGCAAGCTCTCTCATTATGGTATGCGCACAGACAGGCATTGTGAAGGTGTAATAGGCATTCTAAAGTATTGTGAACATCATTGTAGTATGTAGCTGTCAGTTTTATTACACAGCGAGCTCTGTCTGCTGACATTTATTTAGCTTCTGCTCTTTTGCTACTGTGATTTTCTTTGAAAGTGTACAGACACCTATATTTCACGTCAGAGGGACCAATGTAAGGTTGCACAACTGACAGACTTGTACAAAAGAGGGCATTAAAAGCACTAAAATGAAAATCTGGGAAGAGTGGCTTCTTGTCGCAACCTTGGCAGGGGGCAGACAACTGTAATGTTTGACACCTCCCACACACAGAGGCATCCATCTCTGTTGACGTCCACAGCCATTTGAGTTGCATGCACTCTGGGTGCCAAGACACCAGATGATGCCCATTAATGTAAGGACGAGTAAATGTAAAGAAGTGACTGGAGGGCTGGGGATTGGATGGTGAGAGGGAGCAGAAGTACTGGGGATTGGCCAGACAGGACGATTCACTCCTGGGATTTGAGAATGCATTCTTTCCATCATGTTGTCACTCCCTTTTGCCCTTATACTCCGCCTGGGGGTGGTGTGTTGAACCTGCACCCCACCTTCCTTTCTCCCTCCCCATGCAGAACGACACCTGGAGCGAGCTGTACTCCTTCGCTGTCTTCAAGGCCATGAGTCACATGTTGTGCATCGGTTATGGCCGCCAAGCCCCTGAAAGTCTATCAGACATCTGGCTCACCATGCTCAGCATGATTGTGGGCGCCACCTGTTATGCCGTCTTCATTGGCCATGCCACCGCGCTCATCCAGTCCCTGGACTCCTCCCGGCGGCAGTATCAGGAGAAGGTAAGAACCTTTTGTCTCTTAGCACCATAGGCTGTTAACTCACACTGCTCAGGTAGCTTTTGGTTCTCGACGGATGAAAGGTGGATTCAGTCTCAAGGAGCATTGACATTAAATGTTTTGATGATGTGAGATGGCCAATCAGGTGATCACCAATCATTCATATCAAAACGGGAAAATTTTATCTTGAGTTCCCATTTATGAATATAAAACTTGTGCTTCCATTATGTGATAAGAATTACTTTTTTATACAAAATCGCGATCTTTGTAGCCAACACTATTCTGCAGCAAGTTTCTATTTGTGGTCTTGTGTTCTTGGGTCAGCCTGTAGGTTGACTTTGTGTCTCCCTCAGGATTTGTACGTTTGGTTCACCTTCCTCTGTAGGTACTTTAATTTGCGATTAAAAGCATTATGTGCTTCTCTGGGATTTTCCAGTTGGAAAATAATCTCATTGCTTCATTTTATGTAACTAACAAATTCACTTTAGGAAGCAGAGTTTGAGTTCTCTGCTCCTGTTTGTGTCTGCTGGCTGGCCTCCAAGTTAGATCTGGACCTTCATTTGTGGAAACCATAGATGTCTACAGGGTATAGAATGTGGACCTTAGCTATTTGGAAGCTCCTCTTGAAGCACCGGGATGGGGTATCAGTAGCTTAGCAACGCTGACCCCTGCTCTTTTCAAATTGTGGTATTAATTTGCAGTATAAAAGAAGTGCCCATGAATTCTTCCTTTCATTAGTATTTTGATTTCCCTTCGAAAGCTCTTGTTTGTCTGGGTGGCTGCATCCTTCCCTATCAGTAGGTCATGGTATTACTCAGAAAAGAACATTTTATTCCTGTTGCAGAGCTGTTATTGATGAAAATTTCTATCCTGGCTTTCTACTGGTACCTAAAGCACAATTTGACAGGAAGGTCACAGACGTGGGTCTGGAAGACAGGGGGTCCAATGGTCCAGAACGGGGCATGCTGAGGAAGCCACAAGGAAGAATTTTGGCTGTTTCTCAGGTGCAGCTAAATGAGGATCCATGAAGGATGAGAGCTATAGCAGGTTCTCTTTAATTAGAGGCCAGGATGATTGAACACCCACCATTGCTCAGCACAGTGTGTCGTCCACTCTCATGTCCGAGTCTGCTCAGGGTGGTTGCCATGACAGTTTGTGGGGGCCGGGGGTAGTTGTGCTCTGCCTCCACTCAGCGATGGATTTTTCAGGTTGCCCAGTGGTAAGCAGAGCAGAGAAGAGGCAGGTGGGGTGTGGGTGCGACTGTTTGGCTTCCCCCTTTGACAGGGCGTCGATGAAGCAAAAAGCTCATGTGGCGTACGAGGTGAAACCCCAGCACATACACGCCAACTTCGTCCCTTGAGCCTGGATCTCACACTCAGTCACGTCTGCATGTCAGTGGTGAGCGTGTGTGCCGGTAGCTGACTTTTTCTTCTGATTGCTTTTGAATTCATTTCACTCTGATTTGTGCTGCCGGTTGACTTGGATGCTCCCTCTGCATCTCCTCCAGTTAGACTGACTACGGCCGGCCGTATTTAAGCATTAAAACAAATGACAACAGCCTGTAAAAGCTAGCCTACATAAAGCACATTTAAAGGTATAATGTACATGAAGGTATTTTTGGGTATTCTTGCTGACTGCAAGCAGAGTTACAATTAGCGTGAAGTACTGACTGCATTCCAGTCCTCCTTAATGGCTGTGCTCTGATTTGTGTGTAAATGAAACTAGGCAGAAGGACGTAAAAGCCTGAAGACCCAACGACTCCCTGCGATTCATCTACAACCTGCCAGTGCAGAGAACGAGGATATTTGTAATGTGCCATCAAGTGCACGGCATTTCAATTTCAGCAAAATATCCTGGGGAATGCCGGAGAGGTGTGTGTACGCGACCCTAACCCCTGATCCCAGGTCGCAATACCTGAAGCTGACGTGTACCATTGTGACCAGTCGCCATGGGTCACCCTTGCAAAAGAAACATTAAAAAAAAAAAAAATCCTAGTATGTGTCATGCAGAACCCTGAAGGGCAGATTGGATGGGATGTCAGAGCTGCGACCTGTGGCTGGGCTGCGGAGAACGGCAGAGGGATTTCTACCCAGTAGCATCGTGCTCCCGTTTTTTCGGCCACTGCGGTACAGCACAGGTCTGCTGTGCTCCTGCAGCAGGCTCCGTGTCAGCCATCTCCATGGGATATCAAGGAGAGGGGCTGTGCAGGCACCGATCTGGACATGCTGCTCATGACGCTGCCTCGCAGAAGCACGCCGTGGCTTAAAGCAAGCCGCAGCCAGTGTAGGCCAACATATGCTTTATGCGGTTACATTTTTTTTCACAGCATCCTCTCTGTTTTCATTTTTTTTTTCTGTTTGCTACTGGCACAGTTATCTGCATTATTATCCGTGGTGGGCTGAGACAGGCAAAGTGAGACTTAGAGCAGAGAAAATCTCACCCAGAGGGTTTTAGGGTTTAGACTGTGCACAGATGTGACGGCGTTAGCCAGCAGGCAGTGAGACCGGGCACGGTGCCCGACAAACAGTGCTATTTATTATTACTGGCGCTTTGTTTCCATCCACCCTATCAGGGGCTCCCTGAAGCACATGGCTTCTGACACCAGCTGCTGCCACTCCAGCTGTGCGGCACCATCAGGACGGGCCCCCGGTTGCTCCGCCGCTCGCTGTTTGTTCTCCTCCCATACAAATCTCGACATTTGTTATTCTGAAGCATTCGAGGCCCACTGCACTTAGCTGGGCTCTCACAGATGGTGTTCAGAAAGAAAAGAGGATTGGGGCAGAACCGGCCTGAGTCAGCACAGACAGAAACATAGAGCTAGGTTAAGGAAGGACAAGAAAATCAATGCTGAGAGGAATGATTGACAGGTGGAGCTGATCAACATACCTGGAGGCCTGACTTCCTCCCCACAAGTCTGTAGGTGGTCTGTGACTCTGAAAGGCAGACAACTTCAATGGCAAGAAAAAAACAATCAGATTTCATTTCACACATCAGTGGAGTCTGAATGTCATCCCGGCTGTGTGTGTGGAGCACATGTTCTTCTTGTGATTGCTCTCCCCCTCCAGAGACATGCATGTAAATTTCTGCCGTCCATTTTCCTTAAATGCTTATCCAGTGCAGGGCTGCCGTGAGCCGGGAGCCTAGCTTAGGAAGCACAGGGAAGTGACAGGGGACACCCTAAACAGGATGCTAGTCCATAACAAGGCACACACATTGAGGATAATTTATGAGACACCAGATCACCTAACTGCAGGAGAAAATTAGGACATCTGGCAAGAAGTCATGTAAACACAGGGAGAACATGCGAATAGTGGAAACACAGCAACACAGCGTTGCCTGTGCAAGTGTTTTGTTGCATATGACAGAATGCCCTGTGCTGACCCCTGTCTCCTTACATGAAATTCTCTTACATCATGTTTCCCGCTAACACAGATCAAAGCACAGACAGTTAACACCTTGGTTTACATCATTTTTCTAAATACGTTATTTAACATTACTTAACGGAGACGGTAGTTAAAGGTGCATTTTGCTGTACGTATCGTTGATTTGCTAAGCATTCCTTAAACTCCAGTGGAGCATGTGCTGTTTGTTGAACTTGAGGAAGTAATGACCTCTACAGGGCAAATAAATTCTCAATTACATACATAAGAAGAGCTCTGAAAGGGAGGTAGGCAGGTGAATAAAAATCAATCACGAAGGCAGCTTTAATATAGACATAGAAATATATAAATCAGCATGCTTGCGTGTTTAAGTCTGCAAAGTGTTTACAAATGTGTTTGAGTGAGTAATTTTGTTCTACTAACCTTTTGGGAAAAATGTCTCCTTCAATGAACATGAACCCTCAAAAATAGGCTGTGGGTATGCAGCCTCAAGCTTAATTGATTGAAAACCCTTTACTCATTTGCTATATTTTATAAGCCCGCTTTGTATTTTTTGTATGTCAAAAGCAGAAAACAGTCTCCTGAGTGTGACAGGAAGCAGGCTACCAAGAGTGTTATTTACATGAATGTCAACATGTGCAACGACACACTGAAAAAGACTGATAAAGCTCATTTGGGACAAAGTATGTTTGTAATTCAACTGTTTTTACAGCCTGGAATGAACTGGAGGGTGTCAAGGAGCAGATTTCTCCAAACCCTTCAGCAAACCTGGCACAGAGTACTTCATAAAAGACTTAGTTCTTTCTGATTACCTTCTGGCCCCAAAAACTGCATTTGGATCATGTAACTTTTTATTCAGTTTGAAGGGTATTTTAATGGACTCATCAAAGCCATTTTACAGTGGTTTCTCAGAGGCTAACGCGTCCCCCGCCATGTCCCCCCCATGGGGAAACAAAGATCATCTTTCACCGAGGTACAACATCAACACCTGCTCACGCAGTTGTCCCCCTCCTTTGCTCCACCCAGGAAGTCCATAAGCAGTTCATAGGGTCACTGAATAGTGTGGGTACTTAATTTTCTCCTGCATCATTGCTGAAGGTCATAGAGATTGTCACAGTCAGCATTCTGGGCCATTCAAATAGCCCATACCTTCCCTCTCCTTAGGTTTTTCCTATAACTACAGGCACATCTCACAAATACTTTTGCACTCGTCTTTGATTTCCGTCCTGATGGTAACCAGATTGGTTCACCTGCATCTCAACTGCAGTCATTTAAATATGAAACCGTAATGTTGGGAATTAATTTAATCACATGCAATTTAGTAAGACTCACAGATGACCTTTTGCATGTGAAGAATGATTTGTTGTCTTGTGTTGTAAGGTGTAGAAGGCCTTGTTTCTGTTTTAGTGTTTATATTGAGCTTTTTGTTTGACTTGTTTAATCATACAGGACTGTCTGTGCTGCCTGACGCAGGAGAATGTTTTGTACTTGAAGTGTTCACAGGGTCAGGAGTGTTAGATAACAGACCATGGGAAGGAGCTCTGATTTGAATATCGCATTATTTTGGATTTTGGACACTTTAAGGTCTATTATTGACAGTTTGGATTTGTCTGACCTTTTAGGCAAGATGTGAACTTAAATTGGTTTGGATGGTTTGGGTTAGGTTTACATGTTGTTTGGGAGAATGAATGTTGGTTAGACGTTAATTGAATGCATGTCTACTGTGCATTGAGCAGAAACATAGATTGTTTATTGTTTTTGGTAAAATTTATGTCAATATTCAGTGCCACCATCAATAGCAAATTATTTAATACCAAAGGCTATTCTTCTTCTAGTCTCATTCACGATGCTGACAGCCAAATTCTTACCTCACAATCGCTGACAGAATTCAATTATTAATTCGCTGTATGTTTTTGAGGATCATTTGTTTCAAGAACTAAGTCTTTCAACTGCATCTTTCACACACAGTACAAACAAGTGGAGCAGTATATGTCCTTCCACAAACTGCCGGCAGACTTCCGGCAAAAAATCCATGACTATTATGAGCACCGATACCAGGGCAAGATGTTTGATGAGGAGAGCATTTTGGAAGAGCTCAGTGAACCACTGAGAGAGGTGAGTGATACCAAAGTGTACAAGAGATTTGTTCCTCAGAAATAAATTGCCTTTCTATTATATGGGCAAATGCCAACAGAAGGAATACAATTATTTTAGTGTTCAAGTCAGTTTGTTAAAAATGTCAAATCGGCTAACAGAGAAAATTAGTCAGTAAAATCAAACATAGAGTAAAAGTTAACCTGCGTAAAATGCAAAGAGCAACATGCCCTGGCCTGCACCTCATAGTACCCCGATATGAAATTCAATAATTAAAACTGTACTCCTCTTTCGGTTTATTGGGAGAATCCTATGGTAGGAAGGATTAAAGGGTGAATAAATCCAGAATCAGAGAAAATCAGAAAGCATGCATTTACATTGCAGGAAGCTGTGCCATGGTTTGAAAGACACTGATTTAAAAAAACCCTTCTGAACACGTGACCTTACACCAGCGCCAACCGTCTCCTGTCCCACGCGTCGCAGGAAATCGTCAACTTCAACTGCCGCAAGCTGGTGGCCTCCATGCCCCTGTTTGCCAACGCAGAGCCAAACTTCGTGACGGCCATGCTTACAAAGCTGCACTTTGAGGTCTTCCAGCCCAGGGACTACATCATCCGTGAGGGCACCATTGGCAAGAAGATGTACTTCATCCAGCATGGGGTGGTGAGCGTGCTCACCAAGGGGACCACGGGTATGAAGCTTTCAGACGGCTCCTACTTCGGAGGTATGATAATCCATCTCCCACTTCAGTGTTCTCTATATTCCTCACGTCTGAGTTAAGCATCGTACACAACGCCAGTTATACTAGTGGCTAATCAGATGGCACAGATCATCTATATTTGAGCATTTGTATTACCAAGAAGTTTGGTTTTGTTGAAGATATGCCCTTTAACTGTTTATTTGGAGACTGTATGACTTTGGTAATGTATATATTTTACCCAGTCAAATTGTGTTAGTATCATGTTCATATAAATATTACAGCATCAAGATAATGAAGATAAATAGCTGACTGATTTCAGCATTTAACTTCTAGCTTGCCCCCCCACCCCAATCGCCCTGCCAGAATGTCCCAGATTCAGAGGCTTCCCTCTGAGCTTGTTTCAGGAACTATATGTACTGCTGACCCACAAAAAAAAAAAATCTTTGGTTTCTCCCATGTCTCTGGGCTGGAATTCAGAAGCGTCAGGATCCAGGGTTCAGCGGTGCTACAAAAAGACAGCAGCCAATTTTGCAAAAAGGTCAAAATTCAGTGATGCTTTATGGATTATAATTCTGGCCTTCTTGATGTCCCTTGCAGCTAACCTCCACAGGGCCTTTGCATGTGTACCATTACCAGGCTGATGTTTTCATTCTCCTGACATTCACCACTCTCTTCCCACTTGCCTGTCCAACGTTCTTTTCCCATGGATTGGTCATGATGATGTGACTATGTTTGCATGAATGGGCATATGGAAATGGTCATTCCGGATCCCTTAAAACTTGCCTGTACTAATGAATGAGAATACACTTGTCCCGCATCTCTAATACATTGGTTCATGTGGTACACAACCTTCTCTACTTGAATAAACTGTCTTTGAATAATCTTCTGCATGAGTACCCTGGATGTGACTTGACTAAATGAAAGATAAGCGTAAAGACATAATGAGAGTTTAATGAAGGGATTACACTGTGATTAATTAACCTGGCTTCTCTTGGTCTTGTAAGGGAACTGCTTGTGGGCAACTGGGTGGACTCTGGGCAGTGAATGAAAACGCAAGAGCATTGTGGTTTTGGTACTAGTCCATATCAAGCCTAACTTGTGTGCCACTCAGTGACCAATCAGCTGCACTGTCTTTAGGGGGCAGATGGGATGTGAAAGCCATCTATGTGGAATAGTTAGGCAAGTTCAGATGACTGGAGAGCAGTCGAAACCCTAAGAATCTGTGTAGCAGCATCTTTCTGTTTTTTAATATTCCATTGCCCCTGGAGATCCGGATCATAAATGTGAATTCAGTCACCCTTGTGTGTTGGGCCTGACTATTATTAGCTGTGCTGTTCTGGTAAAAAGAGGCTGAACAGCATCTTATTTCTGTTTTAATTAATTTGACCCCACTTCAGACCTTGAGATGAATTCCATTCAGAGTGAGAAGGCAGTGGAAAGTTGTCTCAAACTGCCCCACGTCCCACGCCTGCCACAGAGTTATCTGGATAAGACCATATAGGTAGACTTTAATTTCAAGACAAGGTATTTCCCACCTCCACAGCTAGAAGAAATAGCTTTAATGCTTTTCATAAAGGATATACAACTTTAAACTAAAGGTATAAATTCTGCTGCCATCCAATAACCCCCCGTAACACCTTGTTGATTTAAAAAGTGATGTTTCTGAGAATTACGGAGAATCTTCAGTCCCCTTGGGCTGCATTTGCATCCCTCTGCTTGGCTTACTAGCTTTATTCATTGAGCAGAGAGGTTATCAACGGCTTGGCCCTGTGGTCAGATGCCTGTTGAAATAAGGACTCTTTCAGCTGTAGCATTCTGCCTGCCCAGGTGCACTTCCCGCTAGTCCAATAAGCATGGAGGTACTAGAACAGGGAGACAATGTGCAGTGTTTCTGTTCAAATGGGGACGTTTGCAGTTGCGGTTCAAACAGGGGCAGACGCCACTGGAACCCTGTTTAGACTGTAGCACTGTTGACACCTCACTTAGTCCTATGATGGGCTTTAGAAACGGGGACAAAATAACGGGCTTAAGGTAAGAGCTCTCTTCTGTCCATCCCAGAGATCTGTCTGCTGACTCGAGGGAGGCGTACAGCCAGCGTGCGGGCTGAGACTTACTGCCGTCTGTACTCGCTCTCTGTGGACAACTTCAACGAGGTTCTGGAGGAGTATCCTATGATGAGGCGGGCCTTCGAGACGGTGGCCATCGACCGACTTGACCGTATTGGTAAGCAGACACGATACATCGCACCCTTCTCCTGCAGAGCTCACAAATGAGCGCATTTTAGAGAGCTTTACATGAGTTAAATAAAAACATTCATTGCATACCTTTTCATACACCTGTAGAAAAACAAGATAACCCATTAAACCATCATCAAATCAGATTCTACGGACCATGTTCACTTCTTAGGAGTTATTATTACTTGCTATTTTACCACTGTGATATCCCCTCCATGAACCACTACCTTACTGTGGTGGAGGGGTTTGACTGTCTATGTCGTTGGGGGAAATTACCTTTGGTGGGGTCTCCCACAGCAATTTGTCCTAGGTGAGGGGCCAGACTAAGTGCCATTCAAATGACCCTCATCTGAAGACAAATCAAGGACTCCTTAACCTTGCCCAGAATAGGCATACTGGGGCCCTGCCCTGGAGCCAGGCCTGGGGGAGGGGCCTGTGCCTTTACACATAGGGCCCGGCTGGGCACAGCCCGAAGGAGCCACATGAAACCGCCCTCCTGTGCATCTACCACCTGCAGGAGGAGCCATAAGGGTCTGGTGCAATGTGGATCGGGCATCAGTCGAAGGCAGGACCCTTGGACATCCAATCCCCAGTAACCAAAACTGTCTTTAGGGACATGGAAACCCCTTGAGTGGGAAAGGAGCCTAAGCTTGTATGGGAGGTAGAGCGATACTGGCTAGATATAGTCAGACTCACCTCAACACATAGCATGGGTTCAGGAACCAAACTCCTGGAGAGGGGCTGGACTCTATTCCATACTGGAGTTGCCCTTGGTGAGAGGTATTGGGCAGGTGTGGATTTACTTATAGCCGCCTAGTTCGGTGTCTGTATGCCAGAGTTTACCCCAGTAAACAAGAGGGTTGCCGCCCTGCGACTTCAAGTCAGGGGATGGGTTTTGACTGTCGACTGTGCTTATACTCCAAACATCAGATCAGAGTATCTGGACTTCTTGAAGACTGTGGGTGGGGTGCTGGAAGGTGTTCCCTTTGAGGACTAAGTTATTCTACTGGGGGGCTTCGAGCATAAGGGTGTCCATAAGTGTGCTTGGCACCAGAATACCCTAAGTTGTGGGACGATGATCGATTTGGTAGTTGCATCATTATATCTGCGACCACATATCTTGGACACTCAGGTTAAGAAAGGAATTGAGCTGTCAACTGATCACCACCTGGGGGTGAGCTGGATCAGATGGCTGGGCAGGATGCCAGACAGGCCTGGTGCACCCAACAGTATAGTGAGGGTGTACTGGGAGCGTTTGGCAGAGGCCTCAGTCTGGGAGATCATCTCGCACCTCCGGCAGAATTCCTATTGTACTTTGCGGGAGGCTGCGGACATTGATACCGAATGGGTCATGTTCCCTGCCTTCATTGCTAAGGCGGCTGTGCAGATTTGCGGCCATCGGGTACTTGGTGGCTGTCACAGTGGCAACCCTTCAACCCAGTGGTGAACACCAGTGGTAAGGGGAGGCGTGTTAGCTTGTGAGACTCCGGAGGCACCTGACACATACCTGCAGGTGAAGCAGAGCACAGATTTGGCAGTTGTGGAATGAAAAACTTGAGTGTGGGAGGAGTTCAGTGAGGCCATGGAACATGACTTTAGGTTGATGTTGAAGAGATTCTAGCAAACCATCAGGCAACTCATGAGGGGAAGTAGTGCTTTGCCCATACTATTTACAGCTGGAATGGAGCACTGTTGACTTCAACTAGAGGTATAGTCAGATGGTGGAGGTAATACTTTAAGGGTTTCCTGAATCCCACTGACATGCCGGGGGACTTGGAGGAGGACTCACCCATCACTACGGTTAAGGTCACTGAGGTAGTCAAAAAACTCCAGTGGCAGTACTCCAGGGATGGATGAGATTCACCCTGAGTTCCTGAAGGCTCTGGATGTTGTTGGGCTGTCTTGGCTGACACATCCCTTCAGCATTGCTTGGAGGTCGGGAATAATACCTCTGGATTGGCAGACAGGGGTGGTGGTTCTCATTTTTAAGAAAGGGTGACTGGGGGCTGTGTTCCAACTTTAAGGGATCACACTTCTCAGCCTCCCTGGGAAGGTCTGTGCCAGGGTACTGGAGAGGAGGTCCGTTCATTAGTTGAACCTCGGATACCGGAGGAACAATGTGGTTTTCATCCTGGTCGTGGAACACTGAACCATCTCTTAACCCTCACAAGGATACTGGAGGGTTCATGGGAGTTTGCCCAACCAGTCTACATTTGCTTTGTGAACATGAAAAAGGCATACAACCATGTCCATTGAGGTGTCTTGTGGGAAATTGCTTTGGGAGTATGGAGTATCGGGCTCACTGCTATGGGCCATTTAGCCTCTGTATAATCAAAGTGAGAGCTTGGCTCACATTGCCAGCAGTAAGTCAGACTCATTCCTGGTGGGTGTTGGACTCCGTCAGGGCTGCCCTCTGTCACTAATTCTGTTCGTAACTTTTATGGACAGAATTTCTTGGTGTAACCAAGAGGTGGAGGGTGTCCGGTTCAGTGGCCTCAGGATCGCATCTTTGCTCTTTGCAGATAATGTGGTCCTGGGGGCTTCACCGGACTGCGACCTCCAGCTTCCACTGGGGTGGTCTGCAGCTGAGTGTGAAGTGGCCAGGATGAGGATCAGCACCTCCAAGTCTGAGGCCATGATTCTTAGCTGGAAAATGGTGGATTACCCTCTCTGGGTTGGGGATGCGTTACTGCCTCAAGTAGAGAAGTTAAAGTATCTCAGGGTCTTGTTCATGAGTGAGGGAAAAATGGAGTGGGAGATTGACAGGTGGATTGGTGCACCGTCCACAGTTATGCGGACACTGTACCGGTCAGTCATAGTGAAGAGAGAGCCAAGCCGAAAGATGAAGCAGTCGATATACTGGTCAGTCTATGTTCCTACCTTCACCTATGATATTGAGCTCTGGGTAGCGACTGAAAGAAAAAGATCATAGATACAAGCAATGGAAATGAGTTTTCTTCATAGAATAAGCTCAGCATGAATGTGATCACATGGTCATTCAGTGGTACAAGTGGCAGTGGGACACTCTGACCAGTGCAGTGGATAGAAACAGAGAGAGAGCAAGAGCGATATATAGAGTGAGAGAGAGAGAGAGAGTGAGAGAGAGAGAGAAAATTAAAGCCATATGCATACTGCGATGCAAGCAAGGATGAAAAAATTATTGTGTTCTGGCTGTCTGGATGGGGTACCTTCAGAGATCACCATCATGCCTGCTTTGTTAATCACATGGATTGACACAAAGTCATGTTACACATGCTTATATGAACATACAAGCACACACACACATAAGCAAAAACACACATTATGTATTTGTAGAAATCGGTTTCCATTTAGCTTAAAACTTCACCAAAATTGGTAATAATCAAAATGTTTTTACATTTTAAGCATATATTAAAAAAAGATGTGCACATGTACACTCGGTGTACTCGTCAGTGTTGATATGACTCAGCAGGAAACAATAGGCAGTGGTCCCTTTAAGAGGGTGGTGCTTGCAGATCCTTGAACTGAGATGTCTTCAGACTGTAGGAATATGCTGCCCTGCAGACCTGCACACCTTTATCACACAGCAATGCAGTCAAGCACACTACAAATATATACGTGTGTGTGCCTGGCATCTGAATGGAAGGTGACTGAATGATCAGATAACTTGTCAAATGAGATTTACACTGTAAACAAAGCAGTTGCCTGAGCTGATGAACAGAACAATAGACGTATAAGAGGAACAGACACATAGACTTATACTTTCATTTGATCTTAATGTGAATTGATTTTAAATGCTTCTCTCTGGAAACAGATAAGAATATTTCACGTTTGTTGTTCAGGGAAGAAGAACTCGATCCTGATGCACAAGGTCCAGCATGACCTGAGCTCTGGCATGTTCAACAACCGTGAGAATGAGCTCATCCAGGAGATCGTCAAGTACGACCGGGAGATGGTGCAGCCCGTCGACCTACAGCATCCACGTGCCCTCTCTGCCACCCCGCCTGTACACGGGGGCATTTTTGCGCCGCCTGGTCAGCCGCCGGTCGGTTCTGCCATTGGCACGCTGCAGCAGGCGGTAGCCATGAGCTTCTGCCCGCCGATGGTGTGCTCGCTGGCAGGCCCCAGTGCCCTGCCATCGCCGCGAATGACACGCCGCTTTCAGGTGGTGCAAGGTATCTCCAGCCCTGTCTCCATGTCCCCACTTGGGGCCCAGGCACCCCTGTCTGGTGGGGCCTTTGCTTCAGCCATTGCTAGCCCACCTGTTCAGAGCCCCCTGGCTGCTGCCGGAGTGGCTCGGACTTTCCAGTACAGCGGCAGCCCCGTGGGCGTGGCCCCATCGGGTTCCCAGCTCTCTCTGACCCAGCAGGCACCCGGGTCCGGGCTGGGCTCTTCTCAGCGCCCCATCGCCCACCGGGCAGGGAGCCCCGATAGCAGGGCTGTATCAGCCTCACAGCTTTCCCTCCCCCAGGAGGAAGTACCCCAGGCTGCCACCAGCCCCCCGCAGTCCAACAGCTTGTCCTCCACCTCGATTGGGCCGCCTGTCGTGGCACAGCCTGGTACACCAGGGCCCTCCGGGGTCAAAGGCCCCATGCCGCAAAGGGTGTCACTGTCCCATCAGGTGTCAGTGGGGACCACCCCCATCCCTTCCCCCTCCCTCCCTGGCACACCCACTGGGACAGGGGCAGCTGCTGGACCGAGCCAGCTGGACTCCGGGGCCCTCAAGAAGGATTCATCCAGCTGCCTTTCTGAGACGGACCCTGCAAGACATAGGCTGTCATCCAACTTGTGACCCAGACAGAGCTTCATAAGCAGAGTTTTGAATTTGTGAGCCTTAATGGCCCCCTTCCCTTACTGAGCCCCCTGCCTTGAATATCACTGTCTGAATGTACTAATGAGTCTGTAATGTGGGAGACATAAAACTTAAACTATTGAAAATACAAAGTCGACACAAATATGATAATTAACACAGATAGGCTGTCTGTAACCCACTCACACAGGCACATTAACGTAGTGCTTTCCACATTTTGCCTTGATGCCTCCGTAACTTGCTTTCTTCATTGCACACGCATTGACGAATCATAACTAATATATTCTGTACACTGCGTAGCGCTAAAAACAATGCAAACTGACTGGAGCTGGAACTAACGTAAAATCAGGGACCTGCTTTAGGTAAAATAATGCTTTGCAGAAATGTTTTTTGTGTCTTTTTTTCTGTATCGGTGGGAGCTCAACAACCACGCGTCTTTCTCATAATGCTGTACTTTCAGTATATTGTTAAAAAAAGAAAAGACAGGAAAAAAACTAAGAGTTTTAGACCGCTGGTCGATCTTAAATCGATTTGTGAAAAAATGAGGAATCGTAATGTAGTTTTTTTTTTTTTTTCTCCAGACCAAAGCTGAGCTTGAACACAAAGTAGCGTTGTATCTATGTTAACTAAGAAAAAATGTAGAGAAATGCTATTTATTTAATTGCCTTGATTCCAATTAACGTAAGAAGCCATATCCATGTCCGTGAATACACGTGTGTATTTGTATGTGTGTTGTTATGCATGTTGCTTTAGGATTGTTTTTTCCCCACATTTTGTTTCTTCTTACTTTTCATTTCCATCAAATTCAAAACAGCTGACAGTGAAACAGGCATTGTTTTGTGACTGTTGGGAAATTTTGTTAAAAATAATTAACAAACGGCTTGCCAGCTAACAGCAGGTAGCTTATAGCTGGCAGTAATTTGTACTCAAATTTGTTGATGATTCATCAGAAGTATTTTTGTATGTCGGACCCTGGAGATTGGTTAATATTGCATTAAAAACAGGTTTTGCAGTGTATTTTGAAATTGCCCCTCTCCGGGGACAGATGTACGTGGAATGACAACCTACCACGCGACGTGCGCAGTACAGCATAACCGCCTGTCACGTGCAACCATTGCTTATTAACCCACACGTGGCCAAAGCAGTTCATTGGATTTTCTATTCATATCAAGTTTAAATTTTAAAAGACCTATTGTACTATCCCTCAGTCTAATATATTCTTGATAATCCACGGTTAAATGCAATCACCTGTTTCCTTCTAAGTAAAAACAATCTACCTGATTCCTCACACGCAGATTGAGTCTGATTACGTGATTGGGACAATCTTCTGTTTTATTATGTGTGTATGTACAGTATGTAGCTATTTTTTGTCAGTTGTCTATGACTTAACTCACCCAGGTTCCTTTTCGTATTCCATTATCTATATGAAAAAGAAAAGCCAGCTTCCAAACCGACTCAGGCTTGGACATCGACAAAGGTCCTTCCGTGCAGAAATGGTACATTATGTACCTTTGTGTTTGTGTTTCTGATAAATCAATAACCTGCTTCTCCTCTGACATATAGAATGACGCGGTTTTAAATATTCAATGAGATGCCAGCATAAACACTGGGAATCAAATGGAAATATTATATGTTCACATCTATGGGTCCGAGCTTGTGCGGAATTCGTTCCCGATGGACTGTCAGATTTATGTAAATATGGGAGAATACATTTTGGTTGTGTCGTCTTGGTCGGTAGCGGATTTGTGCAAGGGAGCTGAAAGCGGCTACATGTACCGCAGTAGTCTCTGTCTATTTCAAAGGCACCGAAAAATACTAGGCACTCAAACGCGGACAACACAGCAAACTTAACTGCATGGGCGTAGACAGTCACATTAACAACTTCTCTGAATTGTAGTGTTTCTTCAGGATATACTGTGCACATTAGTCGCAGAGTGACCTAATTACTTATCTATTTCTTCTCCCGTGTACAAAACAAGCTCCCAACCAAACACTTGAATATATGTTTATATGTTTCTAAAATTAAATTTCAGACTTTAAGTGCAATAGGGTGCATATAATGAGAAATGTAAAAGTATATTGTAAAGCCCTTGTTCTTATTGTCTCCTATGATAACATATCATGTAAGTTTTTAATCTTTGCAATAAGACATACATTAAAATGGCCGCTAATACTGAGAACATGTATGTTTTTATGTTTTAATGAGTCATATTCTCTTATTCTAGTGAGCTCATCTGCGCTATCTTACTTTTTCGTGTTTGATATACTTGCTGTAAATTACATAAAAAAATTAAGTTCACGTGAATGAGTAACTCCTTCGTATAGTACACTTAAGCATTTCAGTAGCTACGTTAACCTAAATTGAAATTTTGTTATTGTCGAGTCTTCCGGTATTCAAAGACAATATGTAATTTGAATTTGTATTGTTTTTAAAAATCACCTGGTCTATACGACGCAATGCTGGTTTTCAATTTTATTCAACTGTACCTTTTAATTGCCTTTGCACAAATAAGGAGTAGAAATAATAATTTAATTTACTGCATATTGTCTCTGAACCTCTGTTGCCCATTCGGAAGTTGGAGGAATGAACACAAAACATAAATTTGTATAGTTGTTAAATGTGAGGTCATTTGGAAGATCCCTGCTGTTTGAGGTGCCTAACTTGAATTACTATAGTAAAGGTTCCTGTTATATAAATGGGTGAAAGCTTTAACAAGCATCAAAACATAGGAAATTATGTTGACTTGTATCATACTGCAAAACTGAAATGATGTAAAGGATATCTTATATTTTAACAGTATTTTGTTGGAATATAACACAAGATCACATATATTAGGCCCTAAAAAGGTTTTTTAATTTGAAGCACTTTTTTATGTCTTTCAAATCAGACTATGAGTGGTGGTAGATACTGTCCTGTTGTGTACTGTGCAAGTGGAAAATATTGGTGCTTTAATGATGTTTCTAAAGCTATGAATCGCAATGTTCGGGATGTCTGCACTTCAATTACGACGGAGTTTTAGGGCCACTATTAATAAAAATAAAAATATTAAACCTTGAGAATAAAGTCGTCATTTACGAGAATAAAGTCATAAATTACGAGAATTAAGTCGTTATTTACGAGAATAAAGTCATTATTTACGAGAATAAAGTTATTTACGAGAATTAAGTCATAAGTTACGAGAATTAAGTCGTTATTTAAGAGAATCGAGAATAAAGTCATTTACGAGAATTAAGTCATAAATTAGGAGAATTAAGTCGTTATTTACCAGAACAAAGTCGTTCAAAATTGGGAAAGGGTTCGGAGTCATAACTATGGAACGCCAATAACAGTATATCACTTTGAGGGGGGCGGGACCAACTCCAAATAGCCCTTCAATCTGCTTTGATGTCAGCCCAGACATCAGGAGGGCATGGAGACCATCTACTGGGATGGTACAAGAGTGGGCGACCTGTGCGACTTGAAGTGGTTGCTGTGTCCACATGAAGCCTGTGTTCTAAATCCCGCAACATGGTTACGACTTCGTCGATTTCTGTGTCACTAGGTGCACTTATTCTACCAAGCGCTTCATTTACACTCTCAATCTCCATTAAGAGGTCCTCTTGGGTTTAAAGTACCTCTTTCTGTTTGCTCAGGTAATCTGTGTATCCAACTATTAACCTGCCTTACATTCTCTACAGCTTCTTTGGACATGTCAAACTACTTCCTGTATCTGCTAGGCCAAAAAATGGATCGCAAAGGATTAGCAAATCACAAGTTTGGTCCCGTCCCCCTCAAAGTGATGGACAGAGCGCAACTTCATTATGAAAAGGTCATTCGCTAAAACGTCTTTCGGAAAAACATAATGAAAAATGTCATTCGCTAAAACGTCGTTCGGAAATGCATCATTATGAAAAGTTGGAACTTTATTATGAAATACAATTTAAAGATCTTAAGTATTAGCCACATTATTATGAAAAAAGTACATTTATTGAACTATTTCAAAATAAGATGACGCATTTCATGAATTAGTGAAATATGTATTTATTCATTTCGATCCATTTCTCAAAGTGATGGACAGCGCAACGTCATTATGAAATGAATAAAGTTATTGGCGTTCCAAACTTTAGCGATTCTGAACGTTTTCAGTTTTGAATGACTTTATTCTCGTAAATAACGACTTTATTTTGGAAGTTTAATATTTTTATTTTTATTAACAGTGGCCCTAAAACTCCATCGTACTTTAACAGAACCATTGCTATACAACAAAATATATTTGGTGTGTTTTAGAGTGGGTGGGGATGGGATGGATGGGCATTATTACCGTCACAGCTGTTGCATTGATATACCTGTAGTCTGTTTATGTTGAATGTATCAATATGGAAGTCGCATTTATCAATGGATGTTGGTGTTGTGTGATGTAGCCACGTGTGCTTTATACTGTACTCAATTCTCAAAGCAACATCTGGAAAAGCTGGCTCCCCCCCACATTGGTCATCCCAGTGCCGATTTATGCAGAATACTGTGTTTAATTTTTCCTGAAGGCAATTATGTGTCCATAAAGGCCCTCCTAGAATTTACTTGGTTATACAGTGTAAAACTTATAAAAATCTGCAAAGCTTTATAGATGGCCAACTTTCTGAAGCCTGCTGGGAATGATTGATGAGGAGCTTTGGGACTTTGCTTCAGAACAGTTGGTTGTATTAAATGTCACAGACATCTCACCCAGGATTACATTTTTGAGCTGGTTTTTAGTAAGTTATCAAATTCTCTATTCAGAAAATTTTGTTCTGTACTGTCTTTTGATTGCTTTGATAACTGTAAAAAATAATTTGAACCTTGGCAAACAATAAAGAAATTTAGCCTGCCCCAATAAAAATGTAAACAAACATTATATTATATAAACTATACTGGGTTAAATGTAAAGATAGTAATGGATTTTTTTCCTAATGTGGTATATACAGAAAACACTTGAAAATATACCCTAGAACATGGAGCAGCTTGCCAATCCTAAAAGCCACCCCATTTTAGCGAAGATAATATTTCAGTTGGCTCTGTTTCCTGTCTGTCCAGTTTTTAATTATGCTCATAACCTTTTCAGGTGGTTTTTTTCCCAACTGTGTAATTGTTTTCAGTTTGGCTTGTTGAAAACACTAGAAAATATCTGACACTGTTGGATGGTGAACATTTGTAGCTATCGTCTGAGTTACCGCGTTGCTCCAATTTCACACCGTGTGAAATCAAACAACTGCAACACTCTGCTTTAGTTGTCAAAGGGCCTTAGTGACAGTAGTTACATTCCCATTAACTGCAGCATGTTTTGTGTTTATTTCACTCTCCACCAAGACAACAAGCAATCTACACCAGCTGCTAGCAGGGTTTTAAGTGAGTTTGATGGGTGAATATTGATGTAATGATGTATGGAAACGTTGTTCGGTGTATGTGTGCTATCTCTGGGCTTGGCCTTCACTAGCTGCTATTGGAATGGAACTATTTCTAATGAGTATAGACTGAGGTTGTGTGTAGTGCTGCTAACTGAGTGGGGTAAGCTCACTGTTTTATACATTTATATACGAAAGACGACAAGTGCAAGGAGGAAGGTGTTTTTCAACACGTCTCGTATGTGTTCAGTGCACCATTGGATTATGGGTACCGATAATGGAAGAGCGCAATCGTAAGACAGAAAGAAGACTTTGGGATGGACTTGTTTTTTATTTTTTTCTGCTGATCCAGCGATTCTTTTTGCAAGTTCGATGGTAAGTAATGAGAGCATTAAACTTTAAAAGGCTAAAACTGGGTGGTACCTGATACTTACAGTAGTCAAATGCCTTTTGAAGTCCAAGTTAATCAGGGTTTTCTGTCTTTAGATTTTCTTGTTTCTGTTTACAGTCCATCCCAACGTGTATGTATTGTTTAATTCCCAGTGCCTGGTATACCTAATTTAAACAAACTGGAATTATTTATATATATTTATCTATCTTTGTGTTTGGCTGTAAATCTGTATGGTTATTTCTTTTCCTTGCAATATACCATATGTAAAAAGAATGCTACTACATAGCATTTGTTAAATAAAAACTTTAATTCCACTTTGAGTATGATGTCCCTTAGCAAGAACCTGCAGTGGGTCTCCGTGCAGAAAACCTCACCAACCCTGGCTGTTGAACATCACCTTCTCTACTTGTGTAGGCGTGCTGCGCACAGAGGTGTCTGTCGTTTAGTTATGGGACAAGTGAGGCTTCAGGAGGCCTCATTTAGATCCAGGATTGATTGGTTAGTTCAGGATACTACCACCCATCTTGGGCTTTGAACCCATATTTAGCGCAAGTATTGATTTGTTAATTGATTATACTCTGGCCCCTATGGGTTTAACAGCCTCATTTGTCCCATCACGACGTTGCCCTGTGTGTGTGAATGTGTGAATCTTTGGAATGGATCTCCTGTGGTCTAGTGACATCAGTGCACACAAGCAAGCAGAAGGGTAAAATCAATCAAATCCAAGACTCTTTGACTGAGCTGTCAAACAGGTCTTCTATAAAAAGCCCACATGCTTCCAGGATGCTGGGCTCTAGGTAACCGGTAACACAGAATCAAAGAAACCATCATGTATGTCTAATAAAACTTCCTGATGAAACAGAAGATGGGTGAAAAAAAATCCCATTTTAGTACAGTTGAGATTTTGTGTCTGTGTGTGTCTGCTTTTTGACGGGCGCGAGTTCATGTTGTGTGCTTCTCCAGCTGGAGGTCATTGCTGAGATATACTATCACAGTTACTTGGGACGGATGTGGAGCTGGAAACTGGGGATGCTGCACGATGAGTAACAGGAAGAAGACTGCATGGTTTTAGCCAAAGAGGGAGCAGCATTAGCAAACAAGCAAATTGACTAACGGCTTAGCAAATGAGCAAATTGGCTAATGGCTTAGCAAATGAGCAAATTGGCTAACAACTGCTAATCTGAATGATGCCAGTCACATTTTTCTTAGTGTTCCATCTGCTGAATGTCTTTGTTTTACCTAGTCACCATAGACAAGTACTGTAGTAACTGTCTTGCTCTGATTCAATACGTGCAATGGCCCTCAAAGACTACCCAATATGATTGGCTTGGTAGAGGTATTCAGTTTTGTTGGGACAAACGAGGCTTCAAAACCTATGGTGGGTGGGAGTATCCTGAACTAACCCATCAATGCTGGTGCTAAATAAGGCTTCATATCCCATGGGGGGGTGGGAGTATCCTGAGCTAACCAATCAGTACTTGTACTAAATGAAGCTTCAAGACCCATGGTGGTTGGGAGTATTCTGAACTATCAATGAATGCCAAGCATTTGTTTCGCCAGCATTGACTGGTTAGTTCAGGATACTCCCACCCACGTCAGGTTTTGAAGTCTCATTTCTCCCATCACTAGTATTCAAAACAATGCGAGATGATGCAGAAAACCTGCCCTTTGTTTGTGCTGATGTCAGGACCCAGCTGGCATGTAGATTGTCACCTGAATCATCCAGTAAGCGTGTCTCTCCCTCACTAGCAATGCTACCATCTATTGTGCAATAAAAGGTGAGAGTCTTGGCTCACGACCCTTGCTGCTTCCTCACTTTCCTGCAGGCATCTTATAACTGTGAGTGCTCCCTCACTGTCATTCCACTTTAGCCATTTAATGCTTCACTGTTACTGATTATTTTTTCTACTGTTCTGAATGTGTGTTAATATATATTTATACTGTATATATGAAGTTCATGTGTGCATCACATATGTAGATATATTGTGTTCCCAGTTCCCATAGTTAATTTATGCTAATTTTTGCAAGTGTAGTGTGACTGAGCTCCGTGATTAGTGTTTGTTTTTTCAGTGCACCCCCTGCCTCAGCCCCCTCACCCCCAAAGCAAGGAGCTGATCTCCAGATCTGAATGCCTGTGTCTGATTCCCCCGCCGCGGTGCGTCAGTGCGAAGGTCACCTCAAGGACACAGACCACCAGCAGCCAATCAGCCCCCCAGTTTCCCCTGGGGACCATAGCTAGGCTCAGAGAAGCGCTTGGTCAGGAATCAAGATTGCGTGTGCTTGGTAACAGGATATTCTGGGGTTTGGTGGCTGAAGGCATTATGCTGTAAAGGTGTTTTGTTTTGGTGTCTGCTTCCTGTGTTGACGGTGTGATGACACCCACTGAACGCGGCCAACGCTGCGTGGTCCTGGCCTCCCTCACGTCCCACACTAATGCCACAATGCATTTCTCATTATCCCATCAGTATGTCACACACTTTGTCCTGCAGTGGCCTCCGAATGCATAGAGACAGATTTTATTACTGTGTATAAAATATAATTATTGATTCCTTATAAATTCGTGACACCATTTTAAAGTGCATCTAATTTTAGTAAATCATTTTTAAAAGAGTCAGACTAAACTTATTTTCTTTAATTATATATTCTGTTTATTATACATTACCTTGACAGTATGATATAGGATGCAGCATATCAGTTTTTGAAGAAGAACAGAAGATGGCACAAATTAAGAAGAAAATGCAATACAGATATTTTGAAATGGTTTGAAATGAAGTAAGTGATGCACCACACAGGTCAGTGAGAGAGCAGTATTCCATTCATCCGTCCATTTCCCTGGAGAACCAGTCATCCTTTTTCCTGCAGATGGATGGAGAACATCCATCCATCCATCCTCCATGGTTAGGGTCACGGGGGCCAGGGCCCTATACCTGCACCACAGATCACAAGGCCAGAGTACCCAAGGAATGGGGTGAGATCCACATATAAGGAGAAATAACAACAAATGGGGCAGCAATTAAGTTATTTCTGTTTTAACAACCAACAGCAAATAAACAAACGCTTCATGTATGACGATTTTGATGTTTCTCCAAAATGGCTGAATCACCACGACTGCTTCCAACTACGCATTTCCAAAGCTGAAACACCAATATGTCATTAAAGCCACACTTCACATGCATACACATGCTAGCTCATTTATGGCTTCTAGACTTCAGGAAAGATTAATAATGAAAGAAGAGCCCATTGCCTAGAATTGACTCCAGGCGACCCTGACCAAAGAAAAGGAGTTTTCGAATATCTAAAATGCAGAGGAACTGCTCTGAGGTATATAATTTGGGATAAAAAATGTTCTCTTAATACAGTAACAGTCATTATAAAAGCAAAACTGGAGTTTGGTTAAAACATTCAGGGCTCAAGGCCTGTTACCCAACTCCTAGACTAACTTCTACTTGTAACAGACTCAAATTCTTTAATGATTGTTTTGGTGGCAGTGGTCCAGTCAATATCCTCACCGAAACTGGCTCGCTATAATTTTTTGTTGTCTGTTACCGCAGCTGTCAGACAGCCCAATACACCTATACTTTTATTAAAATGGGTTGTGCTCCAGAATTCCAGTGGTTCCTCCCACCAAGGACATGAGCCAGTCAAAGCCTGTGGTAATATCACCAGGGGTGACATCCTTTTGTAGAGCATGCTATGACATGATTCTCTCCTACATCAGGAAAGGCTGTTAGATGAAAATGAGAAGGTTCTGTGGAAGAAACTTGGTGAACCCTCTGAGACAATGAGAGGCTTAATATCAAGGATTTGTAGCTGGGTCTGTTTGGTATAACCAAATGGTTATAGGTTTATTATTAAAATAAATGTATGGAATTTCAGTATTTTGATAAAACTCTTTGTTAAAGAAAAGAACAATGCAATACATAAATAACCCACAGATGGACTATGAGGGTACAAATGCTGTTGTTTTCTTCAAATTATGGCCCAAAAATAAATGTTCCTGCAGTGGAGAATTCTTTGGAGCCAGTGGCATTTTCATCAGAAATCCCTGAGGTAAACAAATTGTGCATTCTGTCATTGCTGCTACATCTGGTGGAAACCATGATTGCTCTGTAGGTACCTGCCAGTACTAGGGAGAGTGTTTGATGGACAGTCAGCAGGTGTTGTTTCAGTGCCCCCCTGTGGAGCGGCAAAGTGATAACAGGTTAGAAAATCTGTTTTACGTGACAAGTCGTTCCTACCAGCCTAGTAGAGTACAGTGCTTCTATGCATCAAGGATGCCTTTCATTTCACAGGTCAAGCCTCTGTGGATTGCAAGCCTGGTCACTCATTTCTGCTTGGAATCATTTCAGTTGTGCGCTTGAAGTGACGTACAAATGAAAACTTTTTAATTTTTTTTTTATCAAGGACAATACACACATTCTTAAGGGAATGCTGTGGCTCAGTGGTTAGCAATAAAGGCCTCTCTGACCTGACCTGTACCAAACCTCCACAGCAGAACAATAGTGTGTAAGTGGATGGCTGCTGTCATTAAGGCTTTAGTGAGGAATTATGAAGGCTGTATTTGGTAGAGTGGTGCCTGTGTTGATTTTGTAGAAGCTGCAATAAACCCAAATAATTGTAATTACCTAAGCTATTCACTTGTCGTGCAGAGATGTAAACATCTTTATAGCGAATAGTAATTGCATTAAATGAATTAAGGCAGGGGTTAGATTCAATTTAAAAACCCAGCTGTTCAAATACGATCAGACTGTCTTAACTTGGTGAGTAACCTGCAGCTGGTCCCATGTCATCCACATCTATGACCAATTTTGTGTTCAGGACAGCTTATGTGATGTGGCTTCTTGCGTAGAACAGCTGCAAGAGATGATTTGCTCATAAATGAAAGCCAAATTTTAGAGATGATAGCTGGCTATAACTCACAGCAGAGGAGAAACTGATCAGTAAATTCCTTTAAGGTGCAAGAGTCATGACAGGAGAAGTGCTGTTTTGTGGTCCTAGGTGGCTCAGTTGGTAGTTCAGTTGCTGCCTGCCTCTAGGGTCGAAGGTTCAGATCCCACCTTTACTCAGTGTGTGGAGTTTGCATACTTTCCCTGTGTTGTATATATTTCTTCTTGCAGTCCAAAGTCATGCAGATAGACTAACTGGTTTCTCTAAACTGCTCATACAGAATGACTGCCAGCAAGGAGAATCAACTCACAAATGGTCCTGACCATAGCTTGCCCCTTACATCTATTATAAGCTAGTAACTCTCCCTGCATTGTGTAATGCTACCATGCCCAAGTGTTGTGAGGCCCTGGTGTTTGGGTTACTGTCCTATGTTGGTTTATGGCTCTTTCCTTTTCTTTTAAGGAATGCGACTGTAAGTACCTCACACTCCCAGTGCCTTGGGACAACTTTGTAGCCAACGGCACAAAATCAAAATAAATTAAATTGGTGGGTGTGGACTGGATGATTGACTGGAGCCCTTCCCAGGTCCAGCCCAGTCTTGTACCCGATACTGCTTGTGATAGGCTCCAGGCTCCCCAGCCCAATGACCTTGAACACAGTCAATGGTTACAAGATGGATGAAGTGTTTTTTTTTAAAGGAGCTCACATTTTACACTGGAACAGCTGAGTTCATAAATTATAATCCCACTGGGTGGAAGCCACGGGGAAGACACAAACAGCCCAGAATACAGTGACCCCCCTCAAACTGACCAGTCCACTCCAATCTTAAATTTTCACTATTTTGACAATATATCTCCCACCTCGTTCTGTCATCATCTGAAACACTGGTAAAAAAAATCATCCTTTTGTGATTGGGTGATGAAACAACTTTGGTGTGTGCAGTCTCAGAGCAGGTCAGTGTGTAAAACCCCTTGAAGGAGACACATCCTGTAGTGCATTAAAGTTTGTGGTGATCACATAGCTGAGCAGGTGTCAGCCATGCACACAGGAGCGGCAGGAGGCAGTGAGAAATCAACAGCTATCTGTCAGGTAGCTTCACCTGTGTGCAGTGAACCACATCGCCCCCTGCTGGAACTCCATGTTATGTGGCTTATTACACCATCACAGTGCAGCCTGGGTGGGAAACCAGCTGTTACAGCACCTATATATGATGCTTACATGTGCTTTAGTCTCACCTACATGCAGTTATGGACACTCCACATCCCTGGAATATTCATCTAACAATTGTTTTCAGCCGCTGTCTGTTGACCTTGAGCTGCTTTTGCTGGAAACCTTCTGGTTGCTACACTATAGCTGTTTTTTTAATCACTTCCTGCTCCCAAACTTCCTGTCAGCATCCCCTTTAGCAGGTGTGGTAAGCACTCCAATTCCCAACCTACACACACTTAATTGGCACACATGCACGCATAATGCCCCCTAGTATGGGAACCACTGTATTGTAGCATGAGGTCATTCTTTGTGTCTTCCATACGGACTTAACTAATTCGGGGTCACACTTCGTTAACAGCCTGTCCTAGAAAGCACAGGGTCCAAAGTGGGGAACACCCAGGATGGCCTGCTAGTCTGATGTAGGGCAGATAGCATGAAGTGCACGTTTTATTTTTAAATGTATTTTTCCATTCACATCACTCCTAGCTATATCAAGGGTAAGCCACTGTAGTGGCTAGAATGGCTGACAGGCTTCTTACCAGTCCTCCACTCCTCTCCCCTGGTGCTCCCCCCAGGCTCTGCACAGGGACAGCTTGCCACCATGTTTCTTGTGTTTGTTCCACCTCAAGGTCAGGCCCGTCTTCATTTATTAGCTGCGCAGCCGCACCGCCTGTCAGGCCCACGCTTGGAGAGAGACTGGCGGGCGGCCAATGCTCCCTCATCCGCCATGGCTAATGGGAAGCTAATCTTCACGCAGAAAGGGGGTGAGCCGGAAACACCACTGACACTGACGAAGGCTTGAGACGGGGAAAAATAGTGTTTACTGTTGATGTAAGTCTGGATTATATTATGCCCTAATTGATTATGATTGTATATTTTATTTGGTCCTATAACCTGTATTATACAGCAGCAATCACAGCATATGTAAGATCTCAATATCATATGTCTATCTAGGAACATGTCCAGTCAACATGGACTTTGAAGGAGCGACATTAAGGTCCTTGCAGGGGACACTGTGAGAAGAGGAGGTGACATCAGAGACTCAGGGTTTATTTTATAACTGAGGTTATAACAAAATTATAGTTTAAGTCCGTAACAGGAAGAACATGAATGCTGACTAATGTCAACAGCTACATTACACACCTGCAATGGAACATTAAAGTCAAAAGTACAACTTTGCACAATCATTACGGTTACTCAACGTGCAGGCCGCATTGCTGAGAACTCCTTTTCTGCTGGCACACTATCAAGGATTCATGACCCATTCTGAATTTTCTTGGCTACTTTCTACGTTATGCTATGACTATAAACTGGAGCTAAAAATAGAGAGCTAAAAATAACTCTGAAATGCATTAAAATGGGGCTACCGGCTCTTTATTCGTGCATACTCAGCACAAAGTTTGTGAGCTTGTTACTGTGAGGCAGTACAAGCTGAGAAGCCGTTTTCCTGGGGAGGCTGGGGGTAGGCAGGACTCCTTCCCTTTCTCACTGTCAGCATGCCTGTGTTTCAGCTCCCAGGACAGCCCTGTGATTAATGAGACACGTTTAACTCCTTTGTCCTGTTGGCTTGTCTCTCCCGTAGAGGAGAAATGAGAGGGTGTTCCGTCCCCTTCCCGGGGGGGGGGAGGGCCTGTGCGGAGGTGGGGGTGGTGTAAGACGCAGGCACACTGGCAGGTGATTCAGGTCGCTGAGGGGCTGGCGGCGTTCCCACCTTCTCCGCACTCTCCCTCCCTCACGTCTTGGGATTTCCTTTCCCGGCATTCTGTTTAGCACCTGCCGCTTCTTGCTCCGACTGTCGGGCACAGAGGAATCTGCTTCTTTACTGAAAAATGTGCTGAGCATCCAGTTCCGTGCGGAGTGAAGTTTCAGAAGCATTCTTCTCTTATACTGCTGGGTCTTCAGAAAAAGTCCTCTGCCTTTCCAAAACTCAGTAGGACTTCCAACCCAGCCGTTCTTGTCTTTACTTTGCGGGAAAGACCAGTGCCCACCATTGCAAAACAAAAGCCGCACGATTTATTGCTGAGAAAACAGAAGATAACCCACTATTTATAATGCAAATATCCACTGATGTAAGCGACCAAGTTAGAGAATGTCAGTCAGGTGATCTGCTCTTTATACCCTACCCAGGGCCAACAACGCAACTTCTCTTACCCTGCACAAAGAACCTCGGGTATAGGCTGGGCATTTCAACATCCTTCTGTGCCCCTGCATTTGTTGCTCACTCATAAAGGAAATAAACACCCTCAATTAATCAGAAAAGAATTTGCTCATTTTAAAACAAGTTGTGGCAGACAGCAATATGTGCATTAACATGGAGCTGCACCCAGCTCTGTTTTTAAACCATGTTTCAACCACCAAATATAACCCATTGTTATGAAGCGGACCAGACTCCAATGCAGGGGAACACAAACTGATTTTCCATAGGGATGCAGGTGGGAACAGGCACAGGGGCACATCAACAACCAGCAAAACCACAAAGGACAGGGAAGCTCTCGTAAAGAGAGCTAACGAGGGGAAACCGCAAAACAGGTGCCCCGTTTAGGACACAACGGGGAAACAGAGGGTTAGGGAGGCGGCACGTAACAGTACCCCCCCCCCATACAACTTGAGGAGGGCCGGACACCAGGACCAAGGATGGACACAACGCGAAAGCACAGGAAACGACCTGGGCAAAACAAACACATGACCAAAATGGACCGAACACCATTAGGGACACTGTACTGACCAGGGCCAAACCAGGGACAGCCGGGGGAAGATACACAACAGCCAACCAGACAAAACAGACACGAAGGACCACAAGGACCGAGAGAGACAGACAAGAGAGGACAATAGGGGACACAGGCCAAGGAACAGCAAAGGTGGAGCAGGAGACCAAAACTGGGACGTAATACAAGGGGCCGGACGGGGGGGATCCCCTGGGCACCGGGCCAGGAATGCGAGGATGTCGACGGTCCGACAATCCAGCAGCCTCAGGTGGCGTTGAGGGACCCATGGAGCCGGGGCCGGCAGGCGCCATGGGAATCACAGGACAGGGAGCGGAGCTGGAGGGCAACGCGGGGACCGGTCCCCAGCGGTTGCGTCGCACCGTGTGCCCTTGCCTCCCTCTCTTTGAGACGGAGACACAGCCAATCCACCTTTTACCCCTCCCTCGACCCCGGCGACCATACCAAGGTCTCTTTCTGGGCTGGGTCCTAGGTGGAGCCCCAGCAGGGACCCAAGGAGCGGGGCTCAGGGCAAGGCCCACGGGGTCCCACTCAAGGTCCTCTGGAGGGGTGTCCCAAGGGTTGACCCACCTTGACCTGGTGGCAGCCATGGGGTCAGGTGGGTGCCGACTAGAGGACTTCAGCAGGGGGCGCCGACGAAGCACAGAGGACGACTGGAGAAGGGGGCTCAGCAGGGTGTGCCGACGGCAGACAGGGCTCAGCAGGGGGCGGCTGCGCTTGACGGTCCTGACGAGACCGGATGTCGAGCAAGAGGGCAAGGCAGCCCTTCCTGGGGTGGGGCCCATGAGCTTAGTCAAGGCGGACCTCCCTGAAGCCTGGAGCTTAAACAGGGCGGGCCTCCCAGGAACTTGGGCATGAAGAGCCTTTCCAGAGACTGGAGCTGGAGCACGGCGGCCACCCTCTCTGGGCCTGCGGCCTGGAGCTTGGGCGCGGCGCAGGTGGCCTCCTCGGGACGTCTTCAACGCCTGCACTTCTTGCTCTGAGAGGAGGCTAGAGCCTCCGTACTGGCAGGCAGATCATGCCCAGGCACCGGTTCACTCCCTTGCAGATCGGTGGCGAGAGGTGGGGAATTTCCGGTGGTGGGCGTTCTCCCATGCCATGATCTCCGTTATCTCGGTCAGCAGCCACAGGACCTCCCTTGCCTCCTGAAGGCGTGCGTCCTGGGTGCGCCTCTCTGAATAGATGGCCGGCCTCAAGAACCCTCCAGATCAGGGGATTCCCCCACAGTTCCCGAGCGAGATCCAGGAGAGCATTAAAGTCCGCCAGGAGAATGCGAGGCCTCTCTCTGAACCTCAGAGGTCGGGGTATTTGTAGTATCCAGTCCGCTGAGTGTATGCCCCCACACAGCAGGGGGGAAACCCCATTTGGTTGGGGTTTTGGGTGGGGCTGGTCATTCTGTTATGAAGCAGGCCAGACTCCAATGCAGGGGAACACAAACTTTTATTTTCCATGGGGATGCAGGCAGGAACAGGCACAGGAGCAACATCAACAACCAGAAAAACCCACAGGACAGGGAAACGCTCTTAAAAAGAGCTAACGAGGGGAAAATGCAAAACAGGTGTGTCCCGTTTAGGACACACCGAGGAAACAGAGGGTTAGGGAGGCGGGACGTAACACCCATATGCTTATGTGTTATACTCACTTAACAACGTAATTGTGTTTACATTATTTATTTAGCAGACACTTTTGCTCAAAGTGGCATTTGAGTGAAGACTGCTTGGGTTCAGAGAGCAGAGTCAGTCAGCATCTCTCACATAGTTGGAGTTGAGAACCTTGCACTAGCACTCAGCAGTCATATGGCTGTAGGATTTGATCTGGAGTCCTTCTAGAGATGAGAACAGCACCCTAACCACAGAGCTACACACCACCCCTCTAAAAATGGATACCATATACCTATGACTAAATAACAAAAGTTATAGAAGGGTGTATGATAGTGATGGGACAAATGAGGCTTCAAAGCCTGTAGTGTGTGTGAGTATTTGATAGCCAGCATTAATTGGCTAGTTCAGGATACTCCTACCTACCACGCGTTTCAAAGCCTCATCTAGCACCAGCATTGATTGGGTAGTTCAGGATACTCCCACCCACCTTGTGTTTTGAAGCCTCATTTGTCCCATCAGTAATGTTTGATAAATAATTTGCATGCCAGTCACAAGGTAAGTGGAAAAGTTAAAGTTTTGCTGCATGTTCAGTACTAATTGTACCATAACCTAAATCCAGAGTTATAGACTGTGATATAAGCCATATCCAGAACATTAAATAAATTTGCATAGCAGCAGCATGATGATTGATTTAGAGGGTCAATAAGCAACATTTCTTAGGTGAGAAGTCTAGCCCATCAAATGGAGTCTCGAACTCCTGACTATTGCTGCTGTTGTTGAGATAGAAAAAACATATTGGTGTACGATTGGACAATGAAAGCAAATTCCAGGGATTCAATTGGACCAAAACTTAGTGATGCTTGACTCCTCCTTCTCCTCCTCAGACATGTCACAGTCTCGTCACAGATGGCAGCAGTCCCTCAAACCCATTAAGCCCCTCCCTTTACCAGTCTGTCTCCAGGGAAACAGACGGTGCTACAGGACAGAACAGGGCCCAGCTGAGAGTTGAAGAGATGTCTTTATTTTCACCTATGACGTGAGAGGGGCTGCCTCACAGCCAGACAGGAGAATGTCTCAGGAAAAGAAAGGAGCTGCTTTTAATTTGCACAGGGGAAGTGCGCCCACAATTCTCTCTGTGGCTGTTGGCAGAAAGCCAGGCATGATGCGGCACTCAGAGCCGGGAGCCAAGAGTCTGGTTTGTCCATGCGTTCACGAGATGGCCAACAGATTGAATTACCACACTAATGGATTCACAGTAATGGACAAACTGGTTGTAGTTAATTACCTAAGGAAAAAACAGGGCCACATTTAATTGTAAAATTTTGGTATTTATTTCCTTTTCTTTAATGACCTCTGCTATCTTGAACAGTAAGAAGGAAAAAACGAGATCCTTAAAGTGCATATAATTATTTAATCATCCTAAACCAAAGAGGCGTTGACACAATTCCCATAATAGCTTTTCTACATTGTAAAGATTCGCAATTTCTCTTCTGTGAGGTGCAAGAGTCTTTCATGCCCATTAGTTTCTATCATTTGCATGTTTTTCTGCACCTCGATGTGCTTGCATTTCCTGTATCAAAAACCTCACCTCTGGCATTCATTATCTGTAGCCGAAACCGATTAAGGCACCAAAGGAGGAACTTTGAGTGGAGCTGGTGGATGAACGTGTCCTTGGAAGTCTGGAAACCACATATTTAGGTTTTGTGTCTCTGTACTTTTTTGTTCTTTGCCATTGTTTTCTCAATAGGCCAAATTCAGTCACCACAGAATTAAATTTATCTGTGTAGCAGCTTTTTCTTTTGATTGCATACTTGTATTGGTTATGTAGGACAAACCGATGGCTGAGAATCCCAGCTGTCATTGTCATTTTATCACACTGCTGCCTCCTTTGTACACTGAAGACTCCTGTGCCACCAGTTTGACAATGACTAAGGAGGTGATGCCTTCCACAGAAACATATTTGCTGTTTTATGAGCATTTAGGGAACACCTACTACACATATTAAACACAAAAAGACCAAAATTGCCAAGTTTGTGTTTAATTATATTGTTATTTAAATTAATTAGCCAACAGACAATCACTGGGGAGCATGAAGTTTGTCCTTGGCAGCATATACCAGGGGTTACTTATACAGCCCAGATAATCCATTGGAGGGGACACACCCACCCACCTCGCTCAAACTCTTTAGCTATGGGCATATTGATATTTAGACATACTAATTAGCTTAACTGCATGCCTTTGGACTGTAGGAGGAAACCAGAGTGCCAAAGTTAACCGGAAGGACATGGAGAGAAAATGCAGACTCCATACCAGTAAAACAAAGGCAAAAGGCACAACCGCAACCTGCTGAGCCACCGTGCTGCCTGCATGTTTTCCAGGTACTGACTAAGAGAAAACGATACAAGGTCCCACAGCAGCTGTGGTTTCTGGCATTTTTCAAACTTAAGTCACAAAATAGGCGTGAAACCACTGCAGTGAAACAGTACAACTCACGACGTCAGCGCGACCGCCAGTGGCAAAGCATTACAGGAATGCAAGGTACAGCGAAGAGTGGGAGAGTCATGCTGAGACACCCAGCAGAGTGAATCAGTGGAATATTACTCACTGTTATACACTGACAGGTCTGAAACAGGGACTGAGCCACCAATGGACACAGCATGGTTATATAAATCAGCCTTTTCTTTTTCATCTGCTATTAACTGGCAATATTCATACGTTTACCATGCAGTTCACTAAACATTACAGAACAATTTTATGGGGGTTTGACTGTGCATATTGTGTATTTTGCATGTTGATGATGTCTGTGGGTTAAAGGATTGTCTCTAGTTAAGAATAAGCAGTCTCAGATACCAAACTTCTCCAGCTAAGTCAGTGGTGTTGCACATAAGCGCTTTGTATTTTAATATGAAATTCAAAAGAAAATTCACAGACCAGGCTAGAAGTAGAGAACCCAGGGATGAGATATAGTGGGCTCCGATAAGTGTATATTCTGACTGAACTCTGAAGTAGTCCTTACGTCAAGTTATAGGCGTTCCAAAATTAAAGTTTGAGTAGTGCAATATGTTCCGCGCAACAGGTTGATTTAGTAACAGGTGGAAGCTGTGATGCTGTGGTTCAGCACTGCCCTCTGGAGGCTCTAAGGCGAACAGCAGGGATACCAGCTGGGCGCGGACATCTTATTAGTAAGTTAGCGGAAGCGAGAGTGCTGCGTTACTGCTACACTTATTAAACGACATCAATAAAAATATATTATAAGCAGTAGAAAACCCAGATCGATAATTACAAATTACCCTATGGACAAAGTTCTCAACCTTTTGGATTAATTTATATGATGTCTTGCTTAATATTTAGTGGAAAAATAAGAACCCTATTGCCTGCATTTTAATTCTTTAATTTCGTCTCCCCCACTCGTTTCCTGTCCTCCTGCACCGGAAATACTTCCAAATTCCAGCTATCCAAGAGCGTCCCAATACAGAAGGAGACGGGTGTAGGAAGGCAAACTTTCTTCAAGCAGTCACTGTCCGTGTGAGGCGTGATGAAGGACACAGAAGTCCGTCCGTCACGCGAGAGAAATGCATCTGCGAGTAACACTGACGACAGTTTCCCTATAAGGAACGCGCACTTCACATTAAGATCTGAATTCACCCGTTTATTTCTCTTTTGCTAGATTCCTCCCCTCCTTTCCTCTCCGTGAACTTTGAACTAGTGGATAAGGAGACAAGGGGACGGAACGACTGGAGGAGACGAAATAGAGAATTAAGACGTAGCTATTTTATTAGACTTCGCTAAACTGTCACACTCTAATGTGACTATTGACTTAATTTAGGAAACGAACTCACTTAAAGCAAAGGGGGGTGGGAGACGGGGAATTACATCCATCTGTATGACTTTCTACGGTCCTGCAGGAAAGCAGGTACTATGGTCACTGAATGCACCAGACTGCAGGAAAAGCATAGCCAGTGTTAAAGACAATGGGGGAATATGGATTCCATAACAGCTGAGAGGTGTGTACAGTGTATTTAAAAGGCTAGCTCCCTTGTGGTTTGAGTGGAATCAGAGATCAGCTCTAAATGCTGGAGAAGACAGACGGTTTGCTGCCAAATGTTGCTCATCAGAACAATGTCACTGTTCTCACCTTACGGTCATTGATCTCCCACCAAACCGCTGCTGCTCTTGCTGATCTTACATCAGCCCACCCTATGTCACCTGCCTTCGCCTGAGTCATGGAGGTAGCCAGCTTGAAGAGCAACGGATCATGGGTGAGAAGTGAAGTTAATGGTGTGGTGAATGACCTGCCTGCAAAGGCGTGTTAAAGCCCATTATGCTCAGAGTGTGATACCACAACTATGCTGACAGAGGTTCACAACATGGATACCTGTACTACCTGCCTCAGGTCCCATCATCGTAAATGACTTACACCTTTAAACTCCAAGAATACATACACTAAATGGCCACTTTGTTACGTACACTTACTTGTTAATGTGAACAGCCCCGGTAAGAAGATTCTGTTACTGTGCTGCTAAGCTAAGTCAGCGGTTCTCATACTTCATCTGACAGACCTCCCTTTAGCGAACGGGAAAGTTTAAAGGCTCCCTCCCAAAACACACACCTCGCTCAAACCCTCTGGCCTTGGTGTAGTATATTCAGCCATATATACCATTTTTGTCTAATTATATACTTGTGCCAATTTAAAAAAAAATACATCTGTTTGCATTGTAAAATGAAATATCTAACATGGCTTTCTACTGAAACATGAACATTATGTCATAGGTTTCAGACAGGAACCTGAAAATGTATACATACTGGAAAACCTAAGAAGCAGATCATTTCTGACAAAAGAATAAAAATGCCAACTTATTTCTCACAGGATGGATCCTGAGTAGGTGAGATGGACATACAGCACTATGCAAAAGTCTTAGGCAGGCTAAGAAAATGTTTAAGGCCATTTATCTGTGCATCAAGTGTATATTTGCTCAGAAAAAAACGCAATTAAGCACAATAATATATTCAAATAAACAATAATATAATATAAAAAACTATTTTTTTTTCTTCAAAATGTTACTGATATCTGCTGGGATGGCTAGAAAAACTCAGCTTTGGTTCCCAAAACCCTCCGCACAAGCACCTCAGCCATTCCATGGATTTATTAATTAGGTAATTCATTTAATGAGGAATTGATTAGCAAAGCAAGGTGTACTTGTAGTTCTGTTTAAGAAATACATGGGTGTATTGGATACTACAAATTCTGAGGTAACTTGAGGACAGGTTTTGAAATATGTAAGCTGACACACTGTGACCAACATAAAGTCACAATTTGATACTAAAATAAACAAATTGAACATAATTTTCTTTACCTGCCTAGACCTTACGCACAGTACTGTACCTTCCGACAAGACAGGTCACAAAACCACGGCACGTGCAATCCCAGCTGTCAGCATTGTCGTTTTAACGGCTTCCTCCTGGTTATTTCAAGCCTGATATCCTGAGTATTCATAAAACATCCTCAGATTTCTGCCAGTGCAACCACTTGCAAATAAAGCAGAAACTGAAGTTTATTTCAATTTCATTCATCTGAATGACAAATGACAGAGCAAAGACCAGAGGTTTCAGATGTACATAACTGTGACAGCTTCAGACACAACTAAATTGGCAATAAAGGTCCCTTAACACAGAGTGCTTCTCACGGGATTCGTAGATGCTGTATATTCTGTGAAGAACATGAAAACCAGCTATGGCAAATGTGCTTTGAAACCCAGACATGTTATGGCAGTAAGTGATTTCAAATGGAATCCTAATAATATTTTTTTTTTTACCTGCTTGTAAGTTAAATGTCTCGTGAACATTAAATAACCAGCATGGATACAAACGGGTCTGTGGTTAAAACATTATTGGGTCATTGTATTTTTTTAACAGTAAACTCCAGCATAAAGTACTGCTCGAAAAATAAAAAGGCAAAATTCTACCTGCATTAAACTGCAGAAGATGCTTGTAGTTTAAAATGTGTCACTTTTAAAAATAGCATATTAGAAAGAGCAGCCTTTGACATTCTGAAATGCAACAAAGGTGGAAGTGACTGTAAGTCGTTACTATGTGGTTCAATCATCTCTTTATCCTTTTGAAAAAATTTCCGATCGATGATCGCATGTGGAAATAAATGAGCGTTGGAAACACCGGGGATGTGTGAATGACTGGAGAAAAGGCTAATGACGTGTGTGACAGGATGCAGAACACAAAGGGCTACTCTAGCCGGCTTTTTATTACTCTGTCTCTGTCGTACCAACTGAAGTGGCTATAAAGTGAGATAAAATAGACATAAGTGAATGCCCATGTTGTGATGGAAAACCTGACAGGGATTGACATGGCATGTTAGCCAGAAAGATGACTCCAGTGTGACAGATGGCATGAGTTCACAAGATGCCAACGTAAGCCATCTTTAAAACATGACTTAATCACATATATCCAGGCGATGAGCAATTCGTATCAGACTCACATTGTATAAAACCCTCAGACCGTAATAACAATAAAAAAAAAACCCCTGCTTACTATTCCTAATAGATTACTACTTAAATTTGTTGACACATTGAGCCAGTAATCAACAATTAGTTTACTAAAGTCCAGAGCAGATTAAATCAGATTCAGAGAGCATTCTTAAACCGAACAATATAAGGATCTGTCAAGCAGAATCTCCGGAGGGAAATACCAATGACAGCACAAATGAACAGCTGGACCTCAGGCCCAATTTGCATGAGGCACTTGACCGCTGATGGGTAACACTAGAACTTAATGTGTGTAGTATTTCCGTTATGAGAGTCGATCCAACTCTATGACTATGACCTCAAGGACCTGAGGTGAGCATCTTATAGACAGCGTGCTTTAATTAGCACCAGGTGAGATGAATTACTATCCAGCTAACATGAAATCATTAACTGATCACGCCCAATTACCTTGACCTATAATGGGGTTTTACACTGCTCTGTATAGTGGTCTGGATGTCGCAGACATTTGTAAGGATTTCATCTGTGTATCCTGTTGTTCAATTAATTTATTTGGCTATGTCATGTTGAAAACTTTCAGTATTCATTTAAAATGTCTGCTTTGGTTCCGAACAGAATAAAAATATATTGCTATTTTAAAATATGTATCACCTTCAAATGAAAGTAGTGTGTTAAGGACTAAGGAAACGACATTTGGCAGCTGCCACATTACACACCAGTGTGACAGCACTGGATATCACGCTGGTTGGGAAGGCACACTTTAATACAAGGAAATGCTAGTTCTTTTTTGCTACTATGAGCCTAGCAGTGCCCTTAGAAGAGATTGTTTCCAGTACTTATTGTTGTCCTTGTACAGGCTCAGGGGACTAAAGGGTTACGTGGACTGTCTGAACAATGTTTTTACATGTGTGCATAAGCTTCATGTTTGGGAATTTTGGAGGGGGTTCGTTCCTGTCATTTTCAGGTCAACACCTTCGGATATGATGAAGTCATCTGTATGGATAGGCTGGTTTTGGGCCTGAAAGAGGGTCGTCTTCTCAGATACCACCATACGAGTGCTTTTAGCAAATATGTGAAAAGATGACAGCCACCCTGTGATATGTTCCTACGTGCCCTGCTGCGTTAAAATCTCCCGTGCATGTCTGGGAGAGCTAATTTAGAACAAAACGTCTATATGGATATACATCTTGCACGTTAAGTATACCTAGTATATCATTTGTCATTATCAGATGGCCGGTCTTTTTGTCAGCTTGCATCCCATAATAGACAATGGTCACGAATCAGGATATGCAAATATCACAATTGATTTGGCACCGTTATCAAGGGGAATTAACTAAGTTCCTTTAGACCTAAACATTTACACAGCCCTATAGAGTAGCCGTCTTCACAGAGATATCCTGTAACTGGACGGTGTGATCATGGCCGACAGTCGTGTTTGTCACTCAGTGTCAATTCATGCGCCGTTATTTACTCAGTACGACAGGAACAACTAAGGGGTGCCTTTCAGGCTGCGTGTTATCTAGCTACCGCTTTCAGAAGTAGTCGGTGAACAGTCAACTCATGTCCAAATACTTTGTAAATGTTTCAGGGAGAGAAAGTTATAAGCTATATGAAATGGTAATATATTTCATTGAAATATACTGTATATATATATTTGTTTATTCACATATATGTGTGAACAAGAGATAAAAAAATGCAACAACTGGAAAATAACATTTTTCGGTATTCAGTTAGTCACTGCACACCTAAATATAAACGTTTTTTGAAGATGTTTGACTTGAATGTGGACACAGCAGTGTAGGCCTGGTGTAACTGGAGTGAAATACTGGGAGGAACTGGTTCAGGTATTGGTGTGTTGACTGGTCGTTAAGGAAAGGTGAACCTAAGGAGGATGAGCAATGGCCAGTGAAAGTGGTTAATAATCCTGAAAGATCCAGGTAAGTAGAGAGCACGTGAAGCCACTTCACGCTTATCAAATCTCTCTCCGCTGCATGGTCTCATTCTGGAGAGAGCTTCGGCATCGCAAGGGAGAATTTCAGAAGGTTTGGGAGCCCCGGCAGCTTGGAAAGACTCTTTCAAAAGTTCTGAGGAGTGTCTCACTGGTTCTGGCAAAGTATATATGCATAAATGTCCTTCAGTTGTCATTGCTTTGCTGCTGTATGCAATCAGGGAAACACGTATACATAAGGAGTCTCTAACTCTGAACCTCACACTCCTTATGCAACCACATCTGTGCAATTTGTCTTTAATGTGTTAAACACACACACATACACACAATATTCCTCACTTCACCTTACCTAGACCTCTCAGCCTGTAGATTTCTCACACATCCAGACATACTGTAGCACACGCTCATGCACACCCGCAACTCTCTCTCATTCATCGTGTCGTGTTACATGTCAGGTAGTCAGGCAGCACGTCGGCCCCGCCCAAAAGAGCCCGGAGGAGGCACTGTGGGGTGGGACCTCTCGAGCTGCACAGGACTTTAATAGGAGCAAGAGACCTGACCGGAAGATGAGAAAGTGAAGAAGACTGGAAGAGGTAAGGAGCTGAAAATCAGGGGCACTGGCCACTTGAAGAGCTCCTTTCTGCTTAAGAATAGGGAGAGCCAGTCACGGTCTGTAGCCGTCCAGCAGGGGCCTGTGCATGGACTCTGCAGAGGGGGTAGGAGGACAAGGCTGGAATTGGAGGAGCTCAAAGTCCATACAAGTTTCCCCAACCAGCAACCTCACAATCCCTGAGACGAGTATGGCAGTCTGATCCATCATGCCCAACCGGACCGCCTACACCACCAGCCTGCTCCCTGCATCCTCCACCCGAGCCCACACCACTAGCCCTTTCCCCATCACCCTACTGTGTCTCCTCGGCCTTTTGAGGGTCAGCACCGTCTCTGGGCTTCTACTGGGTACAAGTGTTGCGCACAACCCCCAGGGGGTGCCGAGTCAGCTCTCCTGGGCACCGGGCCGTCACACCCGCAACTACGGCCACCTGGAAGGAGAAACACGGCTCCGACGGCTCTACTCAGCCACGCGCTTCTTCCTGACCGTCGATGGGACGGGTCGGGTGACCGGAAGCCGGCGGAGCAACAATACCAGCAGTGAGTATCTCACTCAGCGCCACATGCTAATCCAAGCCTCTCACTAGACATTGGCTGCAGCTCTGCATTTACAGGATAATGGCTGTGGGGTGGATGAGACCTGTTCCCATCTGCATAAATGTTCCATCTCTTGGTTTGAAACCTGAGGGCTTTTGAAATTAATCTGGGAATAAATTATAACTTTATATTTCTTTGATTCAAAGAAAGCTTCCTAAAGAGTTCCGTGCAAGTTAAGGACTGTGGGGGCCATGCTTAGTCCCACTTCCACAATGTCCTCTACACGGACTTCATGGTTTGTTGCCATGGCAGCAGCCCCCTGCTTGTACCCTGTCTCAGCTTTTCCGTACATCGTCCCCTGGGAGCAGTAACGGAGGCGGCCCCTCAATGCCCCCCAGAGGATGTACTCTGGAAAAACACTGTCAGTCAGACCTCACGGAGTAGGATCTGGAATGACCCGGGGAGGAGAAGGAAACTCAGTGTCAGCATGGCTGTGTGACACTCGTAGCTGTGCAAGAACATGGAACATCAGGGAGGTTGGGTGTCGGTCTACTTCTACAAGGAAGTAGTATTGTGTAAGGGCTCTGTTTTTGGGGCAGATGAATTAGGAAAAGACAGCAGCTCCACAATTCAAATTAAACTCTCCGTGTGGCCATGGTTGCAAGGTAGTGTTTTTTCTGCTCAGAACCGATTAGTACAAAGCTGTCACAGAAGACCAGCTTCACGTACGTAAACATCTCAGGACTGAAGTGTGGTATCGCTTCCATGTAACATAAACAGGAAAAACATACAGCCCACAGTCTATCTTGAGGGATTAGAAACTGCATCACTGTACTTATTCTGTATTAACACTGCTGAACAGGAAATCTTTCACTTCAAACAGAATAAAAAAAAGAACATCACTGTGATGAGACTCACTCTCCTGGATGGCATGAACAATATATTTGCGATGGAAAAGCACATAAACATACTGCTTAGTCAAAACACTTGCGTTTTGAGTTATGCACATTTGCTGTTATTCATTAGATTTTTCTAGCATTTATTGTTATGTTGGGAACTGTCGGGTTTTTTGAGACCACAAAAAATTTGCACGAGTTGAGAATCTGAGTGCTGGCTCACTTGTATTAAGGTTGCCTTGACATCTTGCATCTGGCTAAAGACACCAAGAGTGGCCAAGCATCAGTCCTTATTTCTGCTGGTACATGCCGGTACGATGTGCAAGAGCCCTTTTGGGAATTACTGTAATTATTTATCTGTCTTTTAAAAATTTTAATGAGCTGTTTAGGAGGTGACTTATAACCAGTTTTTCTCTGTTCTCAGGTTCAGCTGTTGTGTACTTTATAAGTGATTTTTGTTCTTGGTAAAAGCACATCGTCGCAGAACCACAAGTGCAGGGTGGTCTGCTTCGGCTTGTCGAGACTCAGGTTAATTTTTTTTTTTTAAAAAGCACTGCCAAGTAGTGACACGGCTTAACCTCTGTGACTTTTAAATGATTCCTGATTTTATAGACGGTTCTGCTTATTTTTTTATAATTTTTTTTTTTGCTGTCTGTTTTGATTAACCTTCAGTTTTCTCCTTTCTGTAAAAAGCTGGGAGAAACTTCACAAGAACTTAATGTGCTTATTTAGCTTGGACAAGACCCTACAAAGGAAAGTACTCCACCTCTGGAAAAGAGATATTCTTCTGTATTTTTTTATTTCTTTAAAAATGGACAACCATCCTTTATGGCAGAATGGAATATAGATATAATAATAATAATAATAATACACCCCATCCAGGGTGTCCCCCGCCTTGTGTCCTAAGGCAGCCTGAGATAGGCTCCAGGCCCCCAGGTGCCATGAATAGGATTAAGTGATTTAGAGAATGGGTAGATGGATGGATAAATAATAATAATAATAATAATAGTAAGGACTCCAGGTTGTATATTGCTATCCATAGCATGTTGTAGTTTGACTTGCACCTGATAGAGTAGATAGGTAGGTATATATGTTGGCTAGACAGGGACATCTTTCTTTTGTTATTAGATACTGAATACAGGAGAAAAAGACAAAACTGTCCTATTTCTGAAAAGGGAAGGAATCTCCTAAACTCATAGCCAAACTTCTAGGAATGTTTGTGGGTGGAGAGTTACAGAAGCTTGATGAGTTTAAACATACTTCAATCATCTAAGATCTTCTAAATTTGTAACCTTAAGACCAAGAAGCAACAGCCAGCTGGCACCCAGAGTCTGGGTTTTTACTACGTTCATCTCTATGTATAATTAGGCATCTTGAATCTGCTTCTGTGCCATTATCTGTGCGATCTTCTTTGTGACTGTACAGTAGCAGTAGGGGAAAATACCTAGAAAGACTATGCAGAAATCAAAAGTAAAGTATATTTTTTCTCACAGGGTAAGGTTTCCCAGGCAAGACAGCTCTAAACCTAAGACTCAGTTTTAGCATCATGTGCTTGGAGTTGCATCCTAACCTAAATGCTGTCACCATTGTTTACATTACACGTCAGTAAATCAAATCCATAGCCCCTTTTTTTCAGAGCAGCTGAGAGTCAAGCTTTCCTCTGGCTTGCAGAAGTGCATTAAATTATTTCCGTTGAAGCTTTGAGCAGATGATCTTTGCCATCTCTATACAGATAAGGACACCATGTTAAACATTCTTCCAATGTCTGGGAATACGTCTTGTTTCAATAGCCAAAAAATATGATTAGGCTGATTAAAGCATCCCTCCTGTTTCTCCGCCCTTCTTAATTGTGTTTATGATGTCATAATTGGCCATGTAGTCAGCAAGTGTAAGTACTCCGGTAGACTCCACGACAAACATCAATCTACCTGTTTTATTTTTAGCATTATTTTAGCCTTATCTTTTGCAAAAAGTCAACATTAAGCCCTGCAGGGGAATTCTAGGATTTAAAGCTAAACAAAACACTCAGCTATCAGTTCTTTTGTTTTTTAAATGTTTCTACCCCAATTATTAGTTTCCAATGTGAGTTACTCATTGGGGGCTCTTAGGTCTTCAACATCTACCTTATATGGAGATTTGAAACTGGAAATCTAGATGTAGAATATGTAACAGGAGCAGAAACGTAGATATTATAGATACCTAATGTTTACATTACAGGGAAATTTGAGGTGCAGTATTTTGCATGAATATTGTTAAGGAATGTTGTCAGAAGGGTGAGGCATGGTCACGTCATGCAGGAGAGATCACCAGTCGCCCTGAGATTTGTATGCTGATTAACACACAAATCTCATCACCATCCCCTCAAATCAGCTAGATGCATCGCATAAATGTGCATGCTACGTTTGCGTTTTAGGTTCCAAGTAACCATAACTATGGTGGCTTTGAAGTTGTACCAGATCCACTCTGTAACTATGATAAACTACCATTTTTAACAATTTCCTGTATGGAACTTGCTATAATGGATCGTTATTTAAATCCCATCATGTAATTTATGGATCGTTTTCAAGCTATAAGCTGTACGGAATCCTCTTTAGGGGATGTTGCCCCAAAGGGAGCAATGGTTTCTATTGTCATTCACTGTCAGACTAATTAGTAATCGATTTGCGTTGCTTGCAGTGAAGTACTCAAATACATGCATCTTATTTAAAAGTACAACTGGAGTAAAATCATTTCAGAATATTTTTTAATCCTGAAAGTAGAATAGAAAAGAGCAAAAAATGTTGTCTCAGCTAGTCACAATTCATACATGAAAGGGTTAATAACTCCAGACCTGACTGAATGGTTTCTCACACATATACACTGTGTTTCAGAAAAAACTAAACCCTTTTTATTTTTACAGTAACTTTGTTGATCGTGAGCTGATTTTGATCATTTTGGCTGTAGGCCTGTGTGAAAGCTACCGTACGACACTTTGATCACTCGCTCTAACTGTATGACTCGTTCTGTCAGCATTTTTGATTTGAGTGTCACCTGACTTTGCTGTCTGATTTTGATGTTTACCATTGTGAACATCAGTCAGATTTGTTGCTTGTGTTACAAGGTACAGTAGGAGTACATAAAACAGGTGCGGTGGGAAATAAAATACACATTTTCTTACAATTTTCTTAAGGTGTATTTTTACCAAAAATGATCAACATCAGCTTCGGATCAACAAAGTTACTCCAAAAGTTAAAAGGGTTTAGTTTAGATAGGAAAATATATCTTGGGAATTTCTTGTATAAAGTCTCAGTGGGACAAGAAAAATATATTTAAAAAATAACAAAAAACTCATACTTCTACTTGTATGTTACTCAGTCCTGGAGCTTTTGCTCTTTTTATGTTGGAAAGAAGAACTTTAAAGAGCAGGATTGAAACTGAAAAAGACAGATTTTGAGACTTTTAAGTAACAAGATTTTAAAAACAATGAGTTTGTCTGTGAATCGGTAGTAGTTTAAATGTATTCTGCAATGTGGTGTCTACTATTTATCGTGCAGTTCTGAAATGCAATCAGTTGTGTACCTACCATAAATCTTTGTAGCCCCTCATATCAGATACAACTCTTTACAAAGAGGTGGTAGTCTGGTAAGATCCAATGGTGGGTTAAAAAATCTGATCAGTAAAGAATGAGGACCAATCTGACATTTAGGGGTAAAATCTGAAACAGTTAAAAACTCAGGCATAAACATTTTAAGAATTTCAAGTGGGACTAGTGAAACGATGATTAATTTTTTTATCATGATTAATCGCACACCTTGGTGATGACCACGGACCATGACTAATTGCATTTACGATCATATTGCAATATCACCCAAAATATTTTACAGTGTGCATATTCAGTAAAAGAATTTATTTATTCCAAGCAGGAGTCTTAAAATAAAGATAAAAATATATTACGCCTATATTCACAAGAGTTTCACTCCACATTGTTACAAATTAGTATATTGTGTGGATTCCCGAGCGGCGCACCATTCTTGGACAGTCTGTTTTAATAAAACAAATTGCTTTTTTTATAGCCATTTGGCAACACAAAAGCAACTGGCACACTGACGTCAAATAACCCAAGCAGAGATGAAGAGAAGATTCTCATTACACTGCAGGATCAGGGTGGACCTCTACACACAGTTCCACAGTATAAAAAAGAAGAATTAACTAGTTCCTACAGAATATAACTGCTGTTGCCTGGGAAATACTCTAGGGTCTGTGGAACCAAGACAAGTAGTTGGGGGATGGATGCTCTCTGTCCATCTGCTGGAAAATGGATGGATATCCAGAATAGCTGCTGAATCTTTGATTCAATCTATTAAGTGTATTAGGTTTAATGATGGTAAGTTTTATCTGAGTCACACCCGCATCATATCTCTCAATGTAGTATATCTCAGTGAAACATTTTGAAATGGTACAGATAAGAGCTGAGAACATCTGTCCCAGCTCCCTGTGAGATGAACCATTTGCATGCTGTCTGACTCAGGCTTTCCTTCTTAGTTTACATATTCCCTTTATATCATTGACTGTGTTTTTTGGTCAGAAGCTAAATTTGGATTTGCAGCCGCAACACAACACTGAGCTTCCTGCTGTACTCGAAGGAGCACTGTTCCACGGGTAGATGACACGTTACATTAATGAATGCAGTGGCATAATGGGGGTGGGGGGGGGGGGGGGTTTTGGTGTCCCACCCCTTATGGTGGTGGGGGTTGTCCCTTGGGGTGACAAGGATTTTTTTGTTGTTTGCGGCTGTTTGGGAGGGGAGGAGAGGGAGGATGTTTAGTTTAAAAGG